>VMDR010000155.1:316701-375875 GCA_007922815.1 Macrotus californicus
GTGGAAGTGCCACCTGCACACCACTCCTGCTGCATCTTACTGTGTGGAAGTGCCACCTGCACACCACTCCTGCTGCATCTTACTGTGTGGAAGTGCCACCTGCACACCACTCCTGCTGCATCTTACTGTGTGGAAGTGCCACCTGCACACCACTCCTGCTGCTCTGGATATTTCTGTCTCCAAGCAACTCGACCCACTCAGACGCAGGGACTTGAGACAAAATGGGACCTCAGGGTACAGAGTCCGGTCCACTCTGCTTGCACACCGGGAACAGAGGAGAAGTGGCCTGCCCCAGGTTACACTTCTAGGGTTAGAACCCAGCCCCACATTCTTTCTCCCTCACGCTGCCATGCCCCTCCATTATAACCTCTTTACTCTGAATCAGTAAACTGACTTTAAAAAATTCAGACACCATTTCAAGATCACAGAGTTACCCAAAAAGCACTACTTACCAAAGCAACATGCATCAAAGTATCTTTTTTTTTAAAGCAAGGATCACTGAGCACCTACTATGTACCTGGCACTTGTTCTAGGAGGGGGAGAGCTCCCAGTTTCATGGACGGACGCTGGCAGTTACTGTCCAACTGAACGGGTCCCGTGGCCCATCCTACCCATAAGCTAAAGGTTTGGTCCTGCCAGTAACTGTCCTGACCACGTTAATTTATGTGCTCAGTTTCCATCACACTCTTTCCATTTTCTGATCAAATTCTACAGCCTTAACTTTTAAAAATTACTACGTATTTTCTGATTTTTCTGTAAATGGCCAACATTAGAAACAATCACAATTACCAATATAATTATTTTTAAATGTATATATACCATTTGTAAGAATATTAACTAGAATTTTAACAGCTACTAGATTAATGATCACCAAAAAGTAACTGAAAAGAAATTAACATGTTTCCAAAAGGATAACTCAGTTTCTCACAAAAAAAGTGTGGCTTTCCCCCAAAGTAAGACTAGGCAAAGCCGGAGAATGCCACCTAGGGCCCCACCCGCCACCCACATGGAAATCACGGCGCTAACTAGCGCCATGGCCTGGAGCTTACTTCCGCTGCCGACTGAGTAACCAACTTCTAGCTCAGCTGTGACTGACGAGCGTTTGAAGATTGTCTGAAACGGTAAGAACTTCAAAACAAGCCACCGCGTGAAAAGAAGTGTTTACACCTCCCTTCACTGACAGACTACTGCATCTTTAGGATCAAACTGAGGACGCTAGAGCACAACCCAGGACAGCAGCCACGTAGGAACGTGCGTGCACAGTGTCTACGTGAGACGCTGTCCTGCCACTCACAGGCCCGCCTGGTCTAGAAGCGGCAGTGTCACCGCAACGCTGCGATGGAAACTCTCCCGTGCCCCGCTGTGGAGCGCTGTCGGAAGAGGTACTGGAAAGAAACAGCAATGGGGGAGCTGGTTCATTTGCAAAATTAAGCTGAATGCCCCAAATTCTACTTGTCTGTAAGAGGACGCCTCCGGTCAGCAGCACTCCTTCTGGCGGCTCCGTTCCCAGGAACCTGCTGCACAGCCCCCTGGTCTGCGCTAGTTACAAGGGACAAGCAGTGAGAGCTCTCAGCCCTTGGACTCTGCTCCACACCCTTCTCATTCCGGAGTGGGCTGGCCCTCCCACCAGGCCCCTGCCAGATGGGCAGGGGAGAGGAGAGGTCAGAGGGTAAACACAGTACGAGTGGGCCCGTGTCTGGCTGCCAGAGGCACAAGCCCGAGTGCCCTTCACGCCGCATTCCATGCCCCCAAAAGCAAGAACAGGGCGCTTGTCCAGTCTGCCCTAGTTACTCATCACCCTCCCCGGGAGAAGGGGATCCACGCTCCTTCCCCGCAGGGCCGAGAACAGGTGTGAGGGGCAGGACAGGAACCACCCACTGAAGAAGTCATCTTCTTCACTATCTGCTGCTTTCCTCCCCGCCCCTGCCCCAGCCCCAGAACGAAGGCTGCGGACTAAGTCGCTTTGTGTCTGCAAACAAGACTGTGCTCCTGGTGAGGTCTGTCCTCAGAGCTACGTGCAGGGTCAAAGACACGGAACGACAGATGTGGACGCAGATCTGAAACACACTATCTGGTCTGCGTGTCGACACGGCGCCCCTAATTGCATATGCAAAAGCATACTACTTACGGCTACACCGTGGGCTAACAGGCTCTGCCACCTAACGGGGTCCCGATCATCACTGTGTCCACAGGCAGGTGCACTCTCAGTTCCCAGCTCACAAACTTGGGAGCCCAAGCTGGTCTTCGCTTGGTCACTGCCTATGTCCATGTTTCTGAACTTGCTATTTTAACTATAGTAAACCTTCTACTTTTGAAAAAAAGCTAAATCTGAGCATACGATAGCAATCATCCTGGCACAAAAACTTTAGATGTTACTAGAAACCGACACAATGCCCACTTTAGAGTGTTTTTCCTTTCTGCGTTAAGGAAACAATTAGCGCCCTGGCCGGGTGGCTCAGTTGGTTGGAGCGTCGTCCCGTATACCAAAAAGTTGCAGGTCTGATTCCCAGTCAGGGCACATACCTAGGTTGCAGGTTCGATCCCCAGTCAGGGCGCGTGCCGGAGGCAACTGATCGATGTTTCTCTCCCACATCGATGTTTCTTGCTCTCGCTCTCTCCCTTCCTCTCCCTCTAAAAATCAATAAAAACATATCCCCAGGTGAGGACAGATTAAAAAGAGAAAACGATTAGCTTATTCTTTAACTGACCACATTTTTAAAAAACTCGTAACAGCTTGGGCTGAATCATAACAGCATTTATTGGTTTCGAATGGGGAACCAATACTAAACTGGTGTTGTGCAAGGCGCTGCAAACACGTATACTCAGAAAACACCCTTGCACAGGGGCTTTTCCAAGTCAGTGCATCAAGATGACAACATGTGCCAAACTGCCAAGTAAGGACAACGGGAGCCACCTGCTGGGTCAGACACCAGCCGATGCTGTAGGGTTCACCCCCTTTCACTTACTTGCTCTGTGTATTCTCTCCCGAACTTCCATGTATTCCTGTTCGTGCTTCACAGCTGTCATCGCCACTGCTAGCTCATTGATCATTTCTTCTAGCTTGTTCTGGTGAGCTGCAGGAGGGTTTAACACACGTCAGCATATATTTGGAATCTCTTTTTGAACTGTACTCACAAAGCAATAGAAATATTCCTCAGAGAAGACACACAAAAGCAGCTGCTTTTAGAAATGGCTCAGACATCATTTTGGACCACTGGTGACAGCATAATTCTCAAAGCATTTGTTAAAGTTCATTCCCAGCAGCAAAATCTCTTCCAGGATAGAAAACCCACTACACGACTTCGCTAACTGAAGGAAGACAACCCTAAGAAATCTCCTCTACTGAACTGTTAATAAATAAAGTTCACTACACTGACTGTCTACCAGAGAAGGGTAAAAAACGGGGGGGGGGGGGGGGGGGGGGGGGGGGGAGGCGTGGAGAGAGCACAAAATATCAAACACAAAACCCCTAACAACACCCAGGCACTAGTCTGTCAATGTTTCGCTAAAATCAGAACCTACTCGTGGGACTCCAAGGTTAACTGAGGGCAGCATGAACACAGATGTTCCATGTCCACGAAGCCAAGCAGAGGGAGGCGTGAAGACCTGTGGGGCACCTCTACGGCAGCTCACGCGTCCTCTGCGTGAGTCAAGGCAATGGCTTCTCTGTGGCAGGAGCAGCAGACGCTGTAGGGGACCCAGCTTTCGGCTGCCCCAGGTTCACAACCAGGTATTCTCTTTGGCCAGAGATCAATACAAGGTAAACATGCTATTATTACAACAATGGAGAAACAGATAGGAAAAAGTTTCCACCCCAAGGGGAGATTTTCCCACAATGGATAGGGGTCTCTCTATCCCTGCCCAAGGTGGGGCCTGACCTAAAGTCCCCACATTTCTGGAGGCAGGCCAAGGCCCTAACATCCCAAGGCAGCAGGGCTGCAATCTCAAACCCCTCATCAGCTTCACCCTGGAAGCCACAAGCACAACGTGGGGCCTTTGGAGCAGTGCTCTCAGAAGTGGCGCTGGTGACGTTCCGGACCAGGTAATCCCTTCAGCAGCTGCCCAGTGCATCGCAGGACCACCCACCAGGCCGTAAGAACCACAAATGTCTCCTGCTAACACCAAATGTCCCTTGGCGGTCAAAAATCATCCCAACTCGAGAACCACTGCTTTAGAGGAAGGCCTAATTTGACAGCTGCCATTCACTGACATTAACAAGCAAAAGCAAGAGTTTTAAATATTGTGTTACGGATTATTTAAGAATAACTCAATATTCTCATTCATCAGCCAATAATTTCTAACTACGTAGAAATGACTAATTTCCAGAAAATAAACAAACACAAAAAAACTCCCAATTCTCCTCGAAAACTAGCCAAGCCCTACACCGTAAACGGCCCTGCAAAACGAGCACAGGAATGTGAGGTCGTCTGACTGTCTAAGTCCCGTGACTGTGACACCTAACTGACAACTCACGGTCCCTAGAAGGTGGAACTCCAGGAGCTGCTCGACACCGACAACAAACCCCACGCTAGTACTGTACGAAGTGTGCTGAGCGGCTACTTTCCAAAAACCCCAACGTGCCCTGTGACTAACACCCCTCCCCCCAAAACCCTAATGTGCTGGCTCCCAGTACACAACTCGTCCAGAAGAATCACTCCAGGGTTCAGTGCTGGTCAGCTGAGAAATGAAAACTAATCCAACTGCGAGGCATGGCCGAAAGAACTTTTGTTAGCGTACCTAGACACGGCTACCAGAAATGCATTTCACACCAAGTCCCACGTTAGAAAGCTTCAGTCACCATTACAACGAGCCCACAAAACACGTCCTAAACGTCAGCAGAACCATTCACTACCAGCTGTGTTTCACTGAGCCTTTCACCGGTCCAGTTACAGTGACTGTCTCCACCGTCTGGCACTCACGTGAGAGAACACAGCAGGCCAGCACCACTGACCTCTCGGTGGCTGTGTCCCTGGTGCTCTTACTTGAGATGACCAAACCTGTACCTCCTAACCAATAAAAACAACCAAAAAACAATCACCCTATCTAGGTGCAGGATTGTTGTTGTTTTTTAATTAAGACAAAAAAAAAACACTCTCATGCCAACAAACTGAGGTTAGAAAGAAGGAAAGCAGGAATTAGCTAATAGCAACAAAAATGTGCAAAAACGCAGGATTGCCATCAGAAAACGACCCACATACCGTCCCAGGTGTCTCCACCACCTGCGGAAAAGTTTAAGATATAAACACACAAAAAATAAAAACGAGAGAAAGTTCATCCAAACTACTCACGTACACAAATAAGCAAATAGAGACACAAATGCCAGGATTGGGAATTCACAGAACAAGCAACCTGGGACATGTGTAACCCACATGGTCAGCAGAGCACAAAGTGACCAAGCTGCCAGTGGGGCAACTGTAAAGAACTGAAATATAAATGTGAACTTCCAGAAACTTCTTCTTTTTAATTAGGAGATCTGGGTAAATAAAAAGTACATCTCACAAAAGGTTTTTGGTTTTAAACACAATGGATGAAACAAGAGGCAAGGAAAAAAAAAGACAGTGGATGAACCTAGAATAAAAAATCAAAGCAAATACTCCAGATGACAAAAATGCACAGAATTAACATTCACCCTGAACGGGACAGAAATCTTCGGACGTTCGCCTCACCTTCTGTCTCCATGTCCTGGCCTTTGGGGGCCTCCCCTATGTCGATGGTGAACATCACTATCTTTGGGGTCATGGTGGACATCCTGTTGCTAAAGCAGAACTTGTATGTGCCATCCATGTGCGCGGCAAACGTGTATTTCCCACTGGACTCCCGATCTCCCTTATAAATCCCTTTATTATCAGGTCCTGTAATCTGGAGGCAGGAGAGAAATGCATGAGATGTCATGAAAGACTTCAAACCCTACTGGCAGGTAGGATATTCACTGCAGAAAAGTAATATCACTTGGCTCCACGTCAGTTAGTGACCTCTCTGGGCTCCCACTTACAAAGCAAGAATCTCTACCTATGAACACCTTTCTGACTACATTTGTCTTCCTCCTTCAACTTAAATGCAAACCCCTCAGAAACAAAAGCCGCACCTTACACATGGTCTCCAAGTGGCCTAATGCCTCCAACAACCATGTGAACATGCAGCCATTAACATCAAAACAAAAACCTCTTTAAAAACGAGCAATTCTGAGCGAGGTGCATTTTCTAGTTTTCCTGGTTGGTTATCTGCAACGAGTGATGGGACCTGCTTTATCTGAGATGCCTGGAAGCCTAAGGGAAAAAACTGCACTGGAAATCAGGAGACCGGGGCTCGCATCCCGACCTGCCACAAAGCAGCTGGCAGGCCTTGCTCACCTCAGTTCCTCTTACAAAGCAGGCGCCCCCCCCCCCCCCGCCGCCGCCGCCGACCTGCAACACTGGGCACGAGCCTAGCTGAGCTCCATAGTCTCAGCTAATTCTACCCGTCACTCCTCCCGTTATCGCCTTAGTCCTGGACTTCACTTGTATTGCATAATCCTGTCCAACTCTGCTAAGGTTCAATGCCAAACGGAATATCCTTAAACCCAATTAATCGTGCTAACTGGGTGACTTTATTAATTCCATATGATTCCCCCCCTCCAGAAAGTTAGAGATGAACCATTCCTTGGGTTTAAAAAAAGACATAGAAGGAAATTTAGGGGCTGACGAATTCTTAATATAATTTCCCGTTCCCTCCAGATAATTCACTGCAATCATTACTCCTAAATCATGACCCAGCCCCACCTCTCTCCTAGTCAGAGGTGGCTACACGGTTTGTGCGGGGACTTGTGTAACACTCCGGGTGAAACACTCCGGTCGTTTCCCGAGAACGTAAAGAACAATGCGAACGTCTGCCCGGCATTCCTCAATAACTTCCGATTTACTTTTCCAAAAGTTTCCGCGCCACGTTCCAACATTAATCCCTAGCAAGAAAGAACGTAGCTGCTGACCGGATCAGGTCCTGCCACCACTTAGCCGCGACGCGGGAGCGCCTTCCGGGCCCGGGTAGGACACGCGGCGCCCAGTCGACAAAGCTCGGCAAGAGGTCCCGAGAGGACCCGCCGTTCAAGTCGTCAACCCAAAACAACTGAGCAACCGCTCCGTGTCCCGAGAGGAGCACGGGGAGGCCGGCAGGGGAAAGGGCCGGTAGGACGGTCGACGGCGGTGGCCCGGGCCCCTCCCAGGACTCGACCCGCCGCCTCCAGGCTCCGCGCCCTCCACAAGCTCCGCGCGGACCCCAGAAGCCACCAACCCCCGAGCGGCCGCGAGACCCCGCCTCGGTCGCCGGCAGCGGGCTCGCACCTCCACGTCGATGTCCAGGAAGCCGCCCTCGGCCACCTCGAAGATGAGGCCCATCTTGGTGCCCGAGGTGACCCGCTCGAAGAAGCACTCCTCGGCGTGCGCGTCGATGCTGACGAAGTAGCCCGAGGCCGTGGCCAGTAGGGCGGCCAGGAGCACCAGCAGCTCCGCGAGCGTCACCATAATGGGATTGGGGCCGAAGCCAGGACCGGGACTGCGGCCTCCAGAGCCGCCGCCGTCGCCGCCACCGATGCCTTCTCAGCCGCCACCGCCTTAGCTCCGCCCCTTCCGGCTGCGCCACCCGCGGGGGCTGATGCGGGCGCCGTGGATTGGCGGGCGCCAGCACCTGCCACGTAACGGACGCACGGCGGCCGCAGAGGGACATGGCGGCTGCGCGCGGCCCGAGCCTGGACGGTGGCTCCAAAGGGCCATAAAACATCGGCCCCACCTGCCTTTCCCCCTTCGCACGCAGCCTGTGGTTCTTGGGAATCCTGTAAGAAAGCGACAGGATCGAAAAATCTCCCCTGCGCGGTTGCAATTCCCTCCTAGGATGGTTTAGAAAGTTGGCGAAAGATTTGGAGGCAACAGTGGGAATAGAAGGAGTGGGCGATGGGGTCGGAAGCCAAGGGCTTTAAGGTTTCATGTTGGCCTCCTCTCACCCCGCGAAAATCGACCGGGAAAGGACGGAAGCGGGTACGTGTAGATGGGAAGGGGACACGAGGGGACTTCCCAGGATGTTGGGGATGTTTTACATCTTCCACGTGAGTGAAGGGTACATGCGTGTTGCATTTTTTCTTAAGAAGATCTATACTTACGGCTAATGCAACTTGTTTTACTGTGATAAACTTGTTTTAGCTGTGTCCGAATTCTCCAAAACAAGAATCCTCTCAGTTCCCCAAAGTCTCGCTGCCACGCCACACCCGCTCAGCTCTTGCCAGCTGCTAGGACGGTTGTCCCCCACCCTTTGCTTCCTGACATCTTCCTCATCCCTCAAAGCCCCAAGCACGAGTCACCTGCTCTCGTCTCCGAACTGTTCCTGCACATCCTTCTGCCAAAGACTAGTCCCTTGCTCTGTGCTTGCGACGCAGATCTGTGCCTCCGGGTTGTAGCTATAGCTGTTCATCAGCCGACCGTCCCTCCGGAGGCACCGTGTGTGCCGTGCTGTCTGACCCACCGAAGACCTCATTCGTGACCAGTTAGGTGAGTTCTGTGAACCGACCGGGGGATAAGGAGACCTAGGCTGTTGCCCCAGTTTGCACGTCGCTGTGTGGTCTTAATTATGTGACATCATCTCTTATCAGTAAAGGAAGAATGGCCTCGCTTATCTGGTCGAGTGAGGATGAGGGGACACCAGTAGGTGAGTGAATGTGCCTGCAAGTTGGAGGGATCCTTTCTTAAAGCCATCAGGCAACAGGGGGCAGTAGTGGCCCAGTATGCAGTTTCCCGCTTTTGGTGTGAAGAGACCAGGTGCAGCCGCAGAGAGGAAAGCTGTCCAAAACAGGAAACCCGTAGACAGGGTGATTAGCAGTCACCTGGGGCCCTGGTGGGGGGTAAGGAATAAGTGGGGAGTGACCACGATAGAGTTTCGGCGTGGAACAAGGAAAACGGTCTGGGACTCGATGGTAGTGATGGTGGTGTGTATCTGCGACCATACTGGAAGCCACCGCGGTGCACTTCTCAATGCGTGCATTTGGTGGCATGTGAATTACATCTCAATGAGGTTGTTTGAAACAGGGCAGAGTTTTTCCGCCATCCGGGTATAGTGCAGAAACAGGTCAGCGCCACCGGAGTAAGGTGGCAGAAAGGACCAGGAGAGTCTGTCTTTGAGATTCGGTCATGTTCGGAGCTGGTCAGGGTTCGGTTTTGTTTCTTCCTGGACTGGATTTCCGTCGTGGGTATCAAGCAAATGGCATGTTTTGAGAAGGAGCAGAGCAGTGCCTGACAGCCACTTGCTGGCCTGGCACTAGCAGCTGGCCTTGGTGTTCTCCATGGAAATAACTTCACAGGACGTGAGCATCAGTCAGGGCCACTCCGTGACCGTGGTGGCGCAAGACAAAACGCAAGCCTGGTCCAGTCCACGGAATATCAGACGCCTCGCGCTCTTGGCTCATGTGGGTGATGCTACTTCTTTACCAATGGCAGCTCTAGCCTGTCCTCCGTGGAGATAACATCTGTGAAGAGCCTCACCCCCAGATCTGTCCCTGCTTCCGGATGGCACGCACTCCCGAGCCAACTCCCAGATCCTTACGCTCTCCTCAGAATCGCCGAACCAAAGCCCAGGCCGTGTAAGGGGCTCTGACACCCTCGCACTCTCAGTGAGTCGCCCCACGGCTCCCCGTGGTATGCAGTCGCCCTGGCTGTGAGGAATAGACCCAGCTGGCCGCACTGCCCGTGTTTTCCTGGCGGGCTTCAGCTGCAGAGCATCGATAGCTTCCAACACCCACTTTCTATGCATTTGTTTGACACCAAAGCCTGCTCCACCAGAGCACCAAGGTCAACAAGCCTTCTGGCCTTGAACAGTCCGGGGTTGAACCTCAGCCGAGCTGCTGACTGTGTGACCTGTGACCAGTTAACTTACCTCTCTGAGCCTTGGTTTCTCCTCTATGAAATCATGTCGCGCTTCTGCTTTAAAACCCTAGTGTGGCCCCCAAGCTCACTGCACATCACAGCCACAGAGTTCCCCCTTATCCGGGGCCCTATAGAATCAGGCCCCGCTCTCCCCTCCGTTTCTTCCCACATGTCACCCCTCAAGCTCCAGGGACACCCCCCTCCTTGCTCTCCCTCTGCCACTCCCGCACTTTTCCAGCTCTCTGCTCCAGGGTTACCTCCTAAGGAAGAGCCCTCCATTCTGTCACTTCGAAGCCAGTGGTTCTCAAGCTTGAGCGGACATCCGAACCACCCGGGGACATTGGTAAATTGGAAAGGCCCAGGCCCACTCCGCTCCATCGCTGTGGGAAGGAACTAAGGTGGCACGATGACGTGGGACAAGTTTGGTGGCTTCTTGGGAAGTTAAACCCCCCACTTCCCGTGTGGCCCCGACATTCCACTTGTAGGTATCCGTCCCTGTGGGTGGTGCCACAGTCTCCTCAGCTCCTGACATGTCTGATGCTCTCAGATCACAGAGGCAAAGGCTGTAGCCACCTCAGCACCAGGACCAACCCAGGGGATGACGGGGTCCTGGAGACAGCGGAGGGTAGTGGCCCACGGGAAGGACTTACGAGAGGCATGAAGGAGTGGGCAGGTAAATTGTTCACCTTCCCCCATGTACCCCAACCCTCGAGCCCCCCTTCCATGCTGCTGGGCAGCTCTGAGACTCAGCAGTCCCGCACACCCTCCCACACACACCGCATCCTCTTTTCCTGCCTCACTTCTCTTTCCTCTTGCTCTCTCGTAAAGCATTAGCTCATACATTTTCTTAAGGAACCCATAAAAAAGTGAGGGGTAAATTTTTTTTACTACTTTTAAACTATTTCCCCTGAAATGTTCACTTAAGAGCCCAGCGTTTTGGTGACTGAGACCGTCGAAGCAGACCGGCACTCAGGTCCATGTGACAGAATGGAGATTCCACCCAGGCTAGCATGGACAGGTAACCTCTCTTCAGGGGGAACAGACATTGACAATAAGAGAGCGTGCCCAGTTCACTCTAAAGAATCCCGTGGCTAAGGTTAGATCTTCCTGTTTTCCAAGATGCATTTGGGGAGCCTGATTGTATCTTTTCCAGCCTTGGAGGGAGGGTGACTATCAAGTAGAATCAATATGTAACAAACTATGAGCCCCATACTTCTGGCGGTTAGAGGTGATCAGGTGATTGCAACATCGAACTTGTCCATGACCATCCCAAGTCCTCAAATTAAAGGTGGCGGATGAGGACCGGGAGCGGCAGGAGCCAGAAGCCAGAATGGCAACCACAGGAAGTCAGGAGAATGGGTGGGTAGAAGAGGGGGTGTGAGGCTATGATTTCAGGTTTAGTCCTTGGGATCAACCAAGGGAGAGGCTAAGTAAAGTAGGGGTGCTTGAAGCACAGCCTGTGTTAGCTCGGGCTGCTGTAACAAAAACACCATAGGCCAGGTCCTTTGTAAACTCCGAAGTTCATTTCTTGTGGTTCTGGAAGCCGGGAAGTCCAAGGTCAAGGCACTGGCAGACTCGGTGTCTGGTGAGGGCCATCTTCCTGGCTCACAGACAGCCGTGTTTTGGCTGTGTCCGCCCACGGCAGCAGCTCTCTGGGGTCTCTTTTTTCAGGGCATTAATTCCCTGTGTGGGGGCCCACCCTCCTCACCCCACACCTCCCAGAGGCCTCACCTCCAGGTTCCCCCGCACTAGGGCTAAGACTTCAACCTGTGCAGTTGGGGAGACAAACATTCGGTCCATGCACAGCCGGTGGCAACAGCACAGGAAAGTGCAGTCAAGTGGCCCGAGGTTGCCTCTCAAAGCCTAGTGTGGCTTCTCGGGGTCTTGTGGCCTGATTTTCCAGGAAGCAGTGACTTCTCTTTCCGCACAATCACTGCTTCTCTCTGTCGCGTGCTTAGCCCAGCCGGCTCAGAGTGAGGAACCATCTGTCATCTGCCACAGCTCGTCCTCCTGCCCCTGACTGTGGGTGGCCCCCAGCACCCACTCCCCCTCGCCCCCACTCCAGACCTTCGGGTCCTGTTGGTGGCACCGGACCTCTCTTCTTCGATCCATGGCCAAAGCGAGATTGTGGTCATCCCAGGCAAGCTAACACTTTGGCACTCCTTCAAGCCTGTAGTCTTTATTTTTTTTTTAATATTCTGAAAAATTGCTGATATTGGAAAAGGAGGGAGAATAGTGTGATGAACATCCGTGGCCCCACCCCCAGCTTTGACAATTATTCACAAAATGGCCAGTCTTCATTTCATTCATATTCCCCACCATCCTGCCCTCCTAGTGGGTTATTTGAAAGCAACTCACAGACATTGTATCATTTCATCTTAAAGATCTTAGGAAGCCCATACTCTAATTAGTTGTCCCTTGTTAGGGAGAGAGGAGGCTGAATGTCTTGTGTGTGGAATGGACGGAGAAGGAGGCCCTCTAGTGGAGGGGCCTTTAACCCACACCCTTGTTCCCCAGAGACTCCGACGGGGGGGGGGGGGGGGGATTTGCAGGCCCTCCACAAGTTGGGAACTGGCTCCTGCTCAGCGTCTGACCTCCTTTGCAAAACTCAGCTCCCGAAAACATTCTCAAACCAGAGAGTGGTGATTGCACAAGCTTGTGAGCGCACTACAGAGCACCGACTGCGCGTGAAAACGGTGACTGTTACTGCATGTGATTTATATCTAAATATTAAAAAATGAACCCCCCAAAAAAGAAAAAGGAAATACTAAAACACACCACCCCCAAATAAACTGAACTTGAATCAGATCACATCTCTTGATCCAACTACCAGTTTACAGAACGTGCAGAGAACAGACAAGGACATTACAGGGGCAAAATTAGCAAAATCCAGACTGAGACTCTCTACAAGACAAAACATCCTGTTTCGTCAGCAAATAAATGTGAAGGCCAGGAAGTAAAAAAGAGGACCAAAAAAGACTAAGGAGCATATCAACCAATTGCAATATGCGGATATTATTTGGATCTTGAGTTAAACCCAAAAATAACTACAAAATATGAGGCAATTGACATTTTGAACACACTGTATATTTGATATAAAAAAATTGCTGTTAATGTTTTTCAAGTGTGATGGGGACAAGTGTCCTTACAGGAGATGCAGAGAAGACAGGCCCACAGGGGAGGGGCCCTGCGAAGCTGGGCAGAGGCTGGAGCCACGCAGACACAAGCCAAGGAAGCCAGAAGCTGGAAGGAGCAAGGCAGGCCCCTGGAGCCTTCCCAGGGAGCTCGGCCCTGCCGACACCTTGGTTTCAGACTTTGGGCCTCCAGAGCTGGGAGAGAATGAGTTTCTATGGTCTCAAGTCACCAAGTCTGTGGCAATTTGTTACAGTAGCTGCAGGAAGCTGATGCCCCTCCCTGCTCCTCACTGGCTGCAGTGCACAGATCTGACCCGTCTGACCCAAGGGTAGCACTTCCCAGCTGCCTGGCCTTGGGCAAGTGATTTGATCTCTCTGTGCCTCAGTTTCCTCATTTGTAAAACAGATAATAATACTTCTTAGGATGTTGTAAGGCAGCGGTTTTCAAACCTTTTGGTCTCCAGAACCCTTTTCCAAGGGCACTTTTAAAACTATTGGACCCCTGGCTGGTGTGGCTCAGTGGCTTGAGTAACAGCCTGTGAACTGAAGGGTCGCCGGTTTGATTCCCAGTCAGGGCACATGCCTGGGATGCAGGCCAGGCTCCCATTTCAGAGCTTAATGAGAGGCAACCACACATTGATGTTTCTCTTTTACCCTGCCTTCCCCTCTCTCTAAAAATAAATAGAATCTTTTTCAAAATTAAAAAAAGAAGAAACTATTGAAGACCCTCGAGATTTTGTTAGGTGGCTTAGATCTATGGATATCTATTGTGACTAGAAATTTAAACTGATATTTTCTTAATACTGATTATTTTTAAAATAGACATTATAACATGTTTCTTACTTAAAAAATATTTGTTCATTTATTTCTTCGAGAGAGGGGAAAGGAGGAAGACAGAGAGGGAAGAAACATCGACCGTTTGTATGCGCTCTGGTAGGGACGGAACCTGCAGCCCAGGCATGTGCCCTGACCAAGAACCTAACCGGCGACCTTTTGCTTTGCAGGGCACCCAACCAACTGAGCCACACCAGTCACGGGGAACAAATATTTTTTAACAGCCCAGGCTGGTGTAGCTCAGTGGATTGAGTGTGGGCTGCGAACCAAAGGGTCACAGGTTTGATTCCCAGTGGGTGCACATGCCTGGGTTGCAGGCCAGGTCCCCAGTAGGGGGCACGAGAGGCAACCACACATTGATGTTTCTCTCTCCCTCCCTTCCCCCCTCTCTAAAAATAAATAAAATATTCTAAAAGTGTATTTTTTAACAAAAATAACTTGCCCCCAAAACCACAAAGTCCTGAGAACAATGACATTATTTATATACCTGTAAATCTCTGTAATGGCTAGCCCATTTTAAAAGCTGGATCCTCAGATCTGCTTCTGCATATTCAAGCTGTTGTGATATGCTGTTTCCTGTCAAGTAAGCGAAGAACATCTGGCCTCTCACTCATACAGCAGGCAAAAGGGACCTCGCGGAGACCCCTCTGGGTACTAAGAGAATAGGTGGAGTAAGGATTAAATGAGGAAATATTTCTAAAGTATTTAGAATAAAGCCTGACACATGGTAAGGATAAGTATTGTATGTTTTTAAGTCAAAATAAAGCAAATGCCCTACACGTTTTAAATTTTTAACAGTTTCGATCCACATGCGCCAGGTTGGAATGGGCTTGGTGGCGCCAGGGGCATGAAGGGTTTTTCCTGCCTTCAAAGAGCTCCCAGTTTGCTGACACAGGTCAGACTCAGTATGCCAGGGGCACATTTATGGGAGAAGGCAGCGGGCTGTCGGTGCGCAGGAGGGTCCCCAACCCCTGCGGGAGGGGTAGGAAAAGGGGAGGGGTTGCGGGTCCAGGACACGCTCTCCCACCGAGGGACGGATGTAGGATGGACGAGAGGATTTAGTCGGAAGGCCTGGGGCTTGGGAGAAGGAAACTCGCGGTGCGGAGATCCAAACCCCGGCCTCGTCTTCTCCCTAAAGTGTGTCTGTCACCAGGACCCCTCGAACCCTGCGTCCATCTCCGGGAGGTGGGGGTGGGGGACACCTCTCCTGGAGCGCAGGGCCCGGCGCCGCCAGGTCGGCCTGTGACCGGGTTGCGGGCAGGGGGTGGCGGTCCTCGCTTCCTCCCTAGAATGGGCCCCATCCTGGAGTCCACCTCACGACTCCCCCACTGTCCTCCGACGCAGGGGCCGCCCCCCGACCCGGCGAATCGTCCACAAACAAGCGACCTCCGTCACCGT
This sequence comes from Macrotus californicus, assembly GCA_007922815.1. Lineage (NCBI taxonomy): Eukaryota > Metazoa > Chordata > Mammalia > Chiroptera > Phyllostomidae > Macrotus > Macrotus californicus. The sequence continues at coordinate 331,949 of VMDR010000155.1, forward strand.
CACGGCCGTTTCCTCCCCCGCCACCCCGTCGGGCTAGCCTCGACCCCTCCAGGCTGGGAGGGGGAGCCAGGATCCGGCCGGAGGAGGGGGCGGCGCGTCCCGACGCGCTGGGGACGCCGGTGGGTGGGGTCGTCGGGAGGGGCCGGGGTCCGAGGGCTACAAAGTCGGCAGGTGAGAGAGGTCGTTGCTTGTGGAGACCTCAGGGCGCCCTCCGGCGGCTGAAGCCGGGCGCGCCCCTCGCCGGGCCGGGATCGGGGCGGGGCGCGCAGCATCCCTGCGGGGGGAGTCGGTCACCCGGCCTCGCCGCCGCCAAAGTTTCCCGGAGCAGCAGCGGCGGCGGCCCTTCCTTCCCAGGTCCTGAACCGGGGGACGACCCTCTGGCGAGAACTGTTTCCGAGGGCGGCGCGGCCCCGTCTGCAGCCAGACCCCGCGCCTCCATTGCTCCCAACTCGGATTCCCAACTTGGGAGGCGCCGCGGGCCTGCGCACGCGCGCCTTCCTCGCCCCCTCCTCCGCCGCCGCCCGGCGTTGGGAACAGGATCCGGGCCGAGCGGGCGCCGAGCCCCGCACCCGGCGCGTGGACCCGACTCCTGGCGCGCCGCTCCGCCCATGCCGACGCCTGCCGCCTGCCCGGGACGCCCTCGCCGGAGGGCCAGCTAAGCGCGGGCCGGCGCGGGGTGGGCCCGGCCGGGCGCTGCCCTCGGCAGCGGCAAGTTTGGGAGTTGCACTAGTTTGCGGGGTCGCGGCGGAGAGGCCGCGCGGGGGGCTATGGAGGAGGACCCGGGGTCGGCAGCCGAGTCGGTGCTGGAGAAGAACGTGGCGGAGCTGACCGTCATGGACGTGTATGACATCGCGTCGCTGGTGGGCCACGAGTTCGAGCGGGTCATCGACCAGCACGGCTGCGAGGCCATCGCGCGCCTCATGCCCAAGGTCGTGCGCGTCCTGGAGATCCTGGAGGTGCTGGTCAGCCGCCACCACGTCGCGCCCGAGCTGGACGAGCTGCGCCTGGAGCTAGACCGTCTGCGCCTGGAGAGGATGGACCGCATCGAGAAGGAGCGCAAACACCAGAAGGTGAGCCGCGGCCTCCTTCAGCCCCTGAGGGCTGTGGGGCCGCCGGCCCGAGGGCCTTTCAGCATCGGGCACACGTGGGTGTCCGGGACTAGATGGGAGGAGACCCCTCTGGGTGACAGAGCTGGGTTCCAATCCCACCTTTACCATTGAGCAGCTCTGTGGCCTCGGGAGAGTTCCTTAACCTCTCTGTGCTTTATCCCTCTCCTGTCCAATGGTGACAGTAACAGGACCCGCCTTAGAAGAATTGAATGGGGTGTTATCTAAAGTGCCCAGATAAGAGGACCTTTTTTCAGAAACGAAATCAGCTTCCTGCCCTTCAGTGTTCCCCGAGAAGACGGGATTCCAGGCCCCTTTTTGCATTTTCCCTCTGGACCACCCTCCTCAGAGCAAAGGGGCTGTGACCGCCAACCTCAGAGCGCGTGGACCCCCAGTCCCTGGGTTCCTATTTGCAAATTGCTCCCCAGGTTCCTTCTGGTTTAGTAGGTTCCACCTGTGCTCTGAGGTGCTTTTCCCTCCTTGATTTTATCGTGAATCCTCACAGAGCTCCCTGAGGGAGGATTGTTATCTTCATTTCACAGATGAGAAAACCGAGGGGCTGTTGGGGGGAGGGGAGCTCTCCAGTCTCTTCCCCCCCTCTTTAAATTGGGGGCAGATTTAAATCTAAGCTTCTGTCCTCTGAACGGCCTTCCCTCTGGGCTCATGAATCAGGGCGGCCCCCCCTCTCCGCCCCAGAGTCCTAACGAGGTGCCTGGAGAGAAGGAAGTGGGTGACTGTGGTTTCCTGTCTCAACCTCAGCCCAGGGAAGCTCCTGTCAGACCCTTCCGACTGATAATAGGAGGAAACGCCTTTCCTTGGGGAACCTTCCTTGGGGAACCGTACCAGACAGGCTCTGGCTTGCTGTGTGGCCTCAGGAAATGCACTTAGTCTCTCTGAACCTCCCCGGAGGGCATCACCTGTTGCGCAGGCACCTTGAGGCCGGGGAGTTTTCACAGACAATAGCTCAGTCTATGTCTACCAGCTTCACAGGGGGGGGCAGGGCGAGGGGGGTTAAGGTCAGTGGGCTTTGTGAGGCTGGACTGTGTGCCCCGGGGTCGGAAAGGAAACTCAAGCCCTCAAGAGCTCCGCCACATTTCCTAGATCCCAGGGGCAGGTTCTGAACAGCCCAGGCCTGCTATCGTGTTTGGGATTCCCTGGAGCAGGGACCTTGAAGCTAGACAGCCTGGGTTCAAGCCCCACTGTTCACGGGCTCTGTGATGTTGGGCAAGTCACCCAGCCTCTCTGTGCCTCAGTGTCCTCAGCTGTAAAATGGGACAGTAGCAGCACCCATCCTGTTGGGTGGGGGCAAGAATTAAAGGAGGGTCCATATCCATGAAGTCCCCAGGACAGAGCATGGGGTGAGGGGCGCTGGGGGCTTACAAGTGTTAATGTTGTTTTTAGGCTTGGAGAGGCTTTCTTTCACTGAGGTGCTCATAGGCTGGTCCTGAGGACCCCACCCCCATCCCAGGCACCCCTACTCCTATCCCGGATGCTTTCTATCTCTCAGGGTGGGAAGGGATCTTTGAACTTCTCTCACACCTCTTATAAACAGGGACCCAGGGGCCAAGCCCGGGTCATGCTAGTCCTGCTGCCCATGTCCCCACCCCTGGCTTTTAGTTTTGCAGCCACACTGGGAGGCACCCCCTGGAGTCATCAGAGGCCACTCACTGGGCCCTGCCTGGCCTGGGAGTGGATGGAATTCCCAGCCGGCTGCACTTGTTGCCTCTGGAACGCTGTCAGCTGGGGAATAGACGCCAGCGAGCGAGCGCAGAGGCAGGGCCTGTTTGTAAACGCTGAGGATGTGCGCTCCTAAACCGGACAGCGCTCGCCCTGCCCCGCCCCACCCCAGCCCCCTTTACTGCTTTACTGTATTCTTGGGGGAACCAGGAGAGAATCGTCTGGTCACCCCCACCCCGCCCCCCACCATCTCAAAGACTCTTCAAGGTGTTATTTCCACAAATGTGGAAAATGTCCCATCCGTTTGTCCTTTCTTTCTTTCCTTCCTTTCTTCCTTGTTCTACCTGGTTACCGAGTCCAAAGCCCCATGGACGAGCCCCAGCACGCGAAGTGCCCTCTTTAGGTGATGTGGGCAGAGAGAGGAGGGCGAGGGCCACACCTCGGGCAGGGGTGAGTGACGGGGAGGGCAGGAAACAGGCACAGCTAGGTGTTCAAAGGCAGTGGCCGTGTGGGTACAGTTGCATATAATGTAAATAGCATATATTGTTCATTTATACATTAGACAGATGTATTTACTGAGTACCTACCATGTGCCTGGTACTGTTTTGGGAGACAGAGGTGACAACAGATGAGGTCTTGACCCTCAGGGACCCAAATTTCTAGTACAGAACTGTCCCATAGAAATATAATGTGGCTTGTCACATGAGTGAAAAACTATGTGAGGTTAATTTTTAACATATCAAACCCAGTCCATCCAAAATATAGGGGGGAGACAGATGCAGGGTGACAGTGGTGCCTGACATTCTTTTGAGTTCACGGGGCTGTTGTAAAAACCGTGACAGTCCTCACCTGCGTCTCTCCATCCGAACAACTGTAAACCTACTTTGCCCACTCTTAGGATTTCGACACGTGATCAACGTAACAAATCCTTTTTATCGGGCTGTGATTGACCTCTGGTATCAGTGTCAGATGTACAGTGAGATGATTTGGTGCAGGCACAGACGGTGACATGATCACCAGAATGAGTTTGGTTAACATTCATCACCTCTCGTAGTTACAAAGCACATTATTAACCGTTTTGAGTCCCAAGCAGCGCGATCGCACTGCTGACAATACCCCCTGGGACTCAAACGGTTAATTAGGTACCGTGCTTTGTTTTTTTTTGCACTGAGTCTCCTAAACCCAGAGCGTGTTTCACTCCTGTTGCCCGTTTCAGTCCAGCCTGCCCCAGCCGGTTACACTGGATGGTACGTGTGGGGCCCTCTGTGCGCTCAGCCCGAGCCAGGTGCGAGCAGAGAGGTCAGGCTGAAGAGCCCGAAGTCTCCCAGCCTCCCTGGCCTGTGGCAAGGTCGCATGCCCACTCCATCATTCCATCACCACTTCTGCCTTCTGGCCCTGCCCTTCACCTCTCCTGCTGACCTTGAGCCAGCTGTGCGAATACTTGCTTATTACCTCTCATTTCCCCTGTGTTGTGAGCTGCCAGACAAAGAAGATGGGATTTAGGAACTTATTTAGGAAAGGAACGGAGGCGATGCTGACATCCGGCCACCCGGACCTGCTTGGGATGGGCTGCAGGGACAACAGAAAGCTGCTCTCACATCCTCAGCCCTTTCTGGGTGCTGGGCGCTCTTCCAGACGATTTACATCTATTAACCCATTCAGTCCTCACAGCAGTTCTCAGAGGTAGATACTGCACTGTCTTCCTCTTTTCCACGGCTCCCGAAGATTGAATAACTTGTCCGGCATCGGCTAGTAGGTGGCAGAAGCAATTCACATCGTTTCCACGCCTTAAACTGCAGCAGCATCCTACGCAGGCAGCGGCGACGATGCTCTGCTCAGTTTAGGGTTTTACAAAACACCTTTTTTTTTTTTTGTAACAGCTTTATTGAATACAATTTGCATATTATGTAATCCACCTCTTTAAAGTATACAATTCAGTGTTTTAGTCTATTCACAGGTTGTGCAGTCCGCACTACAGTCAGTTTTAGAGCCTTTTCATTCCCCAGGAAAAATCCAAACCCTTAGTGGTCACTCCTGACCGACCCCAGCCCTCGGGCCCAAGACCGCTGCAGGCTGCCTTCTGCCGTGGTGGGCCTGACTCCTCTGGATGTTCCACGTTAGTGGCGTCCTGCACTGTGTGGTGCTTTGTGTGTGGCGGCTGTCACTTAGCATGATGTTTTCAGGGTTCATCCACGTAGTAGCAGGTGTCACTGCTTTGTTCCTTCTCATGGCTGAGTCACAGTCCCCTGTGTGGGCCGACCACATTCATTCACGTCTGCAGTGCACTGATGGGTATGGGGTTGTTCCGACCTTTTGGCTGCAGCGATAGGGTCGCAGTGAACACCCACATACCTGTTTTTGTGGGGACGTGTTTTCCTTTCTCCCGGGCAGATCCTAGGAGTGGGATTGCTGGGTCATACGAAGGGGGACCCCCCAAAAACTATTTATTTATTGAAAATTGTGTATTCTTACATGTTTAAACTTCACTTACCTTCAAACTACTCTTATTTTGATGCAGTACACCTATTGTGACTTTTTTCCCACTGCTCAACATAGTTGTGGGGTTTTTTTTAAGATTTTACTTATTTTATTTTCAGACAGAGGGTAGAGGAGGGAGAGAAACAATGTGTGGTTGCCTCTCACGTGCCCCCTACTGGGGACCTGGCCTGCAGCCCAGGCATGTGCCCTGATTGGGAATCGAACCGGGGACCCTGGGGTTCACAGGCCGGCGCTCCATCCACTGAGCCACACCAGCCAGGGTCAAAACAGTTTTTGAACTCACCGATTTCGATAGATTTCGATACTTTCTAGTGCTTCTGCGGTTTTTTGTTTCACCTCTTCCACATCAGCAAAACACTTCCCTTTGAGGACTTGTTTCATCGGGGAAACAAAAACAGTTGCTCGGGGTGAGAGCGGGTGAATGGGAAGGGTGGAGTATGGGGGTCATGCTGTTTTTGACCCAAAACTGCTGACCACTCAGCTCTGTGGGCAGGTGCGCTGGTAAATCACTTATCACGAAATAGGCAAACGTGTCAAAAGCCTGAACTGTAAGGGGCCCGCCCTCCAGAAGATAATTCTGCTTTTTTTTGGGTCCCCCCTCATGTAACTGCTGAAGGTTATGAGGACCCACCAGACTGCCCCCCATTGGGCATCCCCCCCAGCAATGCACGGGGTTTGCAGTTTCTTCCTAGCCCTGCTGGTACTTGTTACTATGTTTCTTTGGTGGCAGCCATCCACAGAATTATTTTAGTAGATGAAGCTTGTTTATCTTCCCATCGCCCTGTAAGCCTCCAGATGAGGGCTTCTCAGCTGAGGGAAACGGAGGCTCAGTGGTTAAGGGAGATGCCCGGGACTGCTTGAAGAGCTATCTCTGTGGGACACACGAGGAACTCTGGGGGCAGGTGGCCACCCCAGCATCTTTGCAGCCTCTGTGTCCCTTGGAGAGAGGTTTGTCCTGGCGAAGGGTCTGTCCAAAGGTCAGGGATGTGGGCTCCCCAGCGAGGAGGGGTTGTGGGAGTCCCCGCAGCCCAGGCTGCCCGCTCTTCTCTTCTGTCTAGACTGTTAACAGGTGTGGCGCGTCCTCCTTGGGCCTTAGGAGGGGAGGGGCACCTCTATCGCTTGCAAAGTCGCCGTGCGAGCTAGTGGTGGCCGAGGCCTGGTGCCTGTGAGGAAGGGGGCCCCAAAGCCCCGGCATCCCCAAACTGCTCCCAGCAGGCTGTGACCCCACACCATCCCGTAACCTCCACAGGAGCTGGAGCTGGTGGAGGATGTTTGGCGGGGGGAGGCGCAGGATCTACTGTCCCAGATCGCCCAGCTGCAGGAGGAGAACAAGCAGCTGATGACCAACCTCTCCCACAAGGACATCAGCCTGTCCGAGGAGGAGTTCCAGAAGCATGAAGGTGAGGGGAGGGCTCGGTGGGGGTCGGGAGGAGGCAGTTCCCATGGTCCTGACCTGTGCCGGTGCCAGGCATCAGTGGTCCCTGAGCGATGGCGCCCTGCGTTCTAGTTTCCAAACCTTTGTCTCCTACTGTCACCATCCCTCTGCCTGAGGGATACTGTGGAGCCTAAGCGACAAATGTTGGAACTGAGAGGTCCGTTCATTCAGTAGTCACAGATTCCTCACTTGTCTGGGCACTGGGGGTGCACACTGGACAAGAGGCACCGTTCGTCTGCGTGAAACTCGTGACTGTGCGGAGGAGGCAGGCAATAAATCTGTAAACAAACGGCTGGGGGACCCGGTTCCAGGCATTGGCCGGCAGCATGGGAGAGGGGAAACGGGGGTGCGATCGAGGCAATTTGGCGCGGGGCTTCTCGTAGGTCCATCAGGGAAGCCTCCCGGAGGAGCGACATTGGAGCCCTGATGAAGGGGTGGAGTGAGCCATGCAGGTAGCCTGGGAGGGAAGCGCGTGCAAAGGCCCTGGGGCATCCATGTTTATGGGAAACCAGGGCCAGTGTAGCGGAGAAGACAATCGAGGGTTCCAGAAGAGGTCCGAAGGATCAGCAGGGGTCCAGTCACATAGCTTCTTAGGGGCTCAGGTTGGGATTTTACTCCAGGTGTGCTGGAGAGAGAGAGGTTGCAGGTACTTGTCACAGGCCCGTGTTTGGCGATGAGCAGCCCAGGTCTGAACGGCAAGGAGCCCTCACGTGTTACTCACTCTGCCCACAGCCACCCAGCACCTTCGGTCCCGACCCTCCTCCGGTGCTGGGGAAGCACACAGGCTGTGGGGTTTGGTCTCGGCCCCCCGTGGGCTCCTTCCCACTCCAGGGCCACCTCTGATCCCCAAGGACTCTCAGATCTGTGTCTTTCGTCCAAATAAACCCATTGGGTCTCTACCCAGGCCACCTCCCCGTGTTTGATGGGATGGTGGGCGGACTTTTGTGGGGCGCCTGAAGTTCAGAACGTGTGGTTATAACTCTGAGACAAAAGCAGCACGCTGGTAAGGGATATAGGGACCACGAGAAGAGGAAACGTCCGATGCCGGTGCTGGAGTTTCTTTGCCCTGCGTTTCCTTTGTTGAGACGTGACTCGAGCAAAGAAATCGGAAGTCTTGGTGGTCCTGAGTGTGGGCTCTACAGCCGGGGGCCCAGTTTGAATCCTGACCCCGACTCTTAACCTGCCGAGTGACCCTGATGAAGCCAGGTGACCCCGTGTGCCTAGGCGCCCCACGTAAAAATGGAAATAGCTGAGGTTGCCGTGAAGGTTAAGCGGACTGACAGGTGTCGGCTGGTTGACACCGTGCCGGGTACAGACACGCAGCAGGTGTGAGCCACCATCGCTGCGAGTTACCGTGTCCAGTCCGACCTCCTTAGTGAGCAGCCGAGAAAAGCTGAGGCAGGGAGAGCTCGTTGCTCCTTTTTGTGGTCTTAGTAAATATTTTAGTAAATATCCCGCTGGCCAGGAGACCACATGTCGCTTCTGTTTTCATCCGTGGGTGGACCTTGGGGCCGTTTCCCAGGCAGGGCTTTTGTGAGTAGTGCCCTGGTGAACATTCCGATGCAAGTTCTTCTGTATGTAGGTGTCGTGTGGTAACTGTGTCGAGCTTATGGGGAACCTTAGCCATCTTTTCACCTGTGACATTCCTGCAGGGCACAGCAGGCCTCGGGGGTGACCTGGGCAGTGCCCTGCCCACCGGAGGGACGCCCCGGAGGCCTTAGGGTCCCAGGGCCGCTGCCTCGCACACCAAAAAGCATGTCCTCCTCTCGTGGGAGGACCAGGCTCTGGGCAGAGGGTCCCTGGAAGCAGATGCAGCTTGCAAATTGGCTGAGCGCCTCTGAGAGATCAGGGACGGAGGGGTGCGGCCATGAGGCGGGGTGAGAGGAGCCGGCCCGCGGCAGAGTGCTGCCTTCTGGGCAGTTTACACCGGGCACCGCGCTCAGAGCCACCCTGGCAGCGTGCTGCCTCCCACGCCCTGCCCTTCTCCAGGTTCAAAAGCATTTCCCTGCCCCTTGTTTTCAGAAATCCGCCCGCTGGAGGGCAATGATGGAAACTGCTTGTTAGCACATGCAGAAATAAATTACAGGCGTCCAAGCCGTTGGACTGGGAGATGGGGGTGCAGAGGTACGCTCACGGGTCTGGGAAATTCTTCAGTTCTGAGCAGACAACTCCATGTACCAAGCGAGGGGGACTCAGTGGGACTGACCGACCGGCCCCATCCTCAGGTTCCTCACCTGCAGAATGGGAGCGGCAACCCCTGACCCCCAGGATGGCTGAGGAGATGAGTCAGACACGGTGCTGCCCAGGAAAGGGGTGCCGGAGGAAGTTACGTTGGCTTTTCCTGCCAGCGGCAGCTTACATGGAAGCCAAGAGTCGTTGGTAGGAATTTCAGTTCAGTGAAAAACTGGCAGTGCACCCTTACGTCCAAAGGAAAGAAAGTAAATTTTTTTCAGTGACGTGAACTAAATTTACAGAGTTACCCAGCCATCGTGACAATGTAATGTTAGAACTTCCCAGCACCCCAAAAAGAAGCCTTGTGCCCGTGTGCAGGCTGCCGTTCATGAGCTTTCTGTCCCCGTGGATTGGCCCATTCCGGACATTTCAGATAAATGGAATCATCCAGTGTGTGGCCTTTGCGTCTGGCGCTCTCACTTGGCATCGTGGTTTCGAGGGTCATCTGTGGTGTGGCATGATGAGTGCTTCACGCCTCTTTGTGGGGGAGTCATGACACTCCACTGGCTGGACCACCTTTGTCCTTCCTGCGATGCACATTTCGGCTGTTTCCACAGTGTCTCGGCAATGTTCGCCCCCTTGTGAGTAGTGCTGCTGTGACTTTGTCACTTTCTGTCCCCTTGTAACGTTGTGTCTCAGTCTTTTAACGGGTTGCCTGACATCCCACTGTGGGGGGGGCTTGTTTACTTAAGGATCTCCTTGCTGGCCATCATTTAGATTGTTGCCATTTTTTGCCACTACAAAGGTGGCTCCCGCGTCCTGAATTGCCAGGGGACTCAATGATGGCTCAGAAATCCGCCAGCTTTTAACAGTGTCTGTGAGTCTGTTAAAGACCCTTAACCCTCCTCTGAGTTTTCAAGGAGCTGCCGCTTTATCTTAGCTCTGCCTTCGCCTCCAGGGCCGGGAGGACTGGGATTTCCATTTTATGGGTGAAATGACAGCTGGCGCGTGCTGGAGCCAGGCGTCCTGCAGGATTAGCCAGTGCAGCCTCCCGAGAGTGCCCCAGGTGGGGGACCCCACACGATGCCCATTCGCAGGGAGAAAACCAGCTGGGGAGGATACCAGATAAGAGGCAAAGCGAGGATTGAGCCCAAGAAATCCAGCTTCAGACGCCAGCTCTTGACCATCGTGTTTGGCACCTCTCGGCCGTACGGCCACAGACGCCCGTGAAGTGGGTGCTGAGTAGCTGGTTACAGAGCTAGGGTTCCTTTCTCGGATTCGTGCCCCCCTCCCACCCACTGAGCTGTTCTTCCTGCCCCACGAATTCTCCAGGAGTGGCACCTGCCCCCAACAAGGATGAAGTGAGCTGGGCCCACGGTGTCCCCACCCAGAGCCTGTTGTCGGACAGGTGCTCAGAGCAGACTGCAGGTGCTGCTGTGGCTTTTTCGCAGACTCTGCCCACAGCCCATTCCAGCCCCACCCCACGCACACACCCACACTGTGTCTGACAGACGCTTTTTGGCGGAGGTGTTAGCAGTGTCCTCTTGTCCCCCAAGCTGTGGCTCGGGGGTGTTGGGAATACTCCTTCATGGTGGTGACTACCTGTTTGGGCGTGTCCAGGACAGGAGCGGGGAGGCCAGCGGAAAAGACACATGGGAGAGCAGTGTGGAGGAGGGAGTCGCCCGCGTGGCCTGGTTGTTCTGGCTGGGTGTCCCTGAGTCCCATCAGGGAGGGAAATGGGGGATGTTCCTCCCTTCTTAATCTGTGGTTGAGCCTGACCACACCTCCAGCCCAGGTCCCCTGGGGAGCAGGGTGGGCTGTGAGCCTCAGCCTGCAGGAGGCTGAGTAATGGCCCCCAACGTATCAGGTCCTCGTCCCTGGGACCTGTGGATGCTGCCTCATATGGTGAAATCTTTACGCATGTGATTCAGTTCAGGATCTCGAGGTGGGGAAGTCACCCTGAATTACTGGGGTGAGCCCTAAGTGCCGTCAGAAGCATCCCTGTAAGAGGGAGGCAGAGTGATTTCGCACAGATGGAAGACAGGTGGTGTGACCACGGAGAAAGCAGAGACCTGAGTGATGTGGCCACCGGCCAAGGTGTGCAGGCAGCCCCACCGCTGGGGGAGGCAGGAACACACTCCTCCCGGAGCCTCCAGAGGGGGCGTGGTCCCAGCGACACCTTGACTCGGGGCTGATTTTAAACCCTCGGTTTCTGAAACTGAGAGAAACCATTCCTGCCGTCCTTGAGCTGCCGGGTCTTGTTGGTCGTTTGTCCCAGCGGCCACGCGAGCCCAGTACAGTGCCCACCCTCCCAGTTCATTCATCCACCCGGTCCCCTCGCTGGCACTTCCCATGCGCCAGGCACTGCCCCAGCCCGGGGAATACACAGCGAACAGGCCAGGCCAGGACTTGCCTCCTGGGCCAGTCGTGTACTTGGTGAGCGAGGGGCGGACGGGACAGACAGCAAACGGGCGGCAGACAGCGCTCCACACGCCAGCGGTACCGTCTTCCACGCCTCCTGTGTACTGACTCCATCGGCCCTCTTGGCACCTCTGTGGGTAGTGCTGGTCTCCCTCCCATTCTATCAGCGTGGAAACTGAGGCAGAGCGAGGCCAGCCTGAAGCCTCGCAGCAGCTGGTGGTGGGCCCTGTGTCACTGCAGCAGCATCGTCTTTACGGGGAGGAAAGAATGCACAAGTCACCTAGTAACTGTAGAGCGCACTGTGACGGTGCTCATGGGGTGATGGAGGGCATTCTTTATGGGGGCAGGGAAGGAGAGGCCTCTGTGAGGAGGTGACGTTTGGGCTGAGGCCCCAGAAGCAGGGGGCCAACGGGAGAGGCTGGAAGGAAGGGAACTGTGGGCACCTGGAATAGCAGTGGCTAGTGCCCCCCCACCCCCCGCCGGGGAGGGGCGGTGATGAACTTGGAGGGGTGGAGGGGCAGGGGTGTGCCCGGGTGGGGTGAATGGGAGATGAGGCCCGTGGGGGGCCCCGGGACCCAGTCTCATCTCAGCAGGAAGCGGGTGGTTCCAGCAGCACAGGGAGGCAGACTCACCTGCAGGTCTCCCTACCCGCCCCCACCCCAGGCATGTCAGAGCGGGAGCGGCAGGTGATGAAGAAGCTGAAGGAGGTGGTGGACAAACAGCGTGACGAGATCCGCGCCAAGGACCGGGAGCTCGGTCTGAAGAATGAGGACGTTGAGGCTGTAAGTGAAAAGCCCCTGACCCTGTGTCCATTCTCCTGGCCAGTAGGTTCTAGTAAGAGACGGAATCCCCTCTCAGGAGGTTCCCCAGGTCTCATTCTGTGGGCTCTGTGGGGTGGGGATCCTGCCTGAGGCTTGGCGGGCCTGGTCCCGAGACAGAGGGAGGGAACATGGGCCTGCCCAGTGACCTGACTCTAGCCGCACATGCCCTGGGGATGTCCCCAGGCCCCATCAGCCTTCCCTCTGACCCTGAGGCTTCCCCCTTAAATAAATGGTTCCTGGGACCCACCCCCTTCATGCCCGCCAAGCTGCTCCAAGAGTCTGTACAACATCTCTGCTTGAATTAGAAAAAGACCCCAGTCCCTGGCCGGGTAGCTCAGTTGGTTAGAGCATCGTCCCCATATGCCAGCGTCGCGGGTTCAATCCCTGGTCAGGGCACACACAAGAAGCAACCAATGATGCATCAATAAGTGGAACAACAAATCGATGTGTGTCCCTCCCTCCCTCTCTCTCAAATCAAAAGACAGAAAAGGACACCCCTCTCTCAAGGCATGTTACTCCCATCTGCTGGGAGATTGTCATAATATACTAAAGAGACACTTATCTTCCATCTGCCTTAAAATCATCATAGTAAATACACAAATGACCCACCCCTGGCACCCATGCAGTTATATGAGCAAACGTCAAACAAGGCCAGACATGTGCAGTGCGGGTGGCACACATGTGCAGAGGGTGGCCTGTGCATGGCAGCTGCATCCAGTGGCCTCTCTGTCCCTCCAGCTGCAGCAGCAGCAGACCCGGCTGATGAAGATCAACCACGACCTGCGGCACCGCGTCACCGTGGTGGAGGCCCAGGGGAAGGCCCTGATCGAGCAGAAGGTTGAATTGGAGGCTGGTCTGCAGACCAAGGAGCAGGAGATGGGCAGCCTGCGGGCGGAGCTCGGGAAGCTGCGAGAGAGGCTGCAGGGAGAGCTCAGCCAGAATGGCGAGCAGGAGCCGGAGGTGAGGTGGGAGCTGCCACTGAAGCGAGGTGGGAGGGCAGGGCTGCCTTGCGTTCTGTTTTCCCCATTACACTTAAGCGAAGCCCAGAGACAGCAGGCTGCTGCCTAGAGGACACACAGCTAAGTGGAGGCAGATCTGGGCCTGGCACTCAGGACTCCCAGCATTCTAGCCCAGGGTGAGCAGCTCAGAGATGGCTACGGGCCACCTGCTGTTCATTCATTCATTCATTCATTCAAATAATTACAGATTACATTGTAAAATCAGAGCAGCCCTAATCACCGTAGCGAAAAGGTAGAAACACCCCCCATGTCCATCAAGTGATAAATGGATAAATGAATGTGGTCCGTCCATCCAGTGGACTGTGACTCATCCACGAAAAGGAACGGAGCTCTGACTCCTGCTACAGCCTGCACGAACCCCAAAAACGTGCTACGTGAAGTGCCAACACAAAAGGCCACACACTGCGTGATTCTGTTATTTGAAATGTCCAGAACAGGCAAATCCACGGATACGGAAAACAGACTGGTGGTCGAGGGGGTGGGGGAACATGGAGTGACTGCCAATGGGGGCGGGGTTTCTTTGTGTGATGGAAATGCGGTCCATGCTCACGGAAGGGCATGGCTCTGGTAGGCCCCAAAACCAAGGGAGGGGCCGTGGCCTGTGGCTACCTGCGTGGACTCTAGCGGGTCTGTCTCAGCTCCAGTCTAGCCTGTCACCACTTCCACGACCTTGGATGAGTGAGTTAGACTCTCTGTGCCTCGGTTTCCTTCTCTCCAAAGTGGGAGTCATACTGTAAGAACAGTACTTATCCTCAGGTTGTTGGTAGGAGAATGGAATGAATTAGTTCATGTAAAGTGCCAGCTGTTCTTACATTGCCATGCTAGTCTGGGGGAGTCAGAAAGGCTCCTCTGAGGAGGTGGTGGAAAAATGGCGAGAGCAAACCATAAGGGGGGTGAGTTCCAGGCGGGGGTGGGGGGAGGCCCTGCGGCACGAGGGAGGCAGAGCAGCAGGGAGTGGGAGATGGCAGGTGGCTGGCGTGCGGGTGGCCCTGCAGGCCACGTGGGCAGTTTTCAGAAAAGCACAGTGAACTGTTGTGGGGAGAGCTCAGGGCTTGCTTTTTCTTCCAGCAAATTATGGATTGTGTCGGGTTTGCGAGCGCCGTGCTGGTCTCCTGGGTTCCAGGTGTGGGAGGTGAGACAGATGAGCTTCCTGTCGGGATGGCCCTGGTCCCGGCACCATTGTTAAGTAGCTCCTGAATTCAGGCCAGACGCTGCTGGGCTGTCTGAGGCACAGGAACCCGGGAGACAGATAGGGAGGTGAGAGAGCGAAGTCCTACAAGGGAGAGGTTAGGGCCTGCTTTTGGCTGAAAATGACAGAAGGCTACGTGAAAATGGGTTAGGGTGTTGTTGTTGTTTTAAAGGAATTTTTAGCTGTGTAACTAGAAGCTTTGAGTTAAGGATAGCCTCAGATGTAGCTGGTCACAGGCGCCCTAGTGATGCTGCTGTCAGGAACGTGTGTCCGACCTTTCGGCTTTGCTTTCCTCTGTGTTGGTGTCGTTTTCACGCAGGCTCTGGCCGTAGGTACTCGACCAGCTTTGCAGCCCCAGTAGAAAGACATTGCCTTTCTCAAATTCCCGGCAAAAGTCTCAGGGAACCTTCTCATTGGCCCACCTCTGAACCAATCATTGTGGCCTGAGATCTTGAATGTGCATGTTCTTCATTCCATGGTCACGTGGCTGTCCCTGGTGGTGCCCATCCAAGCCATAAGCACTGAAAGTGAGAAAGCAGTTTCTCCAGGAGGAAATTGCAACGACGGAGCCCCCAGAAGTGTGGGGACGGAGACAGGACAGGCGGGGGCAGCAGCTGTTGTCTGCCGTGCCAGAGTCAGCGCTGCCACACGCAGAACCCTGAGCAGTGGAGGGTGTGGGTCCCTTCACAGGGTTTCAGCGGGGACTGACAGGACCAGCTCTGAGATTCTGGAGGTCAGGTTGACCCGGCAAGCAGCTGACAGCCGACATGGCTGTTGGGAGACCTCTGTACTAATCCAGGCAGGGAAGGTGGGGCGGGACCAAATCTATGGCAGTGGGACAGAGGGAGAAGACGCCAAAGAAGGCCACAGCTCAAAGCTTGGGGTGGCTACCTTTCCAATCTCCTGGGCCCCACAGAGCTCAGGCCAGTCCGCACCTGGGCCACAAGACTCCAAGCCCGGCTCCAGGCCTCTCTAAGGACAAGGACACTTCACACCTCCTTGGCCCGACCGCCTGTGGGTTTCAGTTTCCCGTTCTGGCACCGATGGGGCGGGACAGAAATGAGGAGTAACATCAGGTAGCACTTATGACTAATCCGCTGAGTTGCTTCCAGCATCTGTCCCCAAGCTCTGGGCAGCTTTGCCAGGTTTGACTCTGTCCCTCGGAGCAGAGAAGAATTCAGGAATCTTGTCACTCAAACAGGGAAGCCTCTTGTGCTGGCTTCACCACCTGCTGCCGTGTGACCTGGGGCCCATCCATCTCCTCGGTGATCAGTCTCCTACCTGACCAATGAGGGGAGTGGACTTGACCTGATCCGGTAGATCCCATAGTGTGGCTGGAGCAGAGGGCCCGGGCCCTGGGAGCGGAGTGGGCCCAGTGGGTTCTCAGTCAAGATGCAAGGGCAGTGCATGTCTTCAGACCCAGAGAGGGATTTCGTGGGATGGGCAGAGAGAGCGGGGTGGAGAATGGGGCCAGCTGTTGCAGACCAAGCCAGACTGAGAACTGTGTGGGCTGTGGCCAAGCTGGTGGGCTAGATTGGTCTGGGGAGGCGGGAACTATGGAGGGGTCTGGAGCTGCAGAGGAATCGGTTGCCTCGGGCATTCTGATTCACCCCCTTGATTCCTGTGATCGTGTGTGGACTGGGTCCCTGCCGGTTCAGTGTGGTCTCCAGGAGACAAGGCTCCTATGTTTTGGTGACATCTTTATTGAGATACAGTTCACACACCATCCAGTCCAAGCATCCAGAGTGTGTGGTTCAGTGGTTTTTAGTGCATTCTCTCTGTTGTGCAGTCATCAGCACCATCTAGAACATTTGCATCACCCCAAAAAGTTCCCGTGCTCATCAGCAGTCACCTCCATCTCTGTGTCCCCCAGCCCCAGCCACCCCAATCTACTTCCTGTGCCCATGGAGCTGCCTGTTCTGGACCTTTCACAGGAACGGAACCAGACACCGTGCGGCCCTGACCTGCGTCCCTGCTCAGCGGGATTTCCAGTTTGCCCAGTTCCTCATGTTCTAACTGCGGGTGTTCACAGACACATGAACCCTTAAGAAAATGAGGTGGACTCCTGTCTAAAGGACTCCACGTAAAATCCGTAGGAACACTGGGGAGTTCATGGTTGCCTCCCTAAAGCCCCCATCTTACAAGTCCTGACAGGAGCCATCCTGTAATGGGGGGTTTTCAGGCTAAATTCCTGCATGGTAGGTCTGGAGACCCCGATGATGACCAGAGCACAGTCAGCCTGCCCCCCATTTGCCAGGCCAGGGGCACAGAACGTAGCCTTGATGAGCCCAGTCAGTGGGGAGCATGCCCAGGGGGCCAGGCATTGGGATGGAGGACCTGATAGAGATACAGCCTCCCTAACATCTCCCTGGACAGGCCCCATTGCTTGTCAGCCGACTCTTAGACCTCCCCAGGGAGCCGCTGGGGCCTCAGGGCATCTCCATCAAGCTGTGCCCGCAGTGCCTCGTGGGACCAGCGAATAGTTCACGATAACCCAGGCCACCTCCATGTCCCTGGTGCAGTAAGCCTAGAAGGCCCACTGCTGATTGGCCTGATCGCTGGGCTGGGACGAGCCTTCACTGTCTCTCTCAGTCTGGCCTGGTGACCAGGGCTGCCCCAGGCATTGCGTCAGGGCCCAGTGGCCTCCGGGGAGGCTGGAGCCCCAAGCGGTCCTTCTTCTGCACTCCCAGGCAGTGGCCCCCCAACCTGGTTGCAAACCTGTCCAGGGAGGCCTCAGGGGATCACATTGCTCCCCCATAAACAGCACCCCCCCCCCGAGAAAAAGAACCTAGGTTCTAAGGGACCCTTCAGTATGTTGGGCAATCACCTGGGGGTGAGCAAGGAAAGGCTCCGCTTGAGAGCCTGTGTTTATAGGGTCCCCACATGTCTAGGAGACAGGCCCTCGGAGACACTGTTGGGTTGCCCAGGGCTAGACGGAGAAACACGGGTCTGCAAAGGAGCAGGCCACTTGCCTGAAGGCCTGTTTAGCAGTGAGGTTTGGGGAGCCCCGTGAGCGGCTTCCCCCTGCCCAGGGTCGGTGGCCACCTGTCAGAGGGCCCCTCCCTGAGACACGGAGAGACGTGGGGCTGGCCCCAGTGAATGGCAGGACCTGAGGTGTTGGGGCAGGGATGGCCAGAGGGAGTGTGTGAGCAGGGGCCCAGGCAGAGTGGGGTCGGGGGGGAGGAAGGGGTGGGGACTCAGCAGCCACGTGGCACCAGCCCAGTGTCACCACGTGGGTCCAGTGTGACCCCATCTTCCCATTCTTATCCAAAAGAATGCCCCAAACCCAGAAATCTTCTGATAAAAACTTGATCAAAAGTTTTAGAATACAGTGAGCGTCCAGTGAACTGGGGGCCGGGGCCTAGGGGAACAGAGTTCCCAGCAAACTCCTACACGGTCGTCAAGGCCCCACGCACAGAGACCACATCTGAAGCCACGCTTTCTGTGGCACTCCCTCGTTCACGTTTGGCGTCCTTGCACCTGTCCTACCGTGTTACCTTCGAAGTGTCTCTTCACGTGCAGCATCCCTCCACCTGTCTAATTCATCTCATTAGCTCCGTGACCAGCAGGCACAAAGTTAACACCTAACAGATGGTGAATACATACTAGACATCAGGGATGCTCCGTGGTTAACCTGGGCAGGGGAAGAGAAATGAGCTGGCATTAGTGAGCGCCTGCTGTATACCAGGCGCCTGCTATACATGGTCGTGGGCAGGGGACACCACCCAAGCATGTAGCCGTGTGGAGGAACTGGGTACCCGGCAGCATGACCCACCCAATGGGTGGCATGCCCAACGCCTGCAGTACTTCTGGGGATGACCAGTCCTCCAGCGTTTCCTGCCTCAGTTCTTGGGTGGGAAGAGGCCCCACCCACTCTGAGGCCCAGCTGGCTTGGCAGGGGGCAGCTGTGTCCAGTGTCCACTACCTGCTGCCCCCATTGCCTGCTGTTTCCTGCTGACTCGGGGTCACACCCACTCCCCCACCACCACCACCTCCCCGCTCCGCCCAGGGCTCTTCTTTCATCTAATCTGCCCTGGTGGGTGGTGTCTCCTTTCAAGTGTCCTTCCCCAGAACAGCCTGTCCCGACTCCCAGGGTGCCTCCTGGAGTCCTTCAACATCCCGACGTTGCATCATCCGTCTGGGCCGAGGCCCTTTGTCCCTGTGCCATTGTGGGGTGTTTTTGAGGAGGGGTACGGGAGGGTCTCTATTTCAGTCCTTTGTTGTCCTGTTCCAGAGCTTCCCCACTGTCCTGCGCTTTTGTCCACTCCTAGTTGATCGTGGGACGTTGGTGGCTCAGTATGGGCCACCTGCAGATTTGGCTGGCTGGCTGACTTGGAGGCAGCTGGCAAAAATGTCCTTGCTTTCAAAAAATGAGGGAAAAACGTGTCGGTGACGATGTGGAGAGCATGGAGCCCTCCTGCACTGCTGGTGGGGCTGTAAAGAGGGGCGGCTGCTGTGGGAGACAGTTTGGCGCCTCCTCAAAGAGTTAAACACAGAGCTGCCACGTGACCCAGCGGTTCCATTCTCCGGTGTGTGCCCCGAGGAATTAGAAACAGGCGCTCGAACAAATCGCTGTGCACACATGTTCCTGGCACTTCGATTACAATAGTCACAAGGTAGGAGCAGCCCCCGTGCCCATCGGTGGGTGAGAGAATACACAGAGGATGTTCTGTCCGTCCAGCGGAATATTACTCAGTCAGGAAAAGGGAAGAAGCCCTGGCACCTGCCACAGTGTGCACAAGCCTTGAGCACATGATGCTGCATGACAGGTGCCAGACACAAAGGTGACATAGTGTGAGGTTCCACTGATAGGGAGCATCCAGACCGAGCAAACCCGTAGGGTCAGAAGGCAGACCAGTGGGTGCCAAAGGCTGGGGGGTGGGGAGTGACTGCCAATGGGTGTGGAGTTTCTTTTTGGGGTGATGAGAACGTTCTAGGACTAGACGGGTGGGGGCTTCACGACATTGTGAGGGTAGTAGATGCCGCTGAATGGTAGATCTTACAATAGTAAATTATGTGGTACGTGTATTTTACCATTTTTGAAAGCTCCTTCCTAGGGCAGAGGGTGGGAGGGCCAGGTTTGGGTCTGTCCAGGATCGGGTGATGCAGCATGCTAGGATCCATCTGTGTGACAGCCACCGCCGCACCGTTGCCCCCATGCTATGCTTTCCCCTGAACTCAGTGAAAATGCCCACAGCCACTGGGGAAGACAGGGCTTGACGGGAAGGCCAGTAACAAATGGGGAAAGGCGTGCGACTTCGTGTCAAGGGGAAAGGAATGGAGAATGATGTGCAGGCTCTGCTTCCAGCAACTCTGGCCGAGCGGACAGTGGTCTTGGTGAGAACATGAGGAGAGGACATGGGAAGGGGCCAGCAGGCAGGTTTCCGAAGGGGGCGGTGTGGGCGGGGTGGGGGTGGGGCGCCGTTTCTTCTCTTTGGCCGCCAGTGAATGTTGCTCGTAATGAAACCCTGAGTCGGGTGGGGAGGCAGGGGACTGCAGGCCAGGCAGTTGTGAAGGCAAACAATGAACAGGTGGCCGCTGGCTTTGGTGTCCAGAGGGACTGGCTTTACAGAATGTGAGCAGAGGCCCCCACGAGTTCCTAAAATAACGGCCTCTGCAAGCTGCTGAGGCCCCGGGAGGGTGGGCAGGTCCGTGTGACAGGATGCAGAGTGGGTGCCGGTGGTGGCCGCCAGGAATTCATTAGCAGCATCTCTGCCTCCTCCAGGCGGAGCCCGGCGGGGAGGAGAGTGTCTTGGAGGCGGAGAAGGCAGCCATGGAGCTCAAGGACCCCAACCGCCCTCGATTCACGCTGCAGGAGCTGCGGGACGTGCTGCACGAGAGGAATGAGCTCAAGTCCAAGGTGTTTTTGTTGCAGGAGGAGCTGGCGTACTATAAGAGGTGAGCGTCCCTGGGAGCCCCCAGGCTGGCTCCTTCTGGGAGCGGTGCGCAGTTTGGGGATGGTTAGCTCCTAGGAGACAAGGGTTGTATCTGTGTCCACTCCCAGGACTCGCAGTCCCTTTCCGAAACCCTCACGTTCGGGTGCAGTTTACGATTCAGACCTTTCCAGCTGTAGAGAGGAATACTCTATATTCTGTGTGTAACCTGCCACACCGGTGAGGGCTGTGGCTGCTCCCCCGGATAAAATGTGCTAATGTACATATGTATAATGTATATGATGTATAAATGTACATATGCAGCAAAAGGCACTGAGTGGGATGAATTCAGATTGTAAACGCCCTCATGAGAGTTCTGGTCAGGTTTTGCCACCCGTGAATTTTGATGGGTAGAACTTTTTTTGGATTTTGGCCTTGTAGATGAGAAGTGGCGGGGGGGGCTCTACACCCTAAGTTCCACTTCGTGGTCAGTGAACTCCTTGCTCGTGTTCAAGCCACACTGTCCAGTACAGGAACCGCTGGCCATGTGGCTGTGTAAACAAGCTCAGTTAAAATGCAACTTGAAGTTCAGTGTCTCCACTGCACTCGCCCCGTTTCCAGCGCTCAGTCAGCCCTGAAGCTAACGGCTGCCTCATCGGACGTGTCTGTCACTGCGGAGTCCAGTGGGCAGCACCGCTTCTGCCAGGGCCACCTCACACTTGTTCAGCTTTGTTCACACTGCCCTTCCGTGCGTTCCTCCAAACACACCACGCCTGTTTCTACCTCAGGACCTTGGCACATGCAGCTGGGAAACTGTCCCCTTCGTTCTTCCCATGGTGGATCCTTGCCATTCAGGATTCAGGTCACATGTCACCTCCACATGGAGGCCGTCCTGCCCCGTTATCCCCCATGCAAAGGAGTGCCCCGCCCTGGTCACTGTCACATTACCCTGTTTCACTCTCTTCTTGCCCCTTTCTCCATCTCCCATGGACACTGCTCATTAACTTCCTTCTTGTCTTTTTCCATAACAGACTAAACACCGTGAGACCTCGCTGGTCTTGTTCAGGGCTAGGTTCCCAACACTTAGGATGGAGCTTAGCGCAGAGTAGGTGCACAGCAAAAATCTGTGGAATGGAAAGCCGGAAGGAAGGACAGATGCGCCAGACGGGGCTTCTGCTCCAGCAGGGATAGTAAAAGATGCACAGAAAATATGATGCCAAACGTTTTTATTGAAAACCCATTGTGTGCCTGCCTGTCACATAAGAAAGCTTCACTGATAATGTGTGCTGGCTGTTCAGTGAAGGAGAGATCACTTCCCGTTTGGGGATGGGGTGGAAATCAGGAAGGCTTCATTGAGGAGGTAGCATTTGAACTAGGTTTTCCCTAAAGGATAGGGTACTAGTCAAGTGTGGGAGATGTTGAGGGTGTGTGGCATACACCAAAGGGAAGAAACCACAAAAGCATGGAGACAAGCATTTGGCAAGGGCCAGAAACAGGAAGTAGCTCTATTTGGCTGGGATTGTCAAAGGAAACTGAAAAAGAGATGTGGGTCCCTTTCCTATAAAGCCTCACATTTGACCAGGGGGCCAAAGGGACCCCAAGCACCTATGTCCATTGCCTCCTGGGCTGAGCCTTGCTCCTAACCAGCCAGCCCCCCAGGCAGAGAGACTATGGGCCACAGGCCACTGGTGCCATCCTCCTAGGTCCCCTTATTCCAAGTCCAAGCCCCCTCAGACCATCAGATAGTAGTACCCTTCTGGAATATTCCGGCTCTCGTGGCATTTTTGACTCTTTTGTCTTACACCTCTCAACCCCTCCAGTGAAGAAATAGAAGAGGAGAACCGCATGCTCCAGCCTCCGCCCATCACCCACCCAAGAATGTCCCCCCAGCCAGAGTCTGGCATCAAGCGACTGTAAGTGACTGCTTCCCGCACACAGGGCTGCTCGTTCGTGGCTGACCTGGCAGTTCACATGGGCTGTCACTCCTCCTGGGCCCCGGCTCCAGGACCAGGCTTGTCACTAACCACCTCCTGCTGAGAGGGGCCTAAACCCGGAGCACGTTGGGTCTGGCCTTGACTTTGAGTTCATCTTACACCTGGATGCCAAGTTCCTCCAGGGCGTCCCTGGGCAGAGGAGTTTGGGAAAGGCCGAGAGGGGTGGGGAGGCCTCAGGCCTGTGGCTGTGTCTCGGGGCTTGCTTGAGTGTGTTAGGTGGGCTGTGTCCTTGAGAACAGCAAATAAGGCCACGAGGGGGAGGTTCGCGCTGCTTGAAGGCTTGGCGCCCCAGCTCCGGGAGGTCTGCCGTGGCCCCTGGTCCACCCTGTCTGTGCATTCTTCTGATGACTCATCCACCTGTCCCTCCGTCTCCTCATCATATATTTACTGGTGTGTAATACTGTACATGCAGAGTCGGGCCCTGGGTGCTGTGGGGGACACCCGAGAAAAAGCCGCCCAGTCCTTGGCCCCAGCTAGACCTAAAGCTACTTCAGTGGTTCTTTGCATCAAAGGACCCCTTTGAGATCATGACGAGACTTTGTAGACCCTTTCCCTGGCGGGGGGTGCGGGGAGAGGACATGCACAATTTTGCAAATAATTTCAGGTTCGGTGGCCCCTGTGGTCCTTCAGATAGAGGGTTAAGATCTCTGGTCTAGGTAGCCGATGTCTGCTGAGAACCTGCTGTGTGCCAGGTCCTGTCCCTGCAGATGGCCTCATTGTGTCCTCACTGTTGCCCATGAGGCAGAGGCGCTGCCCATCCTGTTTCAGAGTTAAGCAAACTGAGGCATTGAGAAAAATCACCTGCCTGGGGCCAGACAGCTAATGAGAGGTAGAGCCGGGGTTTGAACCCAGGCAGCCTGGCCTCCTAACCTTCGGCTCTCCGAGCCTCATGCTCACTGTCTGCCCAGCTCTCGGCCTTCCGGCTGCAGCCGAAGCTTCCTGCAGAGGAGGCCTCGGCTCTTCCCCCAAACCTCAGCAAGAGCTTTGCAAAAGCCATTGGTGGGGGAGGTTGGGAAAGCCACCAGGAGCATGTGGGGATAGGCACTGGGGTGTGACTTGGAGGCATCCAAGGATGAGCAGAATTGATCTTTTTTTTTTTTTTTTTTAATTTATTCATTTTTAGACAGAGGGGAAAAGAGAGGAGGGGAGAAAAACATCCGTGTGTGGTTGCCTCTCACGCACCCCCTACTGGGAACCTGGCCCACAACTCAGGCATGTGCCCTGACTGGGAATCAAACCAGCGCCCCTTTGGTTCACAGGCCGTGCTCAATCACTGAGCTACACTAGCCAGGGTGGAAATTAGCCTTTTTTCCCCACTAGTTTTTCTACCCACACCTTAATAGACTGTGCTGTCTGATCCTCTTTTTGAGATTGTTCCAGAAAGGACTCTGGGACCCCATTTTCAAAGCCCTTCTCCCTATTAGCATGGCCTCTTGTTGCTCAGCAAGACCTGGGGCTCTGAGCCAGGCAGGAGAAGCAGCTGGAATTGGGGAGCCAGAGACAGACAGACAGACAGACAGACAGAGCGATCTATAGGGGCAAAGCAGGAGGGAGGGAGGTCAGACTCCCATCCCTGGAGTACAGGTGGCCGGCCCCAGGCCCTCCTGGACTGCTCGGGGATCACTTGAAAAATCGAACTGGCACAGAAGGCCTTTGACCAGCCCAGGCGGGACACTGGTCGCCTTTGTCTGTGGTGGCTGTGGAGCCTGGGGCAGGGATGGCTTTTCCCTGGGGGCTGGAGCGGCTGTTCCTCAGCGGGTTCCACGCCCGTGTCCTTCTCCATCCCTCACACCTGGCACCCATGTGGTCTGTCTGGTCCCTTGGTTCCTGCTCCTGCAGGGTATTCGTCACAGTCTGTTGAATGCAGCTCACCACTGCGTTCCAGCTGAGCTTCATGCCCTTGACCAGTGTTCCCACCCACCACCAAGTCAGCCGTAACTACCATGGAGGTTTGAAGGGGATTCACCAGCCTCAAGCACTTGGACTAAGGTGTCTGCCCCGAGTCAGAGATGCAGGGCTGGAACATTTAGCCCCATTTCTCAGATGAAGAAAGTGAGGCCCAGAGAAGCCCATGGACTTCCTAGGTCCTGCTGCTGGGAAGGACAGAGGTCAGGATTTAACCCAGGCCTGTTGCCACCACCCAGTTCTCTCGCCCTGCCTCCCCGCACCCTCCCCCGCCCCCACTCATACAGTCCCCAGCAGTGGGCCAACTACTCGGTCCCCTTATCTCTCAAGTGCCCATGAGCCAGAGATGCCAGTCTACATTTCTGGGCTGAACAGCTCACGGGAACCAGAAACTCTGCTGCCAGTCAAAACAGTGTGCCCAGGAGACGGTCCAAGAATAGCTTGTGACCAAGCAGCTGCTGGCCTGGGAGGCCGGGTTGGCACTGCCTGGGCAGGTCACACGGGAGCGCCTGAGTGACTCCAGCCTCGTCCCCAGTGGACACCAGGCACCAGTGTCTCCTCTGTGTGGTCACAGCTCTCAGTCAGGGTCCCATGGATGCATACTCAGCTGCTTTCTGCTGAGCGGGACAGAGGGGCTGGGGCAGAGGCAGGCAGTGGGGACAGAGGGACGGCCAGAGAGGCTATGGGTCAGACAGCCGGCCTTCCACCCCCGGAAAGGCTGGCCTTGGGGTCGGAGCCACCCAGGTACCCAGCGGGAGCAGACCATTCTGTCCCTTCCCTCCTACCCACCGCCCTCCCCGCTTCAGCCTAGAAATAGCTTCTCCATTGCCACACATGACACTGCCTGAAATGCCACTGTGGGCGGGTCACTCGGCTTGTCTTCCTGACCTTCGGCTGGAAGTTATAACCAGCTATGCCACATCCAGGACTAAGCTTTTGCCAAAACAAGCCAGTCTGTTTCATGGAAGTCACTGTCCCTCTAGAGGAGGGGGCTTCTGCAGGGAGGCTCCTGGGATAGGGAGGCCAGGGTCTGCCTGTCTAGTGAGCCACACAGACTGTCTTTTGGCCGGGACCCTCCAACTGTGTGTCCCAAGGCCTCTCTGCGTCGGTCTGGCTCCCATCACATCCCAAATGAGGTCCAGCACGTCCAGGTAGGCAAACGTCTTTCCAGGCAAAGCGCCTCCCCCTGCACCAGAGTCCACCCCCACCCCTGCACAAAGACCGTGTCTTGGGGGCTCCCCATCGTGCTGAGAGAGGGGTCCTGGCGAAGGCGATGCAGACCGTGTGGTTTGAAGCCCTCGGACACCTGACTCTAGCCTGGCCTCCAGGGACTGGGCCCGTTCATTTAGCCAAAGGTGTCCCCTCTTCTCGTCACCATGAGAAGCCACGCAGGTGGTTCTGCCCAGATGCCAGATGCCCGGTGGGGCCCATCAAAGGCGATCCCACACACAGAGATTCCCCAGACCTCATTGGAGACAACTACCTTGTATGTTTTCCTAACCATCCTCCAAAAAAAAAAAAAAAAAAGGGCAAAGCTATTCAAAATAGGCTGCAGTGGTTCGGGCAGTGTTTGCTCTTCATTGTCCGCGCCCGACTGAGGGGCCAGCGAGCTCGGTCTTGACTCCGACCTCCCCGGCAGGCAGTGAGCAGCATGCTCTCTGCTTC
The DNA here is from genome assembly GCA_007922815.1 of Macrotus californicus. NCBI lineage: Eukaryota > Metazoa > Chordata > Mammalia > Chiroptera > Phyllostomidae > Macrotus > Macrotus californicus. The sequence goes on from VMDR010000155.1 coordinate 357,725, forward strand.
AGCCCTCACCTGGCCTGGCTGCGCTGGCCACCTCTCCCATCCGCATGCATGCCTGCAGCTCATGGCAGTTGGGGCAGATGTGCTGGAAGGTACCCAAGGGTGTCACCACCGACTCCCACAGCAGGTCTGGACCCCTTGCTTCCCCACACCCAGGTCTGTATAGGCACCACCTTCCCTCAGTGGTTGCCGGGCGCCGTGGTGGTATGCCAGCCATGCTGTAGCCACAACGCCGCAAACCAGGCGGTTTAAACAACAGAAATGCACTACTGTTCTGGAGGCTCGAATTCCAAGGTCAAGGTGTCGCAGGGTCAGTTCCTTCCGAGGCCGTGAGGGACACCCTGTTCCAGGCCTTTCTTCGAGCTTCTGGTGGCTTGCTGGCAGTCTTTGGCCTTTGTTGGCTTCTAGAAGCATCACCCTGATCTCTCCCTTCATCTTCACGTGGCATGCTTCCTACGTGCACGCCTGTCTCCGAGGACCCACTCTGCTCTGATACAACTTAACTGGTCACATCTGCACAGACCCTACTTCCAGAGAAGGTCGCATTCCGAGGCCCTGGGGTTAGGACATCCACGCACGGATGGTGTCGGCACCATTCCACCCAGAACGTAAAAGCCAAGCAAACCCTTCAGCTGGGGTGTGTGCGGAGTGTGTGTGTTTCCACGCCTCCCTGCTTCTGTCTCCTCTGAGTCTGTCTGTGCTTTCTGACCAGGATCTTCACAGCCATAATGCCCATGGTAGCGGCTGGACTGATCCTGGACGACCCCACGCTGCAGCCCGTCCGACGGCTGGTTTCCCTCGTAGGCACTGTGTTTTCATGGTTTGGTGTTGAGCTCTGCCTTGGGAATGCTCGCTGGGCTGGCCTGTCCCCTCTGGCCGCGTCAGCTGCATGGCCCTCGCCTGCGTGCTCCCGCCTCGGTGGGTGTCGCGCGCGATTTCAGACATGCCACGCACGGCGCCTGCACTGCACGAGTGAGACCTGGGCCATCTCGGCTCTGTCACCGATAATTCTTTTTGTTTTCTGTTTCCGCTCTAAATCCACCTTGTCCATGATGCAGTAATGAAGGTCCTTTAAGTGACGGGTCAGTAATCAACGCCCCCTGTGACATGCCCGTGCCCACCCCGAGTGACACTAACACCATGTTCTCAACCTTCCCGCCCCGGCTTCCTAAACCGCTGCGTTTTGCCAAGCCATCGGAGGCCAGCTATTTGATTTTGCTTTTTTTAAAAAAAGGAAAAGCGAAGGAGGGGACCGATGTGTTGATTCTGTCGGTGTCCCCTTGGACAGGAAGTGGCGAATGGCTTCTCTGCTTGAGCCAGGCAGAAGGGACCCTAACGGTGCTGTGCCAATGCCGTGTTGTGGCCGGCTCCGGGGAGAGCTTGCAAGTAACCCAGGACACAAACCGGCCCTTTGTTAGCCACCGCACATGCCTGCCGTAGAGGAGACAGACCTTAGCTGCTAGGGAGGCCTTCCCCAGATACATGTGGCGTGCCCCAGCTTCACAGTAAAAGACCCCTTCGCTCCTCGTAAGGACTGACTGTAGGACCCACAGAGCAGCCAGGTCATTTCACCCGCATTAAAACAGACCTCCTCGGCTACGCAGCTGCACACCGGCACACACAAAGCTGATGGGGGAGCAGATGGGGGAAGCTGGGGGAGCTACAAATAGCTGATCTGAAGCTTGGATTGCTTGGTGGTTCACCCCTATTCCTGCCCTGGGAAAGATAACACAGCAGTTCAGTTACTTACCAAGGTCAGAAACTTGGGCAGAATGAAAGGGATCTTACTGAAGGGTGGGAGAGCACAGATGGCAGCTTAGAACAACGGGTTTTGGGAAATACTCAAGGAGAGTCACCTCCAGTCTCCTGGCCAGGGTCCGAGTCTCTGTTCAGGTGGAGTTAAAGCGAGCCTTGTTGTAAATGGGCCGCTTTCTAAGTTGGCCTGTGATGTCTACCTTGGTCTTTGAGGCATCAGATGGTTCACTCTGATCAATGATCGATAGTCACAGCTGTTTTCAAAAGACCTCTCGGTCTACGTTCGCTATTTCTGATAGAAGTGATAACTCCTAAAGGCTTTCACCAGAAATCAGTCTTCGGCAGTCCAGGTGATGTTTCCCACGTTTCACTCACACGCTGTAGTCACAGTGTCTGTCTAACCAGAGAGACACATGTCCCATTGATGTATTTTTAATCGTCTCATTTTCCCGCGGGACCTCCTCTCGCTTCCTTCTCAGCAGGAACGCCCATGGAGCCTGGGCTCTGAGGTGCTCCTTACCTAGTTTCCTGGTTCATTAAACACGTAACCACACACAAACATTCACCTTTCACATCGGAACCATCCCACCTGCCATTTGGCTTTCACGTGTTACTTTCTCTGCATCACTAGGGTAAGGAGCCCCACGATCTGTCTTCCGAGTAGCTCTTTCCTTCCACTTGTGACGAGAAGCCCCTCGCAGTGGTTAAGGTAGGAGGTCACACGTGTGCACGCCCTGTTCACACTGTCACCTCCAAGGTGCCGTGGCCATGACACACAGAACCCCTGCTGCTTTCTAGAATAACTTTGACCCGCAACCCCGACTTTCACTCTGACACTCTGACTTGACTTGCTCCCTCCCACCGTTGGCTGCTGCGTGTCCCCAGCATCGCGAAGTCCTGAAGGGGTGCGCCTGCGGCAGGCGGGAGCTCATTTCTTTCTTCCTTCCAAAAGGTTTAGCTTCTTCTCCCGGGATAAGAAGCGTCTGGCCAACACTCAGAGGAACATGCACATCCAAGAGTCCTTTGGCCAGTGGGCCAACTCCCACCGTGACGACGGTTACACGGAGCAAGGACAGGAAGCCCTGCAGCACCTGTGACCGAGGCCCTCGGACCTGAACCAGCTGCTGCCAGTGCCTGGACGGGACCTGGCAGCCCCCGGCGTCACTACCTTGCACCCCTGTCGGTTCAAGTGTACCCTCAAAACCGACCCCTCGAAACTACTGCTTTGAGGAAGCACATTGAAAAACTGATGCCAAACTCTGCAGAAATGTTTATTTATACACAGGACTATTGCCATTTATAATAGATGACTCTGACCCCTTAGGGCATATATTTAATAACACTGGGAGTGAAGGCCAGACTTTTGCATTAACTTAGTAACACAAGCTTCTTTAAGCCAAATACGTCACTTGCCACTATGTAACTGCTGATTGGCTGCTTGGTATGAGACTCTGTGGCCAGAGGTTTTATTACCACATTTGTCCTTCTTCAGTGGGAGCGGTAGGTCTTCATTAGTTATGTTCAGGAAATTGTCATGGTGATTGCATATGCATAAGATGGAGCCATTAGACATGTGGGGCCTCTGAAGTCACGGGACGAAGACACAACGCAACAGAAGATGTGGACGGTGTTCCTCCCGCCCAGAAACTGGAGACGGCTTTGCGGGAGCCCGGGTTCCTCTCTTGCCCCTTCTGACAGTGCCTGACCCCAAGGCCGGTGCCTGGGGCCTGCTGTGAGTTACACGCCACACTAACCACCAAACGGTTGCTAAGGATGAGACTGCAACATTTCTCGTCTGGATTTTTTTTCCTTGGCATCTTTTCTCCCTTTAGCCTTCGCTGCGTGAAATACCTAGTCTCCTGTGAAGAAGACAAATGTCCCAAAGCAGATTGGGAACAGGGTGCTAGAGCCTAGGGGGTGGAGGGTGGTGAGTGGGGGAGCCAGATGCCCTGTCTGCAGCTGGCAAGTTGGGCCTTTGCCCAAATAATGCTCTTTCTCTCCACCCACTGAGCACCCAGGGCAGCAGGCTGGGTGCTCACGAATCGAGAGGTGGCATTTCCTAACAGAGGACACAAGCACATGTGACGAGGCCACTTTTTTACACACTCAATTCTGTCTGCTAAGAAACAAACCATCAGGTCAGTTTACAATTGCCAGACCGTTCCCAGCTTGCTAAAGGAGCGATCGGACAGGATAATGTTGCTGTGGAGCAAGGCTCTCAAAGCTGCCTGCCCGCTGGGGTTACAAGTGCGTTCTCAGCAAGAAGCGTGTGTGCTGAGGGACCTCCCCCAGACCCCATCCACCTTTGGCTGCCCTCCCAGGGGAAACCAGTGTTGCCAGGTCCTTGGTTGTCTTTTCTGAAACAGTTTATAAACATGCATGCAATTATGTAAAAACAAAACATATATTTTCATTCTTTCACATAAATGGCAGCATACTCTATACCTGCTGTTCAGTACCTTTGTTCTCAGAATGCCCTGGACACGACTTCCTATCAGTACACAGACCGGGGGTCTCAACCAGGGGGACTTCTGCCCCTGAGGACATTTGGGTTGTCGGCAGTGGTGGCAGTGGGGGTGCGACTGTCATCCAGGGATGCAGCCACACATCCTGTAGTGCTGAGGTTGAGGCGCCATGGTCCCTCTGATGGAGACAGCTTCATTCCAGTCCTTTCCTGTGTAAGACAGCAGCACATGCTTTCACACACATGCGCCCATCTGCAGGGTAAACTAGAAGCGGATTGGCTGGGTCAGAGCATATGTGCTTTTGTCATCTACTAAAGTCCCCGCGGGAGGAGTCCACCTTTTTTTTTTTTTTAAGTTACCAGCGTCCCTACAAGATTAAAACTGAACGTCCAGGGCCGGGGTCAGAGTGTGTTTTTTTAATCCAGCAGTCCCCGACCTTTTTAACACCAAGGACCAGTTCCATGGAAATTTTTCCACGGAGGGGGCAGAGCTCAGGCGGTAATGAGAACGCAGCCTTGCTCGACTGCCCACCACACTTCCTGCTGTGCTGCCCAGTGCTTGTTCACGGGTCAGGTACTGGCACCAGTCCGAAGCCCAGGGGTTGGGGACTTGTAACCCATCCATATTTTGCCACTCAGGGTTGACAACGCACCTCAGCTGAATTGGGTTCCCATGCTGTCCCCGAACACCTGCTTCCCTAACGTGTTGCACTCTTCAGCTACAGCTCCTGCCGACTCTAGCCTGTGCCGTAATAGGGAGAGCGCAGTAGGCGAAACGTGGACGAGATGGGGAAGGTGTTCCTGCAAGACTCTCTTCTGAGCCCGGAGATTGTCAAGTTCTGCACTGGCAATTCGCAAAGATCATATTTTTCTAAAACTGTTCTAACAGCTGACAGCAATTTTAAGACCCAGCAGGCTGCCTACGTGACAAGATTCATGCTCCTCATGCAAAAAACCTGGTAACGCGTGTGTGCGTCGATATTAAATCAGACATTTTGCATGAAGCATCTTGAATTTTAAGAGCCTGAACTTTCAAACCAAACATGCTAGGTGTCATGTGCAGTGTGGTACTTATTCAGAGCCCTCAGAAGCTAACGTCAGTACCCCCAGCTCTAAAGCAGAGGCCAGATGGTCAGGAGGGAAACCAATATCCATCCATCAGAACCAGACACAAACCTGTCACCGATTCATCTTCACTTTCACTTTTCTTGAACTCACTCCCTCCAAAGGACTGGAAACCTGCCCGAGACCACAGCCCCATAGCGCTGCCGCTTTGGTGTTTCATCTTTTTATTTTTGAAAAAGATTCTATGTATTTACTTTTAAGAGAAAGGGAGAGAGGAGAAAAACATCAAGGTAGGGGAAATACATAGACTGGTTGCCTCTTGCACGCCCTCTACTGGGGACTTCGCCCACAATCCAGGCACATGCCCAGACTGGGAATCGAACCAGCAACCTTGTGGTTTTCAGGCCAATGCTCAATCCACTGAGCCACACCAGTAGGGATGGTGTTTTATTTTAAATGTCATCCTCCTATCCAGAAAAAAAAAAAAAAAGACAAAGGGCACATGTAGCTCAAGAATGGAGTAACATCTGCTCCAGAGCAGCTGGCTCAGACTGGCTTCGGTGTTCAGTCTCTGGGCATTCTCCTTGGGCTCACTTTCCTACCCCATCTTTATTGCAATCCAGCAACCCCTTGCTCTATGGACATAAAGATGGAAAAGATACAGGTTACTCTGACCAGATTCGAGTTCCCAGGAGTCACAGATTAATACAAATGATTTTTGGTCAATCCTCCTTGCCAAGCCCTCAAAATGGTCATTTTCCAAGAGATGGGAGAAAACCGAATTCTCAAAACAAACCCCCTACTGTCGAATTAAAGACCGGTGCCTCCTTGCACGCGTCCTTCCGTACGGAGGCCGGTGAGTACAGAGTTGTTTCTCGAGCTTATTAAGTGACGTGTCCTTAGGACCCTAAGATGAAGAGGAGAAACTCCGAGCATCAGTGTGTTCAGCTGGAACCTGTTTCGAGCTGGGAAGGAAACCGGCCCAAACCCGCCGTCGCCAGCCAGCTCTGCTCAGCCTCATTCTTTGTGTAAGAGCCACGCAGGCCTCTCCGCCTCCGGGCTCTCTGGCTGGTGGTGTGGAGCCTCTACTACTTACTTCTGTCCTTCTCCCTGCCCTTGACCCTGTCGTCTCTGAAGTCCCTCTCCCTCTCCCAGTCATTTTCAGCCCACACCCTGGTTGGCTCTCTGTCCTGCCGCCTCTTCTCCCGGCTCCGGTCATGGTCCCGATCCCGTGTCCTCGACTCCCAGTGTCGTTCTCGGGACCGGGACCGCTCCCTCTTGTCCCTTTTCCCCTCTCTATACTGGTCGTTTTTAATAACTGGCAAATTAATGGGTTTGCGGAAAGGCCGGTCCCGCCCCCCAAATCTCAGTTGCCCAGATTCCTTTTTCCCCCCCAGACCTCCTCCGAGTCGCCGAGGGATCCACCCTTTGAGAGTCCTTTCCAGTTCGTAGTCCACAAATATCTCGTGCTGGTCGATGACCAGGCCATCGGCGTCCCGGTAAGCTTTGAGCAGAGACCGCTCCTCTTTGTATTCGATGAAGGCATAGCCTTTGGAAAAACCTGTGACCAAGTCCCTCACCAGCCGAAGCCGCCGGATGTCGCCGTAGCGGGAAAATACTTCCTTTAACTTCTCCTCCTTGGTCTGCAGGTTGAGTCTCGCCACAAACAGGGTGAGGAGGGGGTCCCCTGTGACGCCTTTGTTGGGGGCATAACGTGCCAACATCGCCCTCCAGACCGCGCGGTCGTGAGGGTCTTCATCTGTGCCATCGATACTGCCAGCTTTAAGGGGGTCGTACTCCTTGGCGATGGGCACCCAGTCGTTCATGTTCTAGGAAAGACCACAGCAAGCGTTTGGGTAGCACCCCCTGTGAGCTCCTCATCTGATCTTTATGGCAAGCCCGTGGGGCAGATGCCACCATTCACCCTCCTCCACGGGAAGGAGGCGGAGTCCCAGAGGCTGAGGCACCCAGCTAGAAGGTGGGGGCTCCGAGATACTCTTACCCACACCCCACCCCACCCCGGAGGAAGCAGAGGACAGCCAGGCCTGAGTCTGATGCGCTATGTATCACCCAGCTTAGCCACCACAGGGCACTTACTGAGGACATTGTAACGCGGAGGCAGGAATCAAATCCAGGCTCACCTTTTAGAGACTTTGCAATGGTCACAGGAAAACCAGTCTGGGAACTGCTGCAGAAATACGGTTTTTAAAAACCTTACTACCAAGAATTCCAAACTTGCCTACGTAGAGCACGGCATAACCTTCCACGGATTCCTCACCCAGCTTCAACCATGACCAACACGTGGCTGGTCTGCTTTTCTCTGCGCTTCCCCTCCCATCCCTACTCCCAAAGGGTTCTGAAGCAAATTCTAGATATTGCATCACTCCTGTGTAAACGCTCCAGTTTGTGCCACTGAGCAGTAAGAGGTTTTTCAAAAGCAAAACTACAAGGGAAAGCGGTGCTTGGAATGCAGCATTTTCCATCTGTCGGTAAACAGGTGGCAAAGCTAAACCAACAGGCCCCCGGCTCTCAGGCAGCAGGCTCTCTGGTTCAAAGGAATAGGAGATTCGTCCCACTCCCCTGGCTGATAGCCTGTCTGTGCCGTGGAGCGTGAGAGCTGGTGGCAGTGGCCCCTGTGGTCCAGCAAGCGCACTGCCATTGCCACTCATTCTGATACATGAAATTGCTTTTGAAAGGGGCTGGGTAAGACGTGAACCTGCTGGAACAATGCAGCGCTTGCCCACATGTCAGACACTGCTAATAACCATGTGACCACCTCTGTAACTCTGAGAGCCTGTGCTGAAATGTGTTCCTCAAGCTCCAGGGCTCTTTGCTAGCAGCATCTTCCCACGATATTGGTTAAAGTAATACCTACAACTTTCCCTTCTTTCTCAAAGTTCCCTCCATGGTCTTTTTGCTTTTGTTCTTCAGTTTATGGATTATGTAAGAGGAATGGTTGCTTTGGGGGAAGGCTACAGAATTCTCTTTCCCAGTAAAAAGCCAAACACTACAGAATAAAATCGGAGGTCAAGGGACTCAGCCCTCTGACCTTCACATGGCATATCACCATATCCCACCGCAAAACCCATTCTTGCGGGTGGCTCCTCAGGCCTTGCTTGTGTCCTAACCCCCCAGCCCCATGACTTTGCCCATGAGATTTCCTCTGCTGGAAATACTCCTTTGCACCTCCCACATCTCCAATTGTGGAAACTCCACTGGCCTTTCCAAGTCCAACCTGCAGCCTCCTCCCCATGAAGCAAATTCTTCTCTCCCACAAATTCATCTCTGTGACCTCCTCTGCCATACTCATCACTTTCTACCGCCACACCTAGCACACACTCTCCACCTGGGTGCTGCATCGCTTCCTCTCCAGGTCCTAGGACCCTTCCTGACACACGCTGGGGAACCGAACCAACTGTAGCCATAATTCGCTGAACGTCTTTTGGTCCAAATCGGATGAAAAGGAGCACTTCACTGAGCACTGAGAGGCACGACACAGCACAGTCACCATTTTGTAAAAGGAGGGCATGTATGTCTGTCATCATTAACAAGCAACCTGGGAGCAGACCCCTCTGGAATCCTCACCAGTAAAAGACTGATGAACAGCTGGAGTGACAGAAGGAGCACCGGGCACAGTGACACAATTTCACTGGGTCTAGGCTCTGTCCCTAGGGACTCTGTGTCTTTCCCCCCTGGTGGCTGGAATATCTCTACGTGAGGGAAAAAAAGATACCAGTACGTTGCTGGAATCTCTGCTCTAACATTCTCTACATCAATTCCATTCTACTGGCCCTCAAATTCTTAGATTGTAACCTCCATCACAGGGTTGCAGGCGGAAAAAAAAAGCCACTGTAACTACAGTTAACTTGTATTGAAACCTTAGGGGGTACCAGGCACTGTGCTGTGCACTAAAGTCCCCTCACTTCTCAACAGTACCGGGAAATAGACACTATTATTCCTGGCGTCTCAGATGTAGAAGGTGGATACAAAAAGTTGTCTTTTACACCAAATCACAAAGCTAAAAAGTAGCTCGGCGTTTTTCAACTCCAAAGCTTGAGTTCTTAACTATTTCCTTAGATGGCCATCATAAAATATAACCCTTTAGGGACGGGGATGGGGAAAAAACGAGTAGGATTCTGGGAGTTTGAGGCTGAGATCCTTTCCCCATTCTACAAGAAAAGGTCACAAAGATCCACCAAATAAAAAGAATATTGTACACAGAGCTCCAGTTCAAGGCTTAAGGAAATCCTCAAATTAATATCTGGACAATTACAAAGGCTTAAGCACGGCTTCTGTTTTCTCCCTCATCTGCACAGGCTTCTATCCGTATCAAATACCGAGAGAACACCGTCCATCTTTCTGGATGTGTTTCCTCCGGGGCAGCATTATGCTGACATTTCCTACAACTTCTTTGGAGTTTTAGATCCTCGCCATTATTTTATAAATGCGAGAGATGAATGGTGTGTCAGGTGGAGGTGGGTGGGGCAGTAAACCATTAAAAATAAAAGCATGGAAAGTGAAAAAGAGCATTAGACTGAGAACCGGAACACCTAAGTTTCAGGCCTCGTCTTACGTTGGGCAAAATGTAAATCACCTGTAAAATGTAGCTAAATGTGACTTCACTAGGCTTTTGTGAAGACTGGATTACAGTCTCTGAAAGTGCTTTATAATGATAAATTATTATACAAATAAAAGTTATTATGGAGCAAACAAAGTGTGTCTCTCCTTACTGAGTCTACAAAACAAGACGTTCCCGCGCTCCCCCACTCGAGTGGGAAGCAAAACTGAACCGGGGCCCGGAGAGCCCTGGCGAGCATGCGCAGTGGCGCCGTGGACGCTAAGGCGGAAGTCTTCGTGGAAAGGCCTGTACCCCCAAAACCCCGAAGCGCCTCCGCCTTAGCCGCCGGCCCCTCACCATCTGGGTGGGCGTTGGGCGGCAAGAGCCATCTTTCCAAAGCAGTTACTGCCCCAGCCGCCCGAACCACACCACCAGGAGGCCGCCCTCCTTTGCCAGGTTTCAACATGGCGGCCATACGCGAGCGGACACAATGTCCAGGCCGAAATACCTAAGTCCTTCCCGCTACTGGGCCCCGCTCCCTCCGAGCCTCTCCCACGCACCTCAGCTGGGCTCGCGCTTCCTTTCCCACGGAAACGGGCGCCGGGCTCAAAACGATGGAGGATTCTTGGTGCCTGTCTGACCGGACCTTTACCTTGGGAGAAGCAGATTCGTCACGGACGCTGTTTTTCACTTCTGCTTTTGTTTGAAGACATTTAATCCCCTGTATTGAGCATCAGAGGCGTACTATTTCCGAGGAGAGTAAAATTTCTATTTTTTTTTTTTCCCCACGAAGGCAAGACCTGCTCAATTGCACCGTGGAGTTGAAAAACTGTCGAATGTGCAGTTAGGCGTCCAGGAGCCGCTGCTGCCCTCTGCGTCGCGGAAGGCGCTGCCGGCGCCGCGCGCGGTTGTGCGCAGACTCCTTTTGGCCGTTATTTGTGCCTTCTTTAAATTACAGTTTCTTCAGAAAATGCGTATGCCGGTTCACATGAAATTTGGTACGTCCTCCCAGAGTTTACCTGACCCCCAGATTTAATAAGTTCGCTTTCACACAAGCCAAACAGTTCGTCGGAGCGCGGGGCCTCTAGCTCCGCGTGGGAATGTGTTACAGTGCGGTCCCCGGGCCCGCCGGGGTCTGGGACCTCAGAATCTCCCGACACTCTCGTTTTTCCCAAGTGCCAGGTGATTCTGGAAACTACTAGAGGACCCCTGCCCATAAGTGGAAGGGACGGGACGGGGGGGTGGGGGGGGTCGCCGCGTGGCCAGTAAATATTTGCAGAACGGGGAAATGGGTGTATTTTTATTATGTTTCTTTTTTGATAGGTGAAGGTATTCGTGTAGATTACGGCTTGTCACACCCTGTCTTAACTTTGATGGTGGCTGTCTTGTGATGTTCATAAGCCACTCATTTTTGTGACTGATCCTTGTAAGTGGGTAGTTTCTGCAAACACCCGATCTGGTTTTCGTTCTAATCTTATTCTTGGAAGATTAAGCTGATCTCTGATTACTAAGGATGTATGACCACCTAGTCTTCATTGAATCTCTGATACGTAGGTGAGACACCGGCCCTAAATATCTAGAGCTTGTCTTAAGTACATTCTCTTGAAATACACTAATGAAAATGTATTCTTGAATAAAAAATAAGCCATAGCTATAGTTTAAGTTTTTATGTTTAAAAATATATGTAGTATATGCTGGGTCTGGCACAAATAACGCCCCTCTATTTCAAAACATGAAATCATAAGCATGTAATTCTGTAACGTAACAATATCACACTCAAGCATACCATGTGACGTTGTAGATGATATGTTCAAATGAAAACTATAAATTATTACGCCCATATTATTACTTTACCAACCACACTCAAGCAGGCTTTCCTTCTGCTGGACCCTGTATACGTGCAACAGAACACTACTCAGCCCTAAAAAGGGAAGTCTGATGATTACAACAACCTGGACAAGCCTGGAAGGACACATGGTAGGACATTATGTGAGCCAGACACAAAAGGACAAATACTGTATGACTTGATTTATACACGGGACTAGTTAAATTCACAGAGGCCGAATGACACTTCCCCTTACGTGTGGGCCGGGCACAGTGACTTCCATCCAAAGAATACAGTGTGGAACGGGGAGTGAGGAGGGACTTCACACAACCTGACAGACACGTCAGCTGGGAGATGGGGTCAACACCTACAGTGTAAGTCATGTTAAAAGCAAGCGCCTCCGGTACAGCGTGATGCAAATGGCACTTTACCTCTGTGAGCTTCCCCCCCATTACCCGTACCCCAGTCTAATCGAGACAAAAGCACCAGGCAAATGCCAAGGAATGTTCTACAAAACACCTGACCAATCCTCAAAACTGTCAAGGTCGTGAAAAACAAGGGAAGTCACAAACTATCACAGCCAAGAGGAGCCCACACTGTTACTGTCCGACGTGGCAGCCTCCAGGCAGTTCTGGCTGTATAAATTTCAACTTAATTAAAAGTTTAGGCCCTGGCAGGTGGCTGAGTTAGTTGGAGCACCATCCCGTACGTCAAAAGGTGGGTTCAACCCCCGGTTAGGGCATATAACTAGGTTGTGGGTTTGATCGTGGTTTGGGGTATGTATAAGAGGCAACCAACTGATATTTCTCTCTCTCTGTCAAAACAATAAGCATTTCCTTGGATTAGGATTTAAAACAGTTTGTTTGTTTTTTTAACTCAGTTGTATCAGCCACATTTCAAGTACTCAGTAGCCACATGCAGTAGCTGGTGGGTACCATATTCGACTTCTTTCAGCATAATGTTGTCGACGTTCATCCAGGTTGTAGCCTGTGTCAGAATCTCCTTCTTATGGCTGTGTGATAGATATTCCACTGCAGGAGCAGGTCACATTTTTGAATCCTTGCATTTGGTGGACATTTGGATGGCTTCCACCCATTGGCTGTTGTGAACACTGCTGCAATCAATGTGGGTGTCCAAATATCTTTTCCAGATTCTGCTTCCAGTTCTTTAGGTTGTGCACCCAGCAGTTATTTTCTTTGTAATTAGTGGAGAAACTGTCAAACTCTTTCACAGCAGCTGCCCCATTTTACACTCCTACTGGCTGTGCGCGAGGGCTCTAATTTCTCCATGGAGGTCTTTACCAACACTTGTCTTTTCCTGATTTTCCTGTTTTTTCCTTTTAATAATAGTCGTCCTGACAAAGTGACATCTCCATGTGGTTTTGATCTGCATTTCTCTAGTTAATGATGCTAAGCATCTTTTCATATGCTTGTTGGCCTGTTAAAGGGTCACCTGAAAGACATTACCATGACTGTCACACCTATATAATTAAAAACTAATTATATACAAAATTAAATGTATAACAGCCCTGGCTGGTGTGGCTCAGTGGATTGAGTCCCAGCCTGCCAACCGAAAGGTCGCCAGTTCAATTCCCAGCTAGGGCACATCCCTGGGTTGCAGGCAAGGTCCCCAGTTAGGGGCATGTGAGAAGCAACCAATGGATGTATCTCTGGCACATTGATGTTTCTCCCTCTCTTTCTCTCTCCCTCTCTCTCTCTCTCTCTAAAAGTAAATAAATAAAGTCTTTTAAAAATTTATAACAAAATACTTTATAAACCAAGCAGAAGATCTGGAAGGCAACATGGCCTACTGTACTAGAGATTTCTCTAGAAGTTTCACACCAGTACAGTCTTAAAGCAACCACTCAGCACTGGACTCTAGGCGAAGCTCATTTTATTCTAACAACTGTTTGAGGAGCGTATTGTTACGTTCCGAAGTGGAGCAGCAGCGGGCTTGGAGGGTCGGGTGGAGGACTTCCGTCCTCCAGCACCATAGTCTCCTTTAGTGCTCCCCCAACTCTTTCCCGTGAGTCAACAGTTCGCCTGAGTGGTTTGTTTTTTTTTAAATGTTCTTATGCAAACACAAACTCAAAGAAGTGCCCTTGGCACCACCCTTCCTGCAGCCAGATTCTTTCTAAAGATCTTTAACTCCAAGAGATGAAGTCACTGACCCAGGAATGCGTGCATTTAACCCAAACTGGGAAAATCTCCAAAATCTTTGTTGTTTCCATGCAGGATATAAGCATAACAAGACCAGAAAATCCTTGAGAGAACAGGAAGAAAGCCACACTGCCTGTGCCACTCAGGAAATGAATGTTGCCACTGATACGCAGAAGGGCATGAGGCTCACCAGCTTGATGTACCAAATATAGGACCAGCAGGTACCTGCTAATGGAACTTTCCTGTTGGGGGACTCATCTAGCCCCCAAACGTTTGTGTGGCTGTATTTTTATTAAGTGTGACCCACCCACTTCTTGTTTCCCAGTTCACTTTTTCCTTTGTTTAACCATGAGTAAGCCGTGACCTAACTTTGGGCTCTCTTGTTCAGTCACTGTGGTTTCTATTTAAAAAAAAAAAATGCAACTGCCTATTGCTGCATGCCTATCTTAAATCTCAGGGGAAGAGTGTCTTTGAAATCATTTTTTAAAATATATTTATTGTATTTTTTCCATTACCATTTATTCCCCTTATACCCTCTTCCACCTCTGCCCACCCCCTCCCCCCGAAATTATTTTTAAAACTTCATACAATGACACATCGTTGGGACTTTTTAAAAAGCTTTTTGTAGACATTCTATGTGTGCCAGTGATCCAACTTTCTGTATATTGTTCCCATATGATGATAAGAACTTGGTAAATTTCTTCTATTTCATATTTTACCGGTAAAAGTAGTTTGTGATAACAGCCGCCATCTATTAAGCATCATGAGGAGCCAGACCACCAGTGAGGGCTTGTTAAAGCAGATTGCTGGGGCCCACCCGCAAAGTTTCTGATTCAGTGGGTCTTGGATTTGCATTTCTGAAAAGTTTCCAGGGGAGCCCCGGCTGGTGTGAGTCACTGGGTTGGAGCTTAGTCCTGTGAACCAAAAGGTCACAGGTTCGATTCCCAGTCAGGGTGCACACCTAGGTGTGGGTTTGGTCCCTGGTTGGGGCACTACGAGAGGCAGCCGATCAGTGTTTCTCACCTCCATGTTACGCTCCCTCTCTCCCTCCCTTCCCCTCTGTCTAAAGTCAATAAGCATGTCCTCAGTTGAGGATTTAAAAACTAAAAAGTTGCCAAGTGATGCCTAAGTGGTTGGTCTGGGGTCATTTTGTTTATCCATTCACCCATTGTGGGGGAGCTTTGTCCAGCAGAGCCCCCTCCATCCCCCGGCTGCCACGGATGAGAGTAAGTCTACCAAGACAAGATCTGCTTGGAAAGGAAAGGTAGCCAGTCTCTCAGAGGAGAAGGGGCTTGAGCCTGGTCCTCAGTGGGCTTTTACTAGGTTCAGTTTGCACAGGAATACAGGTAAAGCTCATCGGTCTTTGTCAGGCAGTGAGGATCAAACAATAGGTAACATTCAGAGAACTATGAGGGCTTACTCTGACTCAGGGTCAGGTAACCAAAGGGCCATAAAACTTTGGGAAACAGACTCATTTCATGCTTGGACCCTTATCAGAAAATTGAGGGCATTCTTAGGAAAGCAGGTTTCACAGGATTTTGTGCATTCTTTCTTAGGCCTGATCGCCTGGGGAACTGCCTGTTCCTTGCCCAGGCCTGCACCGCCCTCCAGCATTGTTTCAGGCTTAAGTCAGGAGGGGGAAGTCAGGCAGCCAAGAGATTAGGAGACTTCTTACAGACAGAATGAGGACTCAGGCTATGTCAAAGCTGAGGGGTGAGGGTCCATCACCCCTTTTTTCTGTAGTCCCCCAAGTCCTTCCCTGATGGCCCCTTTCCAACCATGCCTGTTTTAGGTCGTCCCTCCCTTGAGAAATCTTACCTTTCACTGACTAACCAGTCATCCCCCTCGCCGGAGGCCAAGCAGGGGGAAGTAAAGGGGGCAGAGGGTATGCCCCTGCCTGGAGGATAAGCTTTGTCTCCTTAGTGTCTTTTGGTCCCAAGGTCTCTTTACTCAGCCTTAGTCATGGGGTTGGGGGTGGGGGGGGAGTTACAGCCTCTGAAACCAGGCAGGGCAGTTCCCAGCAATCCATGGATGGACATTTGGGTTACTTCCACCTTTTGGCTGTTGTAAATTAATGGAGCACACTTTAAAAACCTCTACTGTAACTCATAATTGTGTTCATAATTTCCCAACAAAGAAAGAGGGGTCATGATTACCTGCCAACAGATTGTGGAATTGTAGGAGGGTCCAATAGTTAAGTCACTAACATCTACGTTGTAATAAGGTCCATATCCGCTAACCCTTACGACGTGCTAGACCGTTGGAGCAGGCACTCTCTGTGCCTTACCCCATCTAACCCTTACTCCAGTCTTGGGGACACTTTTACTTTTCCCGTTTCCAGTGAGGAAACAGGGGTTTGGAGAGATTGAGGAACTGGACCCGGCTGACATACCAGCAAGTCGGAATTGTGGGGCCCAAGTCAGGACTACTTGAACTCCAAGCCCTGCTGGCTAAGACGCTGCAGGCTTTGCACACAGTAAATGTGCAGTAAACACCTGTTAGTTGAGTGAACAAAAGAATCTTCTGTAGCAAATGCACAGCCGCTCGATGGAAGGCCTTGACATTTTAAAGGCATGATTTACAGGCCTATGTAGCAAAGGGTATAAAAAGCACAAGGGAGGAAGATCCGGTGCCTTAGAGGGCGAATTTCTAGGGAAATTTCAAACGGAACTTCAGACGCGCACAATGCCTCCAATGGGACTGACGCCGAGGTGGTGGCGAGGACACTGACGGTAAAGGGCGGCTCGGCAACGTGGAGTTCTTTCTGAGAGCGTCGCTGTACTTGGCAGCCCCAAAACACAACTCCCGTGTCACAAGATTACCCCATTTAGAGGGCGCAGTGCGGTGGCTCTCAGTAGAGTCCCAGAGTGTGCAGCCATCGCCACGGCCTAACTTTACAACATTTTCATCGCCCCGGAAAGAAGCCCTGTCCGCACTGACAGTCACTCACCAGCCGCCCTCCCCCAGCTCTAGGCGATGGCTGATCTGCTTGTCTTTTTCTTTTTTTTTAAGACTTTATTTATTTTTTAGAGAGAGGGGAAGGGAAACAGGAAAACATCGATGTGTGAGAGAAACATCAGTCGATCGGTTGCCTCTTGCATGCACCCCAGACGGGCTGGCCTGAAAACCCAGGCATGTGCCTGACCAGAAATTGAACCGGCGACCTTTCACTCCGTAGAACAATGCCCAACCCACTGAGCCATGCAGGTCAGGGCTCGTCTACTTTCTGCCTCTACAGAATAGATTTGCCACTCTGCACAGCTCACACCAATAGAATCGTGCCATCCGTGGCCTCTTCTGGCTGGCTTTTTTCACTTCCCAGAGTACTGTCAGGGCTCACCCACACTGTCGCCGTGTCGGTGCATCCTTCCTGCCTCCCTCCCCCCAGCACTTCAGCAAGGTACTTACCCGAAGGAAATGCACAATGTATGCAGCCCCTCAACTTTTTACCTATGTGTACACTCATTTGCCCTCCACCGAAATCACGGTATGGCACATTTTCAGTACTCCTTTAAAATTTTGGTCAAGTATACAGAGTATAAAATTTATCACCTCAGCCCTGGCTGGTGTGGCTCAGTGGATACAGTGCCAGCCTGCAAGCCAAAAGGTCACCAGTTGCATTCCTGGTCAGCGCACCTGCACCTGCGCGGGTTGTGGGCCAGGTCCCCAGCTGGGGGCGTGCAAGAGACAACTGATGTTTCTCTCCCTCTCTCCCTCCCTTCCTCTGTCTCTAAAAGTAAGTAAATAAAATCTTTTAAAAAACTGACCACCTGAGCCACCTTTAAGTGCACAATGCAGTAGTGTTAAGTTGTGTGACTGGTCTGCAGAACCTTTTCGTCTCGCCAACCCCAAATTCTGTGTTCATTAAACAGCCACTTCCCACCCTCCTCCCAGCCCCCGGCAACCACTCTACTTTTTGTTTCTAAGTTTGTACCTCAAGTAAGTGAAATCACACGGAATTTACCTTTTTGTCACTGTCATTTCAGTTAGCACAATGTTGTCCAGGCTCATCCATTACATCCTGTGTCACAATTTCCACCCTTTCTAAGGCTGAGTAAGGCTGTGCTGCATGTTCTGTGCAGACACACCTCGTCTACCTGCTCATCCGTGGACGGGCATTTGGGTCCCTTCCACCTTTTGGCTAGTGTGAGTTGGGGCTGTGTGAACAGGGGTGTGCCGGCCTCTCTCAGAGCCCCTGCTTTCAGCTCCCTGGGGCGCACACTCAGCAGGGTTGCCGGACCTTACGGTGATTCCTTGTTTAATTTTTCAAGGGGCTGCCATGTTGCTTCCTGTGGTGGCTGCATGTTACATTCCCACCAGCAGTGCAC
>VMDR010000156.1:0-375054 GCA_007922815.1 Macrotus californicus
TGTGCCCACGAACATAGATTTATAATTATTGCTTTACGCAGTTTTTTTAAAAAATATTTTTTCTATATTTTATACTTACCTATATGGATGCCTTTACTGATGCTCTTTATTTCTTCATGTGGGTTTGAATTACTGTTTAGTATACTTTCATTTTAATCTGAAGGATTCCCTTTAGTGTTTTTTGTAGGGAAAGTCTGCTAGTGACAGATATAGTATTTGCTTCTCTGAGAAGGTCTTACTTTCACCTTCATTTTTTAAAGGAGAGTTTTGTCACATATAGAATTCTTGGTTGACAATTTTTTTTTTGAAGAACAGAAGAATTTTGAATGTGTTATACCACTTTCTTCTGACCCCTATGGTTTCTGATGATAAGTCAGTTTATTAATCTTACTGAGATTACTTTTGTGTGAGAGTCACCTCTCTCTGATTTCAAAATTCTCTTTGTTTCTTGACTGCTTATATCAGTGTGTCTAGGTGTGACTTTCTTTGAATTTATACTGCTTGGAGTTCACTGAGTTTCTTGGATGTGTAGATTGTTGTTTCCCATCACATTTTGAAAGTTTTTAGCCATTATTTTTTCAAATATTTTTTTTCTGCCTCTTTCTTTCTTTTCTCTTTTAGGACTCCCATTATGCATAAGGTGTCCCACAGGCCTCTGAGACTCTGTTCATTTTTCTTCATTCCTTTTTGTTCTGTTCCTAAAATGAATAATCTCCATTTACCTATATTCAATATCATGATTCTTTCTTCTCCCTACTCAAGTCTGCTGCCAAGACCCTCTAGTAATTTTTTTTTTAATTTCAGTTATTCTTTTCAACTCCAGAGTTTCTATTTGTTTTAATTATTTCTATCTCTTTATTAATATTCTCTCTTTGGTGAGACATTGTTCTCATTTTTTCCTTTAGTTCTTTTACCAGTTTTCCTGAGTAGGGAAAATCCCACTTCTCCAACTGTGTTCCTCTCTTACTTTCAGACTCATGTCACACTCATAACACTTCCGACACCAGATGTGTGGGGTTTTCCCCTCACAACAAGCAACTCTCCGTGACACTAGCTAGATATCCTACCAATCAATATAAGTCAATTCTGACACTATCTCCCTGGAGACACTGTCATAGCCAATAGGTCAAGGGCTCAGTTTCACAAGAGTGCTTCCACTGCACTTCAGATGCCAATTGCAAGTAGTAGTTTGCCAGGTTAGCCACTACTTCTGCCTGATTTGGCTACAAATTGGAGGTTCCCGTGACGTTCTCCTCAAGTTTGATTAATTTGCTAGAGTTGTTTGGGGATGATGCAGACTCCGTCCAGCGGGATCCATGTGTTGTGGATGTTTGTGTTACGGCTGCAATGAATGACGAACAAATTCACACAGACTACTGAAATCTTGTGGAGAAAAAGGGACTGCACGCCCACTCTCTAAGTGAGGGCAAGGGCCCTGACCCCTGCCTGGACAGGCTTTTATTGATATTCTAGGTACATTACATCAAGGATGGTCCTCATTTACTATGCACAGGTTCACTTCAAGTGGTTACCTTTTACAGGTAACAAAGGAAAGAATGTTGCTAAGTACTTCAGAGAGAAGGATATTTACAAATGCAAAGGGGAAAAGTGGTTGAACTGGTTACACTCCATACTTGGGAGGTTTAGCACAGATTGCAGTAAACCTTTGCTGCCTCAATTCAGGGTGAGGGAGTTTTAGCAAAAGCAAGCCTCAAAGCAGCCTAGGTACAATGCAGGCCTGATTCCCCATGGGAGAACCAATCCATGGGTTTGGCTTCCTGTGTGCCGACACGCTCCCTGCTGGCTTTCCAAGTCAGAGGCTGGGCTACATTCGCCACACCATGTGGATAGGTTCCCTATACAGGGAAACTTCATATCATACAGATGCACAGCCAGTTGAAGAGATACACAAGGTCAGGACTAGGAGGGTCCTCAGTGTGTGGGAGCCTCTGTCCCCATGGAGTTGGGATGTGTCACTCTTCTGATGTGTGTGCTTTTGCTAACCTGGAAGCTCTCCAAATGCCCTACTATTGAGATTCCTACATATCTGGAGGAAAATATAAAGCAATGATACTTTTTAAAATCTAAAAATACTTTCCACCCAGAGAGGGGCCCATATGGCATTGTTCTCAGTTCCCATGTAACTTAAAGGGAAACTTTCACAATGTCAGGAGCCCTTAATGTTCTGCAAATGAAGAAGGAAGATGTCCTCAAATTCCTTGCAGCAAGCACCCACTTGGGTGGCACCAGCCTTGACTTCCAAGTGGAACAGCACATCTACAAAAGGAAAAGTGATAGCATCTATATCGTAAATCTGAAGAGAACCTGGGAGAAGCTTCTGCTGGCAGCTCGTGCCATTGTTGCCATTGAAAACTCTGCTGATGTCAGTGTTATATTGTCCAAGAACACTTGCCATCGAGCTGTGCTGAAGTTTGCTGCTCCCACTGGAGCCACTCCTATTGCTGGCCACTTCACTCCTGGAGCCTTCACTAGCCAGAATCAGGCAGCTTTCTGGGAGCCAAGACTTCTGGTGGTTACTGATCTCAGGGTTGGCCACCAGCCTCTCACGAAGATGTCTTATGTTAACCTGCCTACCACTGCTCTGTGTAACACAGACTCTCCTCTGTGCTACGTGGACATTGCCACCCCTTGCAAGAGCAAGGGGGCTCACTCAGTGGGTCTGATGTAGTGATTGCTCACCTGGGAAGTTTTGCGCATGCATGGCACCATCTCCCAGGAGCACTCATGGGAGGCCATGCCTGATCTCTCCTTGGTCACAGCTTTTTCAGCAGTGGTCTGCTCTTTCTTCTCAATCTCTTCATGATCTCTGTAGAAGGAGGGATTTCAGGGTGGATGGACTGCTCCGGCTCCCAAGTTCACTGCTGCTCAGCCTGAGGTCACTGACTGGTCTGAAGGTGCAGATGCCCTTCGTGTCTATTCAGCAGTTTCCTACTGAGGACTGGCATGCTCAGCCTGCCACTGAAGACTAGTCTGCAGCCCCGCACTGCGCAGGCCACTGAGTGGGTAGGAACAACCACTGAGTAGTCTTAAACTGCTCTTCTATGAACGTGTAACAGAATGGAAATGCTTCTGAAAATATAAACAGTTTATTTTTTAAAAATCTTAAAAAGATACCCCGTTGGATTCTAGATGTTTTCTGTGGTTTTATGTGACAATGTGATCACAATTTCTGAGACATTTCTTCTGAGACACAGGCGAGCCAGAAGAGGGAGTGAAGAAGGTATCCAGAGCTATACTTCTCTCTCTCTAGGCCACTCACTCCTCTGTGGAATTGGGGGAAGAGTTTTGAATTGCATTTGAGTTTTAAATTAAAAAATAAAGAAGACACCAATTTATATGTTGAAAGGAGATGAATCTCTGAAAGTAGATGCAAAGTTGGATTATTAAGGGACCTACCTACTCCATGGTATAAAAGGGAGAGGTCCAACTTAGTACATGTGGGGACAGTTGGACATAATGCCAATTTGGGGTTTTAATCCTCAGGGGTTGAGGGTCCTGAATAAACCATTTACCTGCAGAACAATCCCAGCAGCTGAAATATCTCCAAGACTCTGAATAGTGACTGTGTGAGTGCCAGAGGTGCTGCAAACCCTTGATCTGCTGGATGGATGTTAGAGCAGCCCTGGCTGGTTCCTGGCTGCAGCGTTATTATCATAATGAGTAATATATCTTTATTGATCAGAACATCTCTTAGTCAAGGACAGCCATACCCCTGTTTGTTAGAGGAGCAGTGAGAGCCAGGCTGGAGGGAGACATTGTTAACTTCATGAAATGTGAAGTACTGCTATTACTCATGGGGCTGTTGCAAGAATTAAATCAAAATAAGGTATGTAAAGGGCTCAAAAATGCTTGTGAATTGATTAGGTATGGATATACTCTGTAAAGGCCAATTATTTAAACTAGTCCAGAATGTAGACTTCTAAGTAGACCTGTGTGTGGGATGGCAGGGAGAGGCTAAAGTAGAGATTCTCAAAGTGTATTGCAGGACCCCTGCTTGGGGACTCCTTCAGGGGATTACTGAAGTCGAAACTATTTTTACAACACTTAGACATTATTTGCCTTTCCCACTCTTGTTCATTCATAATTGTACCCTGGAATTTTCCAGAAGTTATACAACGCGTAATGAAGTCATTGGTCTGATGTCTAATGGAGTGTATTCTTTGGTATTCTTGGGTTTTAAATTTTTCCTCGGTCTTAAGTGGTTTCCAGGAGCTGAAGGTGGATTTCACTACAGTGGGACAGGGAGTAAGTTGGGGGTGGGGCAATGAGGAGTCTATATCTTAATTATGGCAATGGTTACCTGATTATGCTTTTGCCAAAATTCATAGAATTATACACTACAGCTAGGTGAATTTTACTACATAAACTATCCTTCGGCTTTTAAAAACCCAAAAGTTATTTCTTAATTTTAATTTATAATAGTATAAATATTGGTAGAGATAACCCACATAAACAAAAGCTCTACAAGCTTAAGTATACCAAGGGGTTCTTAGACTGAAGGCTTTTGAGAATCACTGAGCTAAAGCATTGATTTCTTTACTAAAGTAGTTGTAATTCTTTGCTCTGGAGTTGGGGAAAGTGATTCATGGAGAGGGCAAATTCTCTCTAGCTCTAATGCTTTGTAAGTTGTGCTGTCCAATGTGGTAGCTACTGGCCACGTGTGGCTCTTGAGTACATGAAAAGCAGCTGGCCCAAATTAAAATGTACTAGATAAAAAAAAGTAATGATCTCATTCATAATTTTTATGGAGAAATGACAAGAATTTGGACATATGAGGTCAAGTAAAAGATGTTAATTTCCTATTGTTTTTCACTTTAACGTGGCTGCTAGAAAATTTAAAATGTGGCCTGCGTTATGTTTCTGTTGAACAGCCCTATTCTTGACTGCCAATCTTGTTTCATCCAAATACAAGCTGTGTCCAAAAGCATTACTTCTTGAGTGTTCTTGGGTTTCATGGATGTAAAATGTAGATAATGTTAAGGTTGGTGTGAAGATTGAATGTGAATGAATAACGCATGGGACGTGATTAGCAATGCCCCTCAGTAAAAAATAAGTTTCATGGCTATCATTAAAGGCCTCGGTTTCTCTGTTGATGCCATCAGAAATGGACCACGTGCTCATTTATGGCCCTTCCTCTGCGACCTACTTCTTTCTACTCTGACAGTAATAACTGCTGCTGTCCGAGGCCTGATCGCGCTTGCTGGCAGGGGGCCGTCCTCATCACGCCAAAAAATTAAAAGGACACAGGGTTCCTCCTGGAAGCGGGATATCTCTATTCTTGAAGGGAGCTCTGGCAAAACCTGCAACCACAGCAGCCCGGGACCACAGGGCATCTCTTAGCAATCGACGCCAGGGCCCAGTGCTAGGGGAAAAGGAAAAATAGGATGTGGTCCGTCGGCTTTTCCTCTCCGGTGGCGGCTGTTTCCGGTCCTCCCGGGAGCCCGTCCTTCGCCTCCCTTCCCCTGAAGATCAGGGACCTAGCCACGGGTTCCGCCGCCTCAGGAGCCCTCGGAGACTTCTGTCCGTCGGCGGCGGCGGTGGCGGCGGTGGCGGGGGTGGTGGGGACAGTGGCGGCAGGCCTTCCGCGCGGCCGCGATGCTGAGCTCCCGGGCCCAGGCGGCGATGAGCGCGGCCGACAGGGCCATCCAGCGCTTCCTGCGGACTGGGGCAGCCGTCAGGTGAGCTTGGGGGCGGGGCGGCTGGAGAAGCCGGACCTGCATCCCTCGCTTGGGCCTCGGCCTTTTCTCGTCCGACTCAGGATCCCCTAGGCCGGAGCGAGCATTCTGGAGGCTTCTGCGTCCTGCAGGGCCAGAGGCCCAGGCCCTGAGGCGGGAGGGGCGACGGGCCTCTAGGGCTTGCAGGTCCTCGGCAACGCCAATTCTGCCTGCACTCCCCAGTTTTACCAGCGCCCCAGATTTTATCAGTGTTCCTACCCCGGCTTGCCAGTGACTCCTCCAGTCCTGTCATTGTCCCCAGAACTTCTACGGACCTTCAGGCTTGTCAAGGCCTCGAATTCTGTTAGTGCTTCTCGGGCCATCCAGTGCCTCGCAGGCCTTCCAGGACCGCCCCCCCCCCCCCACAATCCTTTTAGGATACCCCCAGCCCTTATCCCAGCCACGCCGGTTTCTGGCCTGCCGGGGTTCGCCAGGCTTGTCAAACTCTCCAGTCCTGCCATGGTTCTCAATCCTGTAAAGTGGCCGGTCCCGCTAGCGCCCCCCATTCCTCTCAATTCCCCCACCCACTTATGCCGGGGATCCCCTATCTATTCTATCTGAGCCCCCTCTCTTTTTAGTAACTCACTATCTTGCAAGGGCCCTAAACCAGTCAGGACCTCTTTACTTGTTCAAGTCCCCTGTCCTGCTGAGGTCCTCCATTCCTTCTAGGAGTCCCTCCCCAGCTGTATTGTCCCCAGTTGTCAGGGCCCCTATTTCACCCTCCATAGGCTCCAGGCTTCAGCGCTGAGCTCTACACCTTCATCACTGTCCCTAAATGACAGACCTGTTGTTCAGGTCAGCGTCCTTCCTTGGGAACTGGAGCAGAACTAAAGAACTTACTATCCCGGCTGGAAGCCATCTGCGGCTGTCCTGTCCAGTGCCCCCATTCTGTGGGTGGGAAACGTGTCTTGAGACAGCCTTGCCTGTGGTCCTACAGCAGAGCTGGGGGCAGAAGCCAGATCTTTGCACTCCCAGGGCCAGCGTGCGTTGCGTGTTATCGTTCTGCAGAGGGATGGCATTTCCAGAGTCACTCACTGCTGGCCCCTGGAATTTTTGTCCGTGCCCAGCGGAGGGCATGGGCGAGTTCTCTTTCCCACCCTTTCAACACGCTGTTGCCCTTCAGTGTCCCGCATGAGCTTGATGGTTTTATGCACAGACTTGGCAGCCTGACAGGCAAAAGTTCAGATGCACACGCCTCTCCCACTTCGACCAGTTGGCTCCAACTCTCGGTTTCCTCATCTGTGAAGATGGAGATGACAACGCAACCTATTCCATGGGAGTGTTTTGAGGATAAGCTAGGATTACCACAGGGCCCAACGAGAGTACGCACTCTGAAAAGTTAGTGTTTCAAGAGGGGACTTGACAGCCTATGGGCAAGTGCTGTACCTTTTCAATGGTGAGCCTTCGTAATCTTTCCAGGCACTTTTGTGAATATGCCTGTTGTGTAAAAGTCAGCACAGGGATGCATTAGGAAACTTTAGGAATAGCTTTCCTAAACAAACTGAAACAACTGTGCTGAATAATCATAGCAGCTAACGTTTACTAAGCTCTTCCTCTGTGCCCTGCGCATTAGTGCTGATTTTATCCTCGCAAGAAGCCTATGAGGTAGGTCTCAGGAGCAACCCCATTTTACAGATTAGGAAGCTGAGGCTTAGAAGGTGAAACGGTGCCCTAAGACAGCGATGTTCAACCTTTTTCATCTCTCGGCACACATAAACTAATTATTAAAGTTCTGTGACACCAAAAAATATATTTTATGCAGATCTGACCACAAAAATAGGTATAATTTTGATTCATTCATACCAGACGGCTATTGTATTGGCTGTTGTCATTTTTCGTATTTGAGAATCTCGGGGAAAAGAGGGCAGTGCCCCTGACTAAATAGTCAGCTGTTGCACGTTTTAAAAACACAGCACACCAGAATAATGCGGTTCCCCTTTCTTAACCAAGTTCTGTGCAGTGTCGCCTCTGCTTAGGAAAACGATTTATTTGGAATTCGCTGATCAGTCTTGCATCGTATCGGTTATGACACTAGGAAAATGTTAGTAGTTGTAAGATAGAGTCCCTAGTATCACCAGTAGCTGAGATCAGAACAATGTTTACATGATCCACATATCGGGAGAATATATTACACACGCACACCTATATACAAACATACCTAACATATATAATGGTATATATTGCACATGTATATTTATACACACACATATATGGTTTGTGTTAGTGGAATGATATAACTTTGTATAAAAACAGTGGTTTAAATTGCTGGTGAAATTTCTACATGTACAGTAAAAGAATAACTTAAATGTTCAAGACAAGCCTAAAATTAAGGATCTTTAATTTAATAAATACTTAGAAGATCTTATATACCATTCCTCGTATACCCCCTCTTAATTGGTACTCTAAAAGATATGTCCATTTCTATGTTTCCATCAACTCCCAACCACTCACTAAACGTTATTAGAACCTGCTGTGTGCCGAGTATGATCTAGACCAGGAAACTTCTCCGTGAGTGCCACAGCCACACTGGTGTGCCGCAGGAATTTTTAAAAGATGCCACACCTGACTGTTTGCCCTTAGATTGTCAAATAAAAAACAAATGACAACAGCCAACACAACAATAGCCATCCAGTGTGAATGAATCAAAATTATACCTATTTTTCGGTGTGCTGAGATTTAGTAATTAATTTTAGTAATGAGTTTATGTGTGCCATGAGATGGAAAAGGTCGTACATCGCTGTTCCAGACACGTGGGATGCGCCAGCGAGCAAACTGACAAAGACTCCTGCCCTGGACACTTTGCGTTCCATTTGTGGGAGTCAGGCAGTAAACAGAGTGACCAGGTGAATTTTATGTTAAAACGTGAAAAAAAAAAAGGAAACTGAGTAAAAGGGACCAGAAGTGTAGGTCCTGGAAGTTCGTTGCACGTGAAGAGGAGGTGAAGGAGCGAGCCGAGTGGGGACCTGGGGAAGAGCACAGCAGGCAGAGGGAACAGCGTGGCAAAGGCCCGAGACAGGAGGGACGGCCAGGGTGGCGTTGATGACAGGCGGATTAGCAGGAACACCCGGCTTCTCCGAGTGAGGTGGGACTTTTGGAAGGTCGTGCTCTGGCATAGGTTCTAAATCCTAGTGTCGAAGTGTGCTGAGTTTTGAGACATAATCCTGTACTGTACATGACTTTAACTTGAACGTTAGGTGTTTGGCGGGCCAGCGGCTTGTTTCAATGAACTGTTGCTTCTTCCCCATCTGTATGTACACATAAGGCGCTTGTGAGGAGGGAGGACAGTAAACCGATTTTCTCTTTTAGATATAAAGTCATGAAGAACTGGGGTGTCATAGGTGGACTCGCCGCCGCTCTCGCAGCAGGAATATATGTTATTTGGGGTCCCATCACAGAGAGAAAGAAGCGTAGAAAAGGTAAGCGTGAGGCCCTGGTTTACGGACTTGACCCAAACCCTTCGAACCCAAAACACTACCAAAGGGGAGGGCGTTTTTGGTGTTTTCGCGCAGAAGTTAGTTTTAATGACTCGTTATTTTATAACCTGGAGTAAAAAGACTCATATTTCGCCTCCTGTCAAGCCCTGAGTTTGGGACATGCATTGGAATTGAAAAGTTTGAAGTGGCTTCCTTGTCTAGTGTTCTTATTAAATGGCAATTACAGTTTTTAGCAGCACAGCTGACTCAACTGTGGGGTGCAGTCATGGTTTCCGTAACTAGCTTCCAGTCACCAGTACATGTGTCGAGTTGTTTCTTCATTAACGCAAAAATCTGTTTCCTTATTTTTTTTCAATGCGCCCTTTGTCGATGTTGCTGTACTTATGTTGATTAAAAGTCAGCCTTGGTGGGGGAGGGGGTAGATGTAGTGACATGTCTGTCACCGTTAAACATGAGGATAGTTATAATTAGAGGTTATTATACATTCTCTCTTATGCATGCCTGAGAATGTTCAGAATGAAAAGTTTTTTAAAAATTTCAACAGAAGTGGGAAGTGTGTCAGGTCTTGTTGACCTGTGTGCAGAGAGATTGGTCAGAATTGCTGCAGTGCCTTTCCCACCGATGGAAAGAACAAGTCATTGTCCGGGAGCAACAGCAGATCAATTGTTTTCTTCTGTTCTGAGGAGCATTGTTTTCTTATCAAAGGAGAGAGTGAGGAAGAGGAAGAGAGAGGTGTTACTATGTCTTTTTGTGCATTCGGTGCAAACCAAACTGTGCCAGACACCAGGGTGGGTTTCAGAAGGAACATATGAGGGGTCCCTGTCCTTCTGTCGCCGGTGTCCTGAAGGAGCAGAACTAGGGCAGGGCCTCAGCATGGACAGAACGCCTGGCTCTGGATCTCACATTCGATTTCAGATTCAAGGCCACACCGCAGAAACTCTGGGTCGCAAATGGGAGAGAAGGAAAGAGTGGGTCCAACATGGTACACTGTTCTCTTTCCCGCCCCCCTTTCCTAGGGCTTGTGCCTGGCCTTGTCAACTTGGGGAACACCTGCTTCATGAACTCGCTGCTGCAAGGCCTGTCTGCCTGCCCCGCTTTCATCAGGTGGCTGGAGGACTTCACCACCCAGTACACCAGGGACCAGAAGGAGCCCCCCACACACCAGTACTTGTCCTTAACGCTGTTGCACCTCCTGAAAGGTATCTGGTGGGAACTGAAGGGCACTATGTGCATTGTCAGAGTGGCAGCCCAGATGGCAGGCGAAGGGCTAATAGTCTGTGTGAAGACCCTACAGATCATTATGGAAAAAACACGTAAGAGCCCAACAGATACAAATAGCTACTTTAAAAGCAAATCAAATATATGACCATCTATTTTAAAAATTATCAGTTTAGTAACAGATTTCTCTGGAAGAAGAAAATCCACTACAGACATAACCATTTTGATCTTAGAATACTCTGGTTTCCAAAACATTAAAGTTTTTTGAGGTTTTTTTTTTTTTTTTTTTTTTAGTATCCTAGGCTAGGAAGGAAGGCAATTTGCAAGAAGAATAATACAAATTATATTTCATACAAAGTGTATGTATAACAGACACGCAAATATTGAATTTACCCATCATCAAAGAAATATCAATAAAATGGTAGTGAGGTAGTGTGTTTTTTGGCCTGTCAGCAAGGATTGAAAAGCAAACCCACAGTCGTGACCGGCGGCTGGGTGGCGTGTCGGCGTGTTCATACACACTGGTGGGGGGTGACTTTCAGGAAAGCCGTTTGGAACTACACGGTAATAGCTTGCCTAACGTTCGGTACCATTCGACTTAGTAATGCCCCGTCTGGAAGTCTGTCTCACGGAAGCAGAAGTGTGGACCATGGTCTGCACTAGCCTGAAGTGGAGTTCTAAGAGTCTGGGGATGGCTGGATCCTGGCCCTGAGCGTGGAGAGTCACAATGTATATGAGTTTAAGGGGTCACTGATCTGACTTCATTTTTAAACCACTGTTTTTGACTGTAGAACTGACCCCCGCCCCTTCCTACCACCTTGGCATCTGATAACATCCTGAGGACACTCAGCAGCACGTAATTTGGGAAACGCTGTTGCGTGCACAAAGGTCTCCAGCACCTAGTTATCACGGGGGCAAAGGAGGGAGAGAACGGGGATGTCCAATAGTGGAGTGATTAAGCAATCAATGGAGTAGTGCTGGGCTGGCCGAAAAGTCCGTTTAGTTTTTTCCGAAAAATAAAAGACACATTTTTCGTTTTCATCAGTAGCTTTATTGATTTGGGTATTTTGAGAACGTTGGTTATCTCCGGCTATTGGCTTCCAGTGGGTGGAGGTGCTGCCAAACATCTTCCAGTGCGTGAGACAGCCCCTCAGCAGAGAATTATTTGGCCAAAATATTGATAGTACCAGGAAACCTCACAAACCACTTTTGACACGTTCGATCAGTCACAGCACCTTCTCCATACACCGCACCAATCTTTTTTTGTATTTCAGTAGCGTTTTTACCTTTTTTAAAATAACAAAGCATGATACGCCAAAAATGTCACATATTTTCTTCATCTTCAATATTAAAATGGCTGCACAAAAATTCACTGATTCGGATAAGTCTTTTTAAATGCACACTGATGTGGCAGCTGTCACCATACAGTCTAACACAGTTGTTTCTAATGAAGTTAAAGACAACTGGGCACCACTAGAGTATTCATACGGAAAAAACCAGACACACGTTTCGGCCAGCCCCAAACACAGCCATTCAGAGTCATCTTCGTGAAGTCTGTTTTCTACTGTGGGAGTCAGCATAAGCTATAACATTAAGTTTTACAGAACAGGGGACAGAAAGGAGGTAATTTGATTTCAGTGAAGCAAAAACTTCCACAGATAAAGACTGGACAGAAAAAGATCATGGTGTTAGCCGTGGCTGGTAACTGCACTTTGGTATTGTGTAGTTGATAGTTTGAACACATTTTTTTTAACTATATTTTAAAAACTTGCAATAGTCAGCATGTTTTATTCTCACAGTCAGTAAAAAGTTGGATTGAAAAAGCTCTCAGTGAAATATTGTTTCATGGAGGAGTTTTCCCGTGTGATCTCCACTTGACACAGAAATCTCTATGAAGCAAGTTCTTTAAAAAAAAAGCTATTGCAAAGACCGTGTGAAAAGCCAAAGTGTCCACATAGGTGCTATGACGCAGGTCTAGGAGTTGTCCTAACCACGAACACAGGCTGTGACCTCGTGCCAGAAACCAGTGTCCTGCCAGGTCAGCTGTACCTAGAATATGTGCTCCTTCCTCTGCTTTTGCTTTTCAGTGTCTTTTATTTTGACTTTTAGAAAAAAAAATTTCCATCTACAAGTAATGCCTGAATAACTTCTTGTAAAAAATGAGAGCATTACAGATAAGGCTGGAGGCCTCTTTATCACCACCCCAATCCTGTTTCCTGCCTTCCTTCCCCAAAGTGAGGTATCAGTGCCTACTTCCAGGCCACTTCCTGTGTATTTAAACATATTTCTAAGTACCCATAGGAATTAGAGATTGTTTGTTTATTTTTTTAACCAAATAACATGATGTGTGTTAGAGAACCGTCCACTGCAGTACACGTAAGCTCTGCCCTGTTCACTGTAGCTTTTTGTGTGTGAGTTTATTGGCCTTATATTTGTTGTCTTCTGAGAATTGCTTGTGCGTGTCCTTTGCCAACTTTTATTATTTTTATTTATTTATTTTTAGAGATTGAGGAAGGGAAGGAGAAAGAGAGGGAGAGAAACATCACTGTGTGGTTGCCTGTCATGTGCCCCTCACTGGGGACCTGGCCTGCAACCCAGGCATGAGCCCTGACTGGGAGTCGAACCGGCGGCCCTTTGGTTCGCAGGCCCGCACTCAATCCACTGAGCCACACCAGCCAGCCTTTGCCCATTTTTAAAAATTGTGATTAAACATTCGGAACATAAAGTTTACCATCTTAATCGTCTTTACATTTACAGTTCGGTTCTATAGCACTAAGTACATTCACGCTGTTGCGCGGCCATAACCGCTGTCCATCTCTGGAGCTTCTCATTGTCCCGTACTGCAGCTCTGCCCATGGAACCACTCCCCACTCCCCGCCGCGCCAGACCCCGGCAGCTGCTGCTCCCTCCTTCTCTAGGAATTTGCCTGCGCACGTCAGTCAAGCGGCGTCATCGCATGTGGCTTATTTCACTCAGCGTGATGTCGTTAAGGCCATCCACTTGTAGCGTATATTCTAATTTCATTCCTCTTTAAGGCTGAATCTGAATAATATTTCATTTCGTTTGTCCATTCATAAGTCTGTGGATGTGCATGTTGTTCCTACCTTCCTGCTGTTGTGAATGATGCTGTTGTGAACATGGCTGTACAAATTTCTATTCAGGTCCCTGCTTTAAATTGCTTTGGGCGTATACCCAGAAGTATATGAATCAGATGGTAATTCTGTTTAATTTCTGAGGAACCACCATAGCATTTTCCACGGAGGCCGCACCACTTTATGTCCCACCAACAAGGGTTCCAGTTCTCCGCGTCCTCGCCAACGCTCGTTATCGTCCGTGTCTGTGATGACGGCCAGCCCAGTGGGTGTGGAGTGGCGTCTCACTGTGGGCTTGATTTATGTTAGTGATAAATGACGGGAAGCATCTTTTCACATGTTTATTGGCTATTTGTATGTCTTTTTTTTTTTTTTGAGAACTCTCTATTCAAGTCCTTTGACCGTTTTTGAATTGTCTGTATTTTGTTGTTGTTGTTGTTGAGTTTCAAGAGTTCTTTATATATTCTGGATGTCAGTCCTTTATCAGGGATGTCACTGGCAAACCTCACCCACTCTTACAGTTGCGCAGTGCCTGTAGTACTGAGGCACCCCAGTGTATTAGCCGCTTGCTTCAAGAGCCTTATGCTGATAAACAGGCTGTTGTGATCACCTTTGGGTGTGTTGGGCGTGTACATGAACACACATTTCCCCAGGGTAGGTCCTGAGAAAGTGAAATCGCTAGACTGTGCGGTGTGAAAATGAGTAGACCGTGCCAAGTTGCTCCGCAGCATTTTAGGCAAAATTGAGGGGCTTCAAATTAACCTCAGGAGTGAAGATGCTAATGGATGGGCTGCCCGATGCGTGTGGGAGGAAGGAGGAAGGTACAGTCCTTCCCTTGTGGGCTCCCTTTGTTCTGGAAGTAAAGGTCAGGCCTCAGGGTAGCATTTGCATGGGTAGGCCAAGCTTCGGGAGTTCTTAGCATTGGATGCCAGGGCTGCTGCTCCTCCACGGGGCCCCACTCACAAAGTCAGGGCCGTGTTCAGGCAGGAGTGTGGGTGGCAGTGTTTAGAACCTCCAGGGGCCAGAGCCTGAAGTATTCAAAGGAATTTTTCCAGTTCACTGGCTGCAAATCAAGGAGGAGAAACAGGCTGGCTTCATTTATCTGGGGAGTCATTGAACTCCCAGAAAAAGCCCTGAGATGACAGGCCCCTGTGGTTTTATCCCCCTTACTCTGGCCCAGTGTGGTACCCTGTGGGCAGGAATGCTCAACATCAGGAACCAGCAGACCCTGGTCCATGGGTCCAATCTCACCCACTGCCTGTTTTTGTAAATAAAGTTTTATTGAAACACAGCCAGGCCCATTTGTTTAGTATTGTCTATGGCTGCTTTTGTGCTGCATGGGCAGAGTTGAATAGCTGCTGCAGAGTCCCTGGAGGCCTAAAATATTTACCAACTGCTGACCTAGTTTTAATTATAATAATAACTCATAAGCTCATCAAACTTTTCTTTGGAGTTGCACTGGAATTTAAAAAATTTAAGAAAATGTTTCAATTACGGTTGACATTTAATGTATTAGTTTCAGGTGTACAGCATGGTAGGGAGACCTTTGTATAACTTACAAAGTGATCCGCCTGCTGCTTCCAGTACCGCCCGATGCTGTGCGTAGTTATTACAGTGTCTCTGGCTGTGTTCCCGCATGCGGTACCTCACATCCCCGGGACTACTTTGTACCTGCCAGCTGTGCTGCTTAAGCCCTTCCCCCTTTTTCCACCCACCCACTCGACGCCCCTCCCACTCGGCAACCTGTTCTCTGTATCTGTTCCATTTGTTCGTTTGTGTTTTAGATTCCACGTGTAAGTGCAGTCAGTGGTATTTGTTTTCCTCTGTCTGGCGTATTTCACTTAGCACAACACCCTCTAGGTCCATCCCTGTTGTCACAAATGGCAAGACTTCACCCTTACGGACAAGTCATATTCCCACGGACACATGAACCATTTCCTTTTTCTCCACTCTCCCCTGATGGGCACTTCGGTTGCTTCCATCTCTTGGCTGTTGTAAATAGTGCTTCAGTGAACATGGGGATGCATATGTCTTCTGACTCAGTGTCATGGATTTCTCTGGATAAATACCCAGAAGTGGAATTGCTGGGTCCTTCGTTGTCTCTTGTTTATAGCCTTTGTTTTAAAGTCCATTTTGTCCGATATAAGTGTTACTGACCCTGCTTTTTGGTTGGTTTGTTTTCATTTGCATAAAGTATCTTTCCTGTCCCTTTACTTTCAGTCCGTATGTCTTTCTGTCTGAGGTGGGTCTCTTGTAGGCAGCACATGTATGGGTCTTGTTTTCTTATCCATTCAGCTGCCCTGTGTCTTTTGATTGGCACGTTTAATCCATTTACATTTCAAGTGATTACTGATAGGTATGTAGTTATTGCCATTTTATTCTTCATAGTTTTAATTTCTGCTCCTTCTCACCTCCCCCTTCTAAGCCCCGTTAACACTTCTCACAACACTGGTTTGGGGGTGATGAACTCCTTTAGCTTTTCCGTGTCTGGGAAGCTCTTCTCTCTTTCCTTCTGAACGAGAGCCTCGCTGGCTCGAGTCGTCTTCATTGTAGGCCCTTGCTTTTCATCACTGTGACTATTCGTGCCAGTCCCTTCTGGCCTGCCAGCCCGTCTGACTTTCATTTTTGTTCACTAGTCTCGATTCTACTTATGATTGAAAAGTAACAACTCAGCAGACCCTTTTAGGCTGCCAGGCGCAGCTCGATGCTTTGCCGTGATAATGAGAAGCACACACGCAGACAAAGACAAGCAGAGGCCCCCCCTGTGGACAGGAGTGAAGCACTGAGTGCAGGGTTGGACTGGATGAGTGTTTAAGGGTCCTCCCACCCCTCAGAGTTGTGAGTTAAAATCATTTCGTTCAATAAGACTCTTGCAGCAAAAAATTTATGTTGACAATAATTCAAGTAACTGAAAATCGATTGCTTTATTTAAATGCTGCAGCCTTATGAAAAATTACATTCATTCAACAAACACAAAGTGCTTAATAGTATACTAAGGTAACAAGGAAGAAGGATGAAGGAGATATAATTCCAAGGTGAATTTTAGAGTTCTTAAATTCTTAATTAGCTTTGATAGGTTGTGCTGTGCAGGTTTTCTGGTTGGTTGTTACGCTGGTGAATTTAATAATTATGTTACCTTTTTTTGTTTCCAGCTTTATCCTGCCAAGAAGTTACTGATGATGAGGTCTTGGATGCAAGCTGCTTGTTGGATGTCTTAAGAATGTACAGATGGCAGATCTCTTCATTTGAAGAACAGGTGAACACTACATTCAAAACAGGTTTGCTAGAGAATCCTTCCACTAGTGAGCTGGGGTCTGAGCTCACAGTGATGGCTGAAAAACACCTGCACTGATGCAGCAGGAAGAGTAAATGTCAGCATTGACCTTGCAGGTGCCTGGCCTGAGTGTGCACTTCTGAGACATTTTAGACAGCCTTCGTGTTCTGGGCTAGATTATGAGCTTTGTTCCTGCTGTCATGATCAGAGGGGACATAGAGCTTTTTCACTGACAGGTGGAAGGATGGTTAGCAGGACAGGGGGTAAGCACAATTGCCAAAGAGCAAAAATCTTCTTAGTTCTGAGTGAATTTGCACATCAGTAGATGACAGGGCAGCTGGGTCCTTTAGAGAGGCAGGTGGCTTCACCTTAGGGGCTCAGAGGTTCATGCAAGACCCTTTTGTAGACCCCATCCTCATTAAAAAAAAAAATAGCCTTCAGAAGCTGGCTTAAAGTAGCCCCAGACTGGGAGCAGCTATCCTATGCTGCCCCAGGGCCTTATTTCTTCCAGCAACTTCCACCTCCTTGTCCACACCTGCAGCTTCACTGCTTTCTTTGGTACTGGCCACCCTCATCTTCCTCACCAGACCAGTGACAAGTCTGAGGCCAAGGCTAGGGACAAATATGTGGCACCCAGTGACATACTGGTGCATCCTCACAAGCCACGTTTACAGATGGCCTTGTCCCATTTGGGGTTAGCTGCTCTGCTTCACCGTCCAGGCACGGGGCCAGAGGAAGGGGAGGTGGCCTTTGGGCGCCCAGTACTGTGGGGCTGAAAAGAAAAGCATTGAAAAGCTCTGAAAAGAGAGGTGGGAAGGCTTTCTGGCTCTCCTTATTTTCAAAGGTTATCTGTTTCCACGTGAATCTGAAGCCATGTGTGTGTTACTTTTTAAAGATGACGTCGATGATATCTGTACTTCTTTACTGGGCATCGAGAGTAACCCACTGCACGTTGTGAAATATTTTTCCACTTAGAAAATACTTGTTAAAGCCTCCTGTGACTGGAATTATCTAGCTGCGTTTTTCATTTCTCTAAATGGGGAGTGACAGAGAGTCCCCGAGGACATCAGATACCTTTTCTAGGTCCTGCTCTTCTGTCAGGGTCCACGTAAGACCCAGGTGGTCCTTGGAAGTATCTCCGTCTTCGGTGCACAGCAGCTGCTGAGCCAGGGAGTGTGTAGTGTGCGTGGAAAAGAGCCGAGTGTGTCTGCCTTCCTCTTTGAAGGTATCTGGAGCATCCAGCACAGGGCCTTGTCTGCATCTTCATTAGTATTAATCTGGTCAATCGACAGCAGACTTCTGCTCTCAGCCACTTTCCAGGGTCTGCAGTAGAGCTGTGGGGATGCGCTGGGCTGAGTGCTTGCTCGTGTGAGTTATGTTTAGTTCCCACAACAGCCCTGGGAAGCAGGGCTGTCCAACCTTTTGGCATCTCCGGGCCACACAGGAAGAACAAGGTTGTCTTGGGCCACACAGTAGATATACAAACACTAACGAAAAGTGATGAGCAAAAAAACGTTTTCAGTAAATTTACGATGTTGTGCAGGGCTGTATTCATAGCCATCCTGGGCCGTGGGTTGGACACCCCTGCAAGAGTTACTGTGGTTATTCCCATTTATAGACGAGACACTGAGGTCCAGAGAAGGGAAGTAACTTGCCCAAAGACACACAGCACTTTAAGTGTCAGAGCCTGTCTGGTGCTGAAGTGCACGCTTCAGCCCCACCCTCCCCTGCAGTACTCAAGTGGTTAGGTGGCCGACTGTGGCAGAAGGGGTTTGGATCCGACTCCATCCTGTCTTGGGACTCTTCTCCCTGGTGAACCCCTGCTCAGTACTTCAAGGGTTGGCCCAGATGCCTGTTTTGAAGGCCCTGTGGGCCCGTGGGAAGAGCTGATTTGATTCTCTCTCTGTCACCCATGGCTCGTTGGCCCTGACAGTAACATTATGCTGCCCCATGGTAGTTAGGCTGTCACCTGCATGCCTGGATTGTGAGTTCCTCGAGGACGAGAGCCTTGCCTTATTTATCCTTGGAGGTCCATCCCGCTCTTGCTAACAGCCGTTCACAGCCTAGGGGGGAATCTGTTTATCCATGTAACAAACAGTTACTCAGCGCCTTTCTCAGGCAGGGCCTGTGGAGGACCCGCGGTTGGGCAGCAGACTTGACTTGCGGGTTCTGATGGAGCTCACGTTCTAGTGGGGGTCGGGGGCTGGGGACCATAAACAGGTAACTTTGGGATGTGCGAACAAGAAAAACCAGTGACAACGTGCGTGTGGGGAGCCTGGGAACTGAGTTCAGAGACCACTGTAGGTGGGGAAGGCTCTTCTGGAGATGTGCGGTCTTTGCTGAGACCCGGAGTCTAAAAGAAGCGCGGCTGCGAAGGTCTGGGTGCAGTATTCCAGAGGCAGGAGCCAGGGCCTTGAGACAGCAACAAGGATGCGGTATTTGGAGGGTAGGGAGAAGACCCATGTGGCTGGGGCCGGGTAGGGGCCAGGGCGGGCAGGTGAGGCGGGGCTGGGAAAGCAGTGGAGGGGAGGGGCTGCAACATGGTCAGGGAGCGGGTTGTGCAGGGCCTGGGAGGCCGTGGGAAGGTGTTGGACTTCTGATCTGTGTGTGGTGGGCGCCTGGAGAGGCTTTGAGCAGGGATCCAATTTACATTTGAACGGGCCCATGCTGGTGGCTGTGTGCAAGGGGGACTGTAGGGGCCAAGATGGAAGCCGAGAGGACAGTTGGGAGACCCTGGTGGCAGGTATCCAGGCCAGGGATGGAATGGCTCTGGGGCAGGGGAGATGCAGATATTTAGGGTAGGCTTTGGAGGGAGAGGCTGCGGGACTACCGGTGAATCCACCAGGGGCGGGGTTAAGTCAGGGAGGGTTGGTGAGGGCGGGTCTCTCCAGGACCTTTGGTGGTGGGCGCGCTGCAGTGTACAGATGTTGAATTACAACGTTGCACCCCTAAAACTCATATAGTGTTATAAACCAGTGTTACCTCAACTTAAAGGGGAGGAAAAAAGGGCTGAGTGCGTAGCAAATGAGAGACCGAGTTTTAGGGGCTAGATCCCTCAGGCTCTGTAGGCTGGCTAAGAAGGGGGCGGGGTTTACTCTAGCAGCGAAAGCCATTGGGAGTTTGAAAACAGAAGAATAAAGTCATTTATTTGCCTTTTAAAAGCTCGCTCTGGGGACTGTGTGGAGGCAGACTGAGAGCCGAGGCTGAGAGCCCGGTGAGGATCAGCAGTGTCAGAGTGCGGGGTGGATCTGCCCCTCCTGGAAGAGGGGTGGGCAGCTTTGGCTTTTTTGGGAGAGGGGCATTGAATTGATCCTTAAAGAGTAGTCGCTCTGCCTTACGATACCACAATTCCACGTCTGGATATAAACCCAAAAGAATCGAAAAGAGAGACTCGAACAGATATTTGTTCACCCGTGTTCTTAGCAATATTATTTGTAATACCCAAAAGGCAGAAGTAATTGTTTGTCCATCAACAGGTGAATGGATGAACAAAACGTGGTGTGTGTGTATGTGTGTGTGTAAATACATACATAAGGAAATACATGTGTGTCTATATGCACACAATGGAATGTACATACACGCACGTAATGGAATGTCCTTAGCCTTAGAAAGGAAGTTCTGCAACATCAATGGACCTTGACATTATGCCAAGTGCTATAAACCAGTCACAAAAGGACAAGCACTGCCTGACTCCACATAGGGGCAGTTCCTAAAATAGCCAAGTTCACAGGGACAGGAGGTAGAACGGCAGCAGCCAGGGGGTGAAGGGGGGCAGAGGGAAGTGAGGAGCTAGTCTTTAATGGGTACAGAGTTGGTTTGGAAAGATGAAGTTCCGAGGATGGGTGGTGCTTATGGTCGCACAATAATGGGTGTGCTTGACACTGCACAACCGTACGCTTGAAAATGGTTCAAAAGGTGAAATTTAGGTTACGTGTATTTTACCACAATGAGAAAGGGGTAGTCAGGTCGAGTGACGGTCAGGGCCATCTCAATAAAAGCTAAAACGGGCTCAGAGAAGCTGGTGGAGGGCACCCCGCCCACTCCCTTTCCTTCTCTCGGGGCTGTCAGGCCAGGGTCTCCACTGTGAAAGTGGCTGGGCAGAGCTGTCTCCCTTCAACGGGCTGGGCCCAGGGAAGGCGGACAGTGAACCCTGCCCACATCAGCCGGAGGGTGGCTGCTCAGGGGTCCGCATGGAGATGGGGGGTGGTTCCGATGTTGCCCTGGCCCCCTTGGGCCTCCCTGAAGACTGGTTTGCCCTTTGGCAGGATGCTCACGAGTTATTCCACGTCATCACCTCGTCATTGGAGGATGAGCGGGACCGCCAGCCCCGGGTCACACATTTGTTCGATGTGCGTTCCCTGGAGGTAAGCCATTACTGTGTCCAGTACGTTTCATGCGGTTTGTGCCGATCGAATAGGTGCAGGTATAATCTGGGCCATTTAAACTCACAAATCAGACTCGGTACCGGTCAGCAGTGAGGTTGGGGCTGGGGGAGGGCCTAAACTGCCACCTTCGAGGGTGGTGACTGATGAATGACCC
This sequence comes from Macrotus californicus, assembly GCA_007922815.1. Lineage (NCBI taxonomy): Eukaryota > Metazoa > Chordata > Mammalia > Chiroptera > Phyllostomidae > Macrotus > Macrotus californicus. Next base: position 21,293 of record VMDR010000156.1, read on the forward strand.
CTCAGAGTGATTCATTGCCACAATTTGTGTTGGCTTGAAAAACAGTCTATTTTCCCCTTGTTCCATCCAGGGGAACACAGAGCTCTGGGAATGCCAAGTGAACCCTCACTTCCCGGGAACACTGTAACAGCTAATGAAAGTGGGGGAGGTAATATTCCAGGGAGAGGAAGTATGTTCTGACTGCACTTGACGAGGGAATGGGCACAGTAACCAGGGAGGGCGAGGGAAGCCGCTTTTAGAAACCTCTGTTAAAAGTCGGTTTGCGGAGCGGTCAGCGCAGGAACTTGTGAAGTGCAGGCCCGGGGTGGGGCCGGTCAGAGGGCCGTCAGTCTGTCTTGGGTCTTCAGTCTGTTTCCTTTCCCACAGCAGCAGTCGGAGACAGCTCCCCAGCAGATAACCTGCCGCACAAGAGGTAGTCACTCTCCATCGACCTGTGACATAGAAGATGGGTACTTTTTAGATATGGCCATAATTTGCTTGTTTAATTTTCTTTTTTCTGGTGACATCTAACCTGGCTTGAACTGTGTGCGCTCGCAAAGGGATTTGTGTTCCGGAAGCAGCTTTAGATTGTCCCCTCGGTGAACACCTTAGCCCTTCTCGGCTTCCTCCAAACGGACGCATTTCTGCTGCAAACAAGGGTTTACTTTCACGTTCCTGAAATGATCCTGTCAGGAGCTGGACAAGCTGGAACTTGTGTTCTTGGCATTTCCCCTTTGACCAGCTTGTGCTGCAAATGATCACAGTCCTCTTTAGAAGGACATCCTTGTTTTCTTCAGACCTAAACTTTTTCAAAAAGACATCCGTTCCTTTGCGCTTTAGTAGTAGTAACAACAATTATCTCTGGAGCCCGTCCTGTGCGCCAGGCGCTGTAATGTCCCATTTAAGTCTCACATCAGCTCCGTAAAGTTGATAATACCGGGGATCATGGGACAGCAGTTTTCCCCATCTCCAGCAAACCAAGGCTTCTCGGGTCACCTAGCTGATGAGGAGCCAAGCCAGGACCAAGCCCACGGCCGCCTGACTCCAGGGCCTGTGTTTCTAACCAGCATGCTTTTCCCACTAACCCCTATTCTATCCACAAAAAAAAAAAAAAAAAAAGAACATTTTCCGGATCTTGCTCATTCTAATGATGTTTCAGAAATTTATTGTACTTTGTGAACTGTTCAGTCAGGGTATCCTTCTTTTAACATCTCAAACATTTTAAGGGTATGTTCGTAAAAAGACGTTGCTAAACACAAATTCCTTTTTTAATCGTGGCTGTGCCCATTATACGGAAACCACATTGAGGGCCCCTGTAAGTTTTCCTGTGAAGGGGATGGCTTGTCTTTTTGATGGATGGCAATAAGGAAAGCTATTTCAATTTAATTCTCAGGGGCATTTTTTTTTTTCTAAAGAGAGAGTTGCTACCACATGCTAAAAAGGAGGGTGAGTTTTGAAGTTGGTGACAGAGGGCGAGGGGTGGCAGATCAACAGCTGTTTTATGTTCCAGGGGCGCCTCACCCCACGTCCGGTCACTGGAAACCTCAGCACCCTTTCCACGGAAGACTCACCAGTAACATGGTCTGCAAACACTGTGAGCACCAGGTAAATACGGGGCGGGGCTGTCATCTTCTCGTGAGGTTTTCTGTAAAGTTAGGGTTCGTGAAGGATCGAGAGAACATGGGCTGGCGTTGGCATGTGGTGTCTGTGACTGCCGGGGCCCTGCGCACGTAGTTGACGCACTGCCCCTCTGTGGGCAGGGCTGACATGTCATCTGATCCTCAGTGGCCTGCTCTGGGCCAAGCACAGCACACCCACTGTGCGCCAGCAAGATTTTGTGGTCCAAGTTTGGGTCTAGACCAAAGGTGGATGCAGCAGATTGTAGGGCTGGTTTTTTTGTTAGTTTGTTTTCCTTTTGAGGGTTTAAAAGTTTTTAACTTGGAAAATGTCCAACTTAAGAGAAAAACAGAGAATTGTACAACCATTACCTCAAACAATTGTAGGATATTTTTATCACCTCTCCCAAAAACCTGTACCCATCAGCAGTTACTCCTCATTGCCCTCCACCCCGCCCCCCCACACGTACACTCACCTGCAGCCCAGAGGCAGCCACTTCTCGGCTTTCTGTCTGCACAGCTTGTCTCCTCTGGACATTGCATGGAAAGGGAATCATAGAGTATACAGTCCTTAGGGACTGGCTTCCTTTACTCAGTGCAGTGTTTTCAAGGCTCGCCCATGCCGTAGTATGTGCCAGTTTCTCTCCTGTTGGTTATGCATAGCATCCCGTGTGTGCGGAGGCTGCATTGTGTCTGTCCGCTCCTCAGCTGATGCCATGTGGGTCATTTCTGCTTTGGCTATTATGTATGATGCTGCTGTGAATATTTATATGCGAGTTTTGGGGTGGGCACATGTTTTCATTTCTCCAGGGTACATCCCTAGGAGTAGCATTTCTAACCTTTTGAGGAACTGCCAGCCTGTGTTCTGAAGGGGCTGCACCATTTCGCATTCCCGTCAGCAGTGAGAGTGCGTGAGGTTTCCAGTTTCCGTGCGCCCTCCCTAACACTTAGAGTGTCGCCCGACTTTCAGTCACCGCCGACCTGTGTGGGCGGAGTGCTGTCTCATCGAGGCCCCTTTAATTAGGAAGGTGCACAGTTCACAATGCATGTGTCTTCAATATCTTTTCGTCTGTGACTGGTCTGTTTATCTCTTTTATTTTTTCCTTGCATTGTATTTGTATTTTGGTGCTGTTTTTCAGTCCTTTCTGTAGACCCAGGTCCACTGGGTGGTTTTTCCATTCAGCCGAAAAAGATTCCTTTAACACTTCGTGCAGGTCTGTTGCCAGCAAATCCACTTGGATTGAATTTATAGGAAAATGTTTTTGTGTTGCCTTTTTTTAAAGAATGGTTTTGCTGAGTGTAGAGCTTTGGGTTGACAGCGTGGCTGTTGTTCTGGTCTCGTCGGTGTATTTTCAGTTCCCCACGTCACAGGCATTGTTCGGTTGTCTTGGCCTGCGTCATTTCTGATGCTCAGTCAGCATCCTTCCTTTCGGCCCTTTGTCCGCATAGTGTCATTTTTTTTGCCTCTGGCTACTTGCCTCTGGAGCTTCTCTTTATTTTGGGGGCTTTAGCAGTTTGTTCGTGCCATGCATAAGTTTTTTGTATTTGCCCGGAGTTTGCTGAATTTCTTAAATCTCTACCTTTATGTTTTTCACCAAATCTGTACATGGTTTTGGGGAGAACCTTCGGACAGAAAGCCACCCAACGCAAACCGTACCCACAGAGCTCCTGTTTTTCCGGAAGTTGACTTTGTTTCCACTCCTGCCTGCTTTGGGTAGCTCTCCAGTCATTCACATAGCTTTACTTAGCTTTGGTCCAGATTCTACAATTGTTATCTCAGGAGAGTTAGTCTAGCCAAGCCACTCTGCGTCCCCCAAAGCAGGGACTCTTGCCCTACTGTGTCCTGCTTTTTGCAACTAATAATGTAATGTGCACAGCTTTCCGCATCAGCATTCATTCTGCGACACTGTTTTTCATACAATGTTCCGTTCTGTGGGCATAACATAATTTGTGTAAGCATTCTGCAGAAATTCTAGCGAGGCATGCTTTGCCGTTGTAAATTACGCTGGGGTGAACATCCTGGTAGTTACAGCCATGGTTATCCCCTGGGATTCAACCCCAGCGCCGCGAGTCAGCTGCATCGCATTAGGTTTCCCTGCTGTTCTTAATAGTCAGTGTACCTTGTGTGTTCACGAGGTTGTTGTCCATAGAGTTTGCTTCCAGGTAAGTGCATTATGTTTCACTATGTTAATGTTGGGCATCTAAATATTAAACGTGAATAGCATGTGTCTTCCCACCTAGAAAGTTTTGAATCCAACTTGCGTCCTTTCTGGGTTTTCTGCGATATTTGTTTCAGAGTCCTGTTCGATTTGACACCTTTGATAGCCTTTCACTAAGTATCCCAGCGGCCACGTGGGTATGTACTGGTCTGTGTGTGTTTGGGGTCTCTTTCGGGGCATTGGAATCTGAAAGGGCTGAGGCATGTCGTGCAGCTCAGGGGCCATGTGTTACTGGGACACGTGATTGGTGGAACCCATCTTAGTGTCAGCGCGTGGTACCAGGGCCCAGTGTGGGGGGAGAAGAGGCGGGCTGCTTTTTCCTTGCTGCAGAAATTTTGGCTTTTTTGAATATACACACACATACACACACATATTAATCTCAAATTGAAAAATACCTAAACCAGGGCAGAAGTCCCTAAGTGTCTGCAGTATTCTGTCCTCGCACCCTTGAATACATCACAGGGGCACGTCTTGGGTGCGCTGAACGGCACGCTTGCTCAGGAGCGGTCCCGCTGCGTCTATGACGCTTCTTTGCCCACATGAGCAGAAGGGAAGCCCAGGGTCCACATGGCCACCGGTCACCGTCGCAGCGCCCCCCACCCCACCCCCACCACCCAAGTTGCAGTGACAAGTTCTCTCCTGCTCCTGCCATAGGGCCGTCCGCTGACCCTGGACCACTGCCTTCACCACTTCGTCTCATCAGAATCAGTGCGGGACGTTGTCTGTGACAACTGTACCAAGGTACGCCTTAACCCCAAATGCCACCTCGCCCACGGTCTGTGTGCCCTGATACAGTGCCTCTCTCGCCACTGGCCCTGAGCTCTTCCGACTATTACCAAAGGGCCTTCTCAGCCGTAGCCATTCCTACCAAACTGGCTGGGAAATTGGCAGCCCGTGGGCCGGCTCCCCTTCCCTGAGGAGTTTTGTTTCATCCACCAAATGTTTAGACATTTGAATACCGTGCTTTGAGACTGGGCGTGCCCTCCCCAATTTGCTACGATCCCCTCCGTTCCCACTCATCTCACACCCCGCCTTACCTGTGCTGCCTGCCTGCCCTCCCAGGCAGTTGGGTTTCACCCTCTGAATTCAGAGGGACTGTGTGGAACAGGATTTTTGAAGACCCGACAGACAGATTGCATGCCAGTGTCAGACCTTCTTCAGTTCTCCTTCCTCCCCTGTCGCTGCTACGTAAAAACAAACTAGTCAAACAACCCACAGAAAATTAGGCAGCTGAGTTCATTTCAGCAGGTAGAAGTCCAGGGCCGGTTGAATGCAGGTATAATAAATAATGCCAGCCTGATGGGCAGGCAACTTTCCCAAGATGTCCTTCCGAGAATTTCAGCAGAGATGTTTCTTGTATTTCAGAATGAAGCCAAAGGGACGTCGAATGGGGAAAAGGTGGGGCACCAAAGGACCACGTTTGTTAAGCAGTTAAAACTAGGGAAGGTGAGTCAGACCTACACACCTTATTGGCCCCACTTTCGAGGACTCTGGGTGGCTGCCCCTGACACTCAGCACTTCTGGTCTCTCCCCCGCCCGCAGCTCCCCCAGTGCTTGTGCATCCACCTCCAACGGCTGAGCTGGTCCAGCCACGGCACGCCCCTGAAGCGGCACGAGCACGTGCAGTTCAATGAATTCCTGATGATGGACATCTACAAGTACCACCTCCTTGGACATAAACCTGGTCCACACAGCCCTAAACTGAACGAGAAGGCAGGGCCTGCATTGGAACTGCAGGATGGGCCGGCAGCCCCTAAATTAGGTGCGTGCCAGGGGGCGCTAAGGCCGAGTGAGCCTGCGACACAAAGGGAGGGAATTTGGCATCACCGGCTTCTGGGGCCCTCGAGCCACGAGGGCTTCTCCAGTGCTTGCTGAGCTTCTTGAGAGTAGCAGGGTGGGGGCAGGAGGGGTGGGATTCCTTAAAAGAGGCCAAAATTATATAGTTATGAGTTGTGTGGTTGTAACACTGTCACGATTGGAAAAATACAGCTTCAGATTTCTGTTTGGTGTTGACTAAGCAGCAGTCAGCTCACGTCATATCATTCCAGTGAATTTCTTCTCTTTTTCTTCCTAGTACAGTCATCTCCTTGGTACAGAAGATGTGGGCAGGAAATGTCCTGGCTAGGGATCACAGAGCATCTTATTGGGGCTGACGCTTCTCCTTTATTGAGTCATTATCTAATTCTGTTACTGTGCTCACTTGAGGTCACTGGCTCAACTGGGTCCCAGTGAAGCCAGCATTGTTACCTTCAGCCTCACTGAGGAGAAAATCAGGGCTTCAAGAGGTTAAAAGATTGGTCCATGAGCAAACAGCACATGGGAGAACCGGCACTAGAAGGCGGTGTCGGGCAGTGTTATAACCGTGTCTGATTCGCTGTGCTGGGTTCTTTAGATTACAGGGGAGGACAAGCCACCGACTTTAAGGGCTCCCAGCCCGAACTCACTACCTGCATGCTGCTTCCTCTCCAGACACGACTGTGTCCCTGGCACCCCAGATTTTCCCCACGTAGCGTTTCTTGCCACTTTATTCTCTTTTGCATCCACATTTGCGTGGCCTGGCAGGACATCATTCAGGGACACTGTATTTTGAGGGGTGAGGGCTCAGTCCTCGGCCCATTTAAGTCAAGAGCCTTGTTCCACCGGCACCTGTCTCCCCTGGCCCAGGGTACAGGCCTGCTCGCGCTCAGAGTGTGGCGGCTGTAGTGAAGGAGGCTGGCGGTGAGTAACTTGGCACTCACAGCCACGACGTGTGGCACCAGGAAGAGGCGGAAATATCTCCATAATTATCTTATCTACACCCATAGACATTTGTTCACACTGGTACAGGCTGGGATTCCTTAGAAGCTGACAATTTAAAAAAGAGAATGTTTAGCTCGGTGGTTCACAACGGGAAGTTCTGCCTCCCAGAGGCAGTGACATTGGGCAGTGAGGTTTCTGGCTGTCACAACTGAGAGGGGTGTTACTGGCGTTCAGTAGGTAGAGACCAGAGATAATTTTAACTGGCCTGCACTGCATAGGACAGCCCCCACAACAAAGACTTATGCCTCCCCAATGTCAGTCATGTCAGGGTTGAGACCAGCTTCAGGTCGAAATGCCAGTGAATTTGCCCCTGCTTAATTCTGACGGGTCGTTAGCAGACAGGGGTGGGGATCTCAGAGCTTTACACAGCTGTCAAAGTGAGCAGTGGACAGGCTCCTGGTGCGCTTTTCCTGTTGGGGGTTAAAACGGACAGAAAGGTAGGAAATTTTACAACATGACAAAAGGAAATACTTGTTTTCTCTTTGCAGCATTATTGGGCGGTTACATTTCAGGGTAATCAAAGCCATGCTGTGTTCACCCCAAGCCACTGCTAATTGTCACTGCCTTGGGCCTTTTTCTCTTGCAGTTCTGAATCACCCAGGGGGCCCCAAACCCCAAATTTTTATGAATGGTGCCTGCTCCCCATCTGTGTTGCCTACCTTGCCAGCCCCAGTGCCCTTCCCCCTACCAGTTCCGGACTACAGGTGAGTCACTCCTTAGAAGCCGTCTTCACTCCTTGGAAGCTGCTCTGTCTCTTGGTTCCAAAATCAGCTTTGCACAGAAATGAATGACAATGAAGAGATAGCTTTCTTTCATTTTTAAGGTGGAACTCACTATTATGCATTCCTGCTTATTTCTGTCCAAAATGGAAGTCACTTTATTTTTATCTATTTTTTTTTCTTTTAAAAAAATTATTTATTTTTAGACAGAGAGGGAGGGAGAAAGAAAGGGAGAGAAACATAAACCTGTGGTTGCCCCTCACACACCCCCCACTGGGGACCTTAATGTGCATGGCACAGCCTGCAACCCCGGCATGTGCCCTGAATGGGAATCGAACCGCCTGCCCTTTGGTTCACAGGCCGGCACTCAATCCACTGAGCTATACCAGCCAGGGCTATTTATTTATTTTTAGAGAGAGCAGAAGGGAGGGAGAAAGAGGGAGAGAAACATCGATGTGTGGTTTCTTCTTGCACACCCCCAACTGGGGACCTGGCCCACAACCCAGGCATGTGCCCTGACTGGGAATCGAACCGGTGACCCTTAGGTTTGTAAGCTGTTACTCAATCTACTGAGCCATACCAGCCAGGGCTGGAAGTCACTTTAAATATAAGCATTATAAAGTACATAAAATTCAAATATATGTGTATTATATGTATGTGTGCATATATGTGTGAATGTATGTAGAAAGGAGTATAAAGCAAAAAATTTTTGCTTTCTTGGGCTACCACCCAGAGATCGCCAGTTAAACCCTTAAGGTCTTCCACTCTGAGAAGCCGTGGGCGTGGGCGTGCACACAACAGGCTCAGAGAATGGGCGCCGCGCCGGTAAATGGAAGCCTGTGTTTAGTGGTTTGTAGTGTTCATTTGCATGGGTGTGCCATTGTCTCAACCCCGTCATCGAACGGGGTTGTTTTACGTTTTGCTTTTGCCTGTGAACCTCTGTTGTATTTGTGAACCACCGGCATTCGTTCCTCCCCTTCAGCTCCTCCACATACCTCTTCCGGCTGATGGCAGTTGTCGTCCACCACGGAGACATGCACTCTGGACACTTCGTGACTTACCGAAGGTCCCCACCTTCGGCCAAGAACCCCCTCTCAACCAGCAACCAGTGGCTGTGGGTTTCCGACGACACGGTCCGCCGGGCCAGCCTGCAGGAGGTCCTGTCCTCCAGTGCCTACCTGCTGTTCTACGAGCGGGTTCTTTCCAAGGTGCAGCACCAGAGTCGGGAGTACACGTCTGAAGAATGATCGCGCCCCATCCCCAAAGCTAGACCTGATGGCACTGTCCATACTGTCCAGGGAAGACAGCATCAGGCCGCGTGCGTGCATGTGTGTGCAGGCAGCCGCTAGAGTCCTTCAGCCTTCTGGCGTGTTCTTAGAGCAGGCTCCACCAGGGAGCCAGTGGCCCTGAAGCCAATCAAATCAGGCCCCTGAACAGCTCCGCTATTATGCACTGGACGGTGTCACTGTCGTGCTCGGCAAGCATTCATTATGTCTAGAGCGTCTTTTTACTCACCTGATGCAGGTCGTTAAGAGATATCAGACTCCAGAAGCACCTCTTTTATATTCTAATATGAAGGCGTTCTCAGAGGGGAGCTACCTTTGTCCGACCCTCTGATGTTTCAGCATAGACCTTTTATTTTTAATAAGCAGGCCCGCATAAAAATTGTTGACAAGAAATGAGTGAAATTATCAAAGGCAACAATTGAGAAGAAAAAGTGCCTTTCACTTTTGATTGCTTTTGTAGCACGTCCATTCTGGAAAATATATTCTCTAAGAGTCATAGAAACAATTTTTGAAAAGCCCTCTTCTAAGTTTCTCAATGGATAGCAAGAGAACAGCTGAAAGATGCCTAGAGAACACCCACCTTCCCTTTTTGTATGTCTTTTCTAATCTTTCGATCCTTTGTATACAGAGTAAAAGCGCATCTGCCAAATCTGCCCCTCGGGGAAACTCACTACTTCTTCAGCTCTAAGGGAGCTGCTCACGGCTGCTCTTGCCTGCTGTCCACTGGGCCCGGAGTTGCGATTATAGTGTAAATCCTCGTGAGCAGCCCAGCTGCACCCCTGCGATTCCTCTGCTCCGTAGAAAGCCCTTTCTCACACAGACACCCACTTTGGATGGTTATTCTCATCTCTCTATTTATTGCTCGTGCAGAGCTCTTAAGGTTTACAGGTGGGGCCGGGGCTGTGTGAGAAGGCAGCCCTGCCTTGGTTTGAGAACTTGAGTCAGAAGGAAGGGCACCAACCACGGGGCTGCAGTCCCTCCAGACCTCCACTTCATTTGTCACGTGAAGAGTGAGATTTGATGACTGTCTAAGGCCAGGCTTTCCCACAAAAGGAAGTTTAATTCATTTTTTTAAACATACACCCGTAGCTGACACCTAGGGGTGTCGCTTTGGTATAGGTCCATACTCGTTTCCAGCAGCCTAACGCAAAAAGACTGTGGTGAGCATCCTCTCCCCTCTTCAGGTAAGTCTCGCGGAAGGCATTTTGGTGACACAGGAGTTATCTGTGTTTTAGCTAGATTTTTGTATTTTAAAAAAAAAGAGATACCAAATGCATATGGACTCTTCCAAGATAAGATTTGGAATCAGACCTATCCAAAAGGCTACCTGAGGGCAGGCAAAGAACCTTCCCTCTTCCGGTGGGGGTGAGCTGGCAGATGCGTAGGTGATGCCTCGGTGTCAGCCACAAGCACAAGAAACCCAGGTGCCCGCCATCCCGCCGGGCCCGGCATGCATCCCAAGGACGCGCACACTGGAGAACCCATTGTGAGGGCTCTGCAGGCCACGGCCATCGGGGTGCAAGGAGCAGCTCGAAGCATCTGATCCCTTCGTTGTCATTCCCTGCCCAATTCCGTCACAGACCCTGGCTTTGATGTCGAAAAGGGCATACGTGGTCTACCTGAGTCTGGTGGACAGACACCCAGTTGTGTGACCTTAAACTGCACCTCAAAGTTGTGGCTTTGAGTACCTGCTGCTCTCCCACTGCTCACTCTTTGGAATCTGCCATTAAAGGGAGACGTCGGGTGAAGAAGGGGCCCATCCTGGGAACGTGCTGGAAGCAGATTGTTGGCCGGAGGCCAGGACTGTGAAGGTGAATGATACATGTGCAGTCTCTTAACCTGACTCCCTCGTTTTGTAAATTATTAGGCATTGAGTAGCAGCCAAATAATCTTATTTCTAGTTTTAAGTTATTTACAAAATCGCTTCTTTTTGCAAAGTCATAAGTTCAAGTAGTAGTTTATGACATTAAAACTGCTGATTTATGTACTTGCAAAAGGCACCTTTTGTATCTGCTGTGTATTATAGCAATAAAAGTATCATTTTGCTAGGAAAAAAGGCAACTGGTATTCTTTCATCATTTACTGATTTGACATAAACATCCTCTTTCCGAATTCTGCATTGTCAGGTAATATTACACCTTTTCTTTCCCCGTTGGTAAAGGAAACGCCACATCCCATCTTCGAGTAGAGCAAGGAAGAGAAAACAGAGGCACTCACTGAAAACCCTTTTTACTTCCTAGCAGGCAGAATTTTACGAAAGGTCAGGTTGACGCGCGGCGCCAGGATCTTCTTGCGCACGGGGAGACTGTGATACCAGCAAGAGTTGGTTGGGGGCTTCATCATCAGCAAGCTCCCGTGGGCCAGCTGGAGCCTGACCACCTGCACCCTGCGGGTGGGGTTTTTCCCTCGGGAGTCTTTATGCCGGAAGAAGAAGTCTCTGCAGGCCCCAAAGGAGACGGAGGCGATGGGGCTCCCAGGAGCCAGTTCTCTTTCGTCATCCCGGTGCTCCCCAATGTGGTCGCAGCCATCTTTGTACCTGCAGTGAGGAAGCAAGCCCAGGTCACTGAACAGCCCTCTCCCGAAGCGCGCCAACACCGCAGCAGCCTTCCGCACAGTGTGAAGCGCCACCGAGCACGCCAGGCTTCTGCAAGGTTGGAGGGCCTGCCCGGTTCCGCAGGTGAGCCGTGCCTGGGGGCTTTTCACTTTGTTGGCCAGGGCTGGTTGATCACGTGCTTTAAAACTCAGCAACCAACAGAAGCCAAAAAACGTGTCTTCTAGTTCTCCTGGTGCACCTGTGTAACCTTTGTCATGAAAAGGTCTCTCCCTACACCTGGAACAAAATCCACATTCCTTGCACAGTCTGGCCCTCATCCACCTCTGAGCTCATCAGTCATACCCCTCTTTTCCTTGCTCACTGCTTCCGCCAATGTCAATGGGATTTTCACTCCATCAATGCTCTAGAATCCTTCTGCTCTTCCTCCCAAAGGCTGTGTGGCTCGTGCTCTCTGTCTCCATTTAGTTATCAGTTCAAACGGCGGCATGGCCCCAAGCCCTCCCGTAACCGCCATCCCCACACCCAGAGGTCTCCACCAGTGCGATTCTGCCCGCCCTGGGACCAGGTGATGTCTGGAGACGTTCTGGTTGCTCTGACTGGGGAGGGGGTGCTCCTGGCATCTAGTGGGTAGAGGCCAGGGATGCTGCTCAGCATCCTACACGGCACGCGACAGTCCCCACCACAGCATTATCTGGCCCCAAACATCAATAGTACCACTGTTGAGAAACCCTGCCCTAAACCCAGACCCTTCCTCCCGGCCATTCTCAGTCAAATCAGCAAGACATTTGTCAAAGTCTGAAATCATCTTGTTCAGTGGCTCATTAGTTAGTCACCTTTCACTTCCCACTGTGGCAAGGGCCCTGTGAAGTCTGTCTGTGCCACTGCACTGCGCTAGCCCTGCTGCCCTGGAGAATTACTAGTTGGGCAAAATTGATACAATTCAGTGCTGTTGCCTAAAAAAAGATGAGTGAAAAACAAGTAGGATGTCACCTGTTAACGAGCACGAAATTGAAGGTCTGTCCAGTCACCAGAGAAACACGATCCCGGACTCGCTCTAGCACTGGGATCCAGGGCTTTGGGGACAGAGTGAGGCCTGAAAACGTGTAGGTCAGCCCGGCGTCACCGTACGTCGCCTGCTTCCTTGGCACACTGTGCCACTTCCCAAACACCTGCACCTGGGCCAGTGCACCTGGGTAGATGAAACGGCAGCTCAGAAAACCAGGCGCACTCGCTCCCTGAGTATTCAGGATCCAAAGGGAAGTAAAACAGGAATAACTTAAAAAAAATTTGTTTTATCCTCACCCAAGAACATCTTTTCATTGCTTTTAGGGAAAGAGAGGCGCATCAGTGTGAGAGAGAAGCACCAACTGGTTGCCTTCCCGTACGTGCCGAGATCAGGGATCAAACTCAAAACCCAGGTGAGTGCCCTGACTGGGAATTGAACCCAAGACCCTTTCGCCAGGGGACAATGCTCCAACCAAGTGAGCCACACCAGCCAGGGCAGAAATAATGTAATAACCTGACCAAGGACCCCACCTCAAAAGTCTGTGTGCCTTGCCCAAAATTTTCATGTAAGAACAGTAATTCTTGTCCTATGCTTAGAAAAACATGGTCCTAGTCCAATTTCTTTTTAAACACCACAACTTAATTGCCTTAACAATGGTAGGAACAGAATAGAGGCTGAAATGTGAGCAAGACAAAGTTAGGTGACACACTAGAAGCGATTTTGCCAACTGTGGGGACTAAGGGCATAGGGCCCCATGAGAGATGGGACTAACACAGCCAGTCTATAAATGGGGGTCTCCTGGGGCTTCTCTACGCCTCCCAGGGCCCTTCCGCCTTGCAGTGGTTCTCAGTGTGTGGTCCCTGCAGCATCAGTATGACCTGAAAACGCAGACATTGGACTGCGGGGGTAGGGCCCAGCAATGGGCGTAACAGAAGCAACAGAGTCCTCCAGGGGATGCTGAGAACACGGTGCCGAATTACCCGGTCATTCGCTGTCTCTCCTACTAGACCGGTGGCTCTTGGCCCTGGCTGCACGTTCGAATCACCAGGAAGCTTTCTAAAAACACCGATACCCAGGCTGCACCTCCTAGCTCTTCCCATTCAATGGATCTCGGTCAGAACTCAGCATCTTTTTTTCTTTTTCCCCAACTTTCCCAGATGATTCTCCCAGCGAAGACTCAGTCTAGTCATCTGTCTTCTCCCAGTGGGCAGGCAATCCTGTGTTTTTTTTAAGGTTTGTATCCCAAGCGCCTTGCCAGGGTCTCAGTGCCCAGGCATCCAGACAATGTATCATTGAATCAATTGACGAACTCACCAGTAATTAACGGCTCCTGAGTTCCCAGTTCTCGAAGCATAAACTAGTTTTATCAAACAAGCCTTCAACATGGACCCTGCAGTCCTCTGCTTACCTGTAAAATATTCCACTTCTTGCTCCAACTCCTGAAAAATCTCATCCGCTTCGGCTCTGCCAAACAGGACTGTGTAATCACAGTCCAGGCCCTCAGACCGAATGCGTCGCCAGCTGGGGCTGGCCAAGTCCACACCCTTCCCCGACTGTTCCCTCCTGGGCCTTTTCCTGGTGCTTTCCTCATCTTCTCCCAATCCTGCTGGGCCTTCTCCTGCCTGCTCCTGCTCCCTCTTTCCCAGAAGGTCCCCTCGAACACTCTTCACCAGGAATCTGTCCATCCTGCCTCCACAAAGCAAAGACCTGGGAGTCAGTGGTGGGGCAAAGAGAGAGGCGTTGCCCAGCCTCTGCCCCAGGCATAAACACTTGCTCTGTGGTAAAGCGATTCACGGCAGCATTTCCTCCTTTTTGTTTTCAGGTTTCCATTTTAAAGTTTAATACCATGTCCTAGAAAGGAAGCAGAGGGTTGATGCTGGAATAATGGTCCCTTGGGTTGATCTGGTCCAGCCCAGCGCCTCCCACATACCTGGCTATGCTGGAATCAGCTGGTTAGCTTACAAAAGCCCCAAGGCCTGCACTCCACCCCCAAGCACCTGAGTTTGTAAAGACACCCCTCCTACAACCCCCCTCCCCCTTTCCCCTTTCAATTCACACACCACAGGCAAATTTGGAAACTACAATCCAAACCCTCACTTTACAGGGGAAACTGACACCAGGAGGAGAAGGTAGAGGGGACTTGCCCAAAGTCATCCGGGGAAGCAGTGCGTGTATCTCCCTTTCACCCGTAGCTGACTGCCCGCCCCCCCCCTCCCTCGCAAACCATTATTAAAACAGGTAAGGACTATAGTGGTCTTCAAACGGATACGACTCTGAATCTACGTGTAAAACAGATCAACGTGACCCATCGGCAAGCACGGGGAATTCTGATATAAAATAAGAACTGTGATACGTGCGTGAGGTGGGGGTGGCGAAGGTTCTCTTTAAGATCTCAGACAGCACCCGCGTAGTTCGAACCCCACAAACGCAGTAGAAAGTGGGTCGGGAAAGAGAAAACAGCTCACCCGGACCGCAGCAGTGCTTCCGGGTAGATTCCCGCAGCAAGCTGGGAAACGCAGGCAAACCTGCGACACACGGCGGGGCGGCCCTCGGGCGCCGCCTATTGGCCTTCTGGATGTGTTGCAAGCACTACCGTGTTTGAAGTTTAACTAGTATTTGAGGATCATGTGTGGTTGGGGAGCTGTTGGTTGGTGCACCTCTCCCTGGGAGTCGGGCCACCAGCATCCTGTCGCAGGTAGAAGCACGAGTCCTGCAGTCCTACCCTGTGGCTTCCATTTCTGTCCCCTCCACTCTAGCTGTGCGGCTCCTACAGGTTATTTACCATCTCTGGGCTTGAATGGCCACATCGGTATAGTGGGGACTACAAAACCTGTGCCGTGAGAGCACCGTGAGGATTAAGTCAGAGGACGTGTGCAAAGTGCTTTCCTGTTCCAAAGGTCAGGTTCTATTGCTGCTCCTAAGTTTGGTCACTGTCTGTCTCCCCCAATGGAATGAAAGCTCTGTGAAGTCGCGGCTGGGTTAGGAATCCCCTTAGTGTTCACTTCTGCAGAGTTAGACAAACGAACACAGCTGTGCGTCCACCACGCGATCTCGATCCAGAACAGTACCATCACCCCAGAGTTGGGGTGCCATCACCCCAATCACTGATGTGTTTTCTGTCCCTATAGTCTTGTCTTTTCCGGAATTTATTAATAAAGGAAATCACACAATATATAGCCTTTTGGGTCTGGCCCCTTTCATTTAGCATAATGCTTTTAAGATGTATCCTTGTTGTTTGTATCAGTTGTTCCTTTGACTGCTCAGTAGTACTCCATTGTCCTGGTGCCCATAGCCATTGAGAGACATTTGGGTTGTTTCCAGTTTAGGTCAATTCCAGATAAACTCCACCCCTTTTGTGTGAACATGGATTTTAATTTCACTTGTGTAAATACCTAGGAGTGGGCTCGGAGGGGCACCTGTGTTTGTTATACTTAATACAAAACTGCTGAACTGCCTTTGCAACGCTTCCAGGTAGGGGGCAATGCATGCAAAGGTGTAAAGGCCACCACACAAGGGACAAGGTGGTGATGTCCAGGTGAAGGCTGAGACCCAGATTCAGTCATGGCACCGCAGTGGGGGCTTCTGCCGGAGAAGGAAGCAGCCTCGCCTGCAGAGTAAGAAGCTGGCATTTTATCCTAAGCACACTTGGAAGCTGTAGGGTTTTCATCTGGGGATTTTTATGATATAATTTACATTTCAAACAGATCACTTGGTAGGAAAAAGGTGACTAGCTGGCGTTGTAGCCAGGAGATGGAGAGTGCAGCAGCTGAATTCTGTTTTGGAGAGGGAAGCAAGAGGACCTGTTGATGGTTTGGAGGGAGGGACAGAGGAGTCCCAGGGGTACTGGGGGTGCTTTTCAGAGGATGACTAGTTTGAAGTTTAACCTTTACGACCTCAAAGTCTCCCCCAAATCTTGCAGGTTGAGGCACAACGTTGGACCGTTCCTAGCCTCAGTGTGCTGTCAGTAAAATGGGTTGTGAAAATCAGATGAGAACATGTTGCATCTGAGAGCTCAACAAATGCTATTTTAATGCTAATTTCACTCCCACAATAGGTACTTTTATCTTCGGAGAGAAGCAGGGACTTGCCCCAAGGCAGAGAGGAGTGTCGAGTGAATAAATGAAAGAGTGAATAAATGAGAGAACTGACCCTGCCCCCAGCAGTCACTCCGGCACATGCGCACTAGGCCTTCCACCGCCCCCTGCCCAGCCCACCCTCTCGGTTGGAGCATGCGCGAGCGGCTTGGCGCCAATTCCATACAGCCCAAGTCTGCGCCAGCCTCGTGGGTCCCCGGGCGGCGCGTGTTCGCTTTCCTCTCGGCTTCGGGATGATCGGCCAGAAGACGCTCTACTCCTTTTTCTCCCCGAGCCCTGCTAGGAAGCGACGTGTCTGTAGCCCCGAGCCGGGCGACCCGGGGACCGGCGTGGCGGCGGTAGCTGAGGAGAGCCAAGATGCAGCGGTGAGGCACGGCGGGGACTGCTTGCGGGTCCGGAGAAGGGGGAGGGAGGCGGCGGGCCCTATAGACCGAGGAGCTGCAGAAACGTGCCCCGGACTTGGAAAGCTGAGGTCCCGGTTCAAAACAGCCGCCACGGTGCTCCTGCGGCGGCCATGCTGAGGGGCTAGCCAATGGGGGCAAGCTCTGGGGCCCACGGCACCAATCAGAGGCAAGGGGGGGGCTGCCCCTTTTTGCCCTCCGTCCAATCGGAGGAAGGAAAGGGCGGGCCGTTGGGAGGAGGGTTTTTGCCGCGAAAAGACCACGTGGGGTTGCGAGTGGCGGGTCCGGCGGGGTGGAGCGCTTGGTTGCAAGGCTTCCGCTCCCGCGAAACGATCCTCTCCGCTCGGTTTTAGTACCAAACGCGTAACTGGGGGACAACGGCCTGGTTTTCCAGAGTCCGGTTTTGCACCAACATTTCGAGTGGAGCTGAAATCCACGAATGGGTGTCCTCTTTGGGCCTTTGGGTTGGGGGCGGAGCCTGCTGGCGCCTGGGGGAGGTCCCTTGAAGCTTGTGACTCGTCTCTGCGTGGACCACTTGCAGGCTAGCCCGGCCAAGAAAGCCCGGGCGGAGCAGGAGGAGCCCGGCACACCGCCCTCATCGCCGCTGAGCCCTGAGCAGCTGGTCCGCATTCAGAAGAACAAGGCCGCGGCCCTGCTCAGACTCGCGGCTCGCAACGTGCCGGTGGGTTTCGGTGAAAGTTGGAAGAAGCACCTCAGCGGAGAGTTCGGAAAACCGTATTTTATAAAGGTAAACAAGAAGCCTGCGGACCCTTTGCCAAGGCCATGTTTACAGGATATTGCTTTCAAAGTCTCTTATTTTACCTTTAACATCTTTTTGACGCTAAGGGGTAAGATAAAACCATGGTGTTTTGAATGCGCAGATTTATATTAAAGTGTCTAAAAGACTAAGGTGATATCACGGTTTCTTTTCAATGCATTTAGTGAGTCTGCTTTCCAGGAAAGAATGGCATAGTAAAAACACCCACAAACACACCAGACTGCAAGAAACCTGGCTCCCCCTTTAAAGGGGGGCGTGGCATTAACAGGAAATCAAGGCGTCTAGGCCAATCAGCTTTGACCCAGGCCAAAGAAAGAGGGAGGGAATTGAACAGATTGAGCAAAAAAAAAAAAAAAATTTTTTTTTTGTAAGTGAATTTGCATGTAAAACAGCAAAGAGCTAGATAATGTTTCAATTAACTTTTCTTTAAATTCATATGCTTTCCACCGAGAATCTGATTTTAAATCTAGTTTCTCTTTCAATCAGTTAATGGGATTTGTTGCAGAAGAAAGAAGACATTACACTGTTTATCCACCCCCACACCAAGTCTTCACGTGGACACAAATGTGCGACATAAGAGATGTAGGTACAAGTTGTGGAGGGGTTTTAGCATAAGGGGGGGTGGGGATTAAATAGTATTTCTTACTTAGTCACGTCAGTGTCTGTAATTCAGTAACCAGTAAGATACTAAAACTGTGAGATTGGTCAGGCTGTATTTTAACCTGCACTTGCTGTTTTTCAACTGCTACCATGTGCTGTTGGCACAGCACAAAAGGAGAACATGTACACAGACCCGTGTCTATGTGCTCTCGTTTTTCGGATGCTGTTTGATCCTGAAAACAACCCGAGGCCCCTACTAAGCAGTACTGTGGTGGTGGGGAGGAGACTGAGGCGTGGAGCGGTGAGGTCCTCCTCACCCGGTCATGGTCAGCCCTGCCTCAACTTGGAGCTCCCCTCTTTCTGTGCGGCCACTGTCTTTTAGATTTGGCACTTCAGTCTCTTAACTTCTGTCCCAAACTGTTGTGCTGCCCCGGGAACGAATGTCTTTGCTTTGGTTCCTTGGGCACAACGGCTGCTGCCTTGGGTCTCTGGTCCCGTCGGTCCCCGGTTCAGAAGCTGGTCTGTGGCATCCCACTGTCTGAACTACGAAAGCTGAACGTGAACGCGGCCGCGTCCTGCTTACCAGCCTGACCGCCACCTCCCGGTCTTGGACTTCAGAGTTGAGCGGTGTGGCGCAGTGGTGTGGCGGCCCTGTCCTCACTTCTGCCCTTTGAAAACCAGCTAGATCCATGGCACCTGACTAGAGCCTGTTTCCCACCACCTTTGTGATCTGGTTTTCCTCTCAACTCCCCCAATACATGTAGTGTCTGCTTACACCGTACATTTTGTTATTACACCTTTCCCTCCCCCATTTGTAAGTTGAGAGCAGGCATCCTGTGATTTCATAAAAACATCTGAAATAGGTGAATGAGCCATCCCGGTAAGGCTGCTATTCCTAATACTTAGCGAACTTCACAGCTTTCTGTTGAGAGTAAGGACTTTGGATACAGCTCCTTGTTTCTGAAATTAAAAAACAAAACTAAGTCCTAAGTTCAGTACTGTTTTGTGTCTTGTTTGAATAGCATGTCCTGTTTTGAATACCAGTGATCGACATAAATAGGGAAGAATAAGAAAAGCGCATGAAACTGAGGATCAGGTGGCCCAGTGTGTCTTCTCTGCCAATGAGCACTTGGAGGGTATGAGAGGTCACCTGGCTCTTCCCTGCTGGGACAGGTTGCTTCATGCTGGGGACCGTGTGAGCCCTGCAGTAGTGGGGGAGAAGCCCATGAAAGCTCCCTGATGAGCGGAGTGTCAGAAGCTGGAGGGTATGGTTTGTGTGGCAGCTGTGGGAAGAGATTCTAAGAAGGTACACCTTGAGCAGCAGCATGGGACTGAAGAAGACGTGGGTGGCCTCCAGATCAAAAGGACTAGCTGTGTTTTAACACCCCTGTGACAGTGACCTAATTACTTTGCACCACACCTGCCGCCCACTCCCAGGGCTCTGGCTCTTTGGCCTGGCCTCCTTATCTCCTGTTCCTTCCTTAGTGCATGTAGGGGAGCAGGCACCTTCCTGTGCCGCTGGTGGGGAATTTGAGTTGCTTCAACTTGTTGAAAAGCAATTTGGGATGTGTCTCTGGAAATTAAAATACACTTACCCTCTGACCGTCAGCTCCACAGTTACAAATAGTCCATAGAAATGAAGGCAACAGTGTGGAAAGATGCATGTTTACTGTGTAACTTCTGATAATGGAAAACGTGACTGCCCATCAGCGACTGAGCTCTGTTGACTTGAAGGGTACCCAAAATGTGTGATGTGTGAAATAAACACATAGGGTAGTAAGTACAATAACCCCACTTCTGCAGGTAATGAACACTGATTGAATCAGAATGGGATAGGGTAGCTGGGAGATCACCAGCTACTTTGTATGTTTCTGGATGGTAGTACTTGTTTTCAAGGATGTATTTCTCTTTGTAATTTGGAAAATGGAAGGGACCATAGGGAAGTTGACCCCAACTGTGTCAGAAAGCAGGGGGCCATGTGGTAGGTGACCGTGTGAAGGGGCTTTGGTGATGGAAAGTAATGATGGCCCCTCGCCTGCCTTCCTCTGGGGGTTCTCAGTTGGGTCAGCAGGCGGGCTGCTCTTCTCATTGTCTTGTCCCCTTGTATAGGTCGTCGGTGAGCCAGGTGCTCGTTTATGCTGCCTACACTAGAGTATTGTTTAATTTGCCTGCTGGTGTTTGCAGGTAAAGGTTGTCATCCTGGGACAGGATCCGTATCATGGACCCAATCAAGCTCATGGGCTCTGCTTCAGTGTTCAAAGACCTGTTCCACCTCCGCCCAGGTATGATTGCTCTGTAGATGGCTCAGGTCCAAGTGCAACTGCTTTCAGATGTGTACTTTGCAAATTACGGGTAAGCCTATTATTTGAGGGACTTTCACTAGCTTTTGGAGCAGGATTTCTCTCTTTTTAAAAAGATTTTATTTACTTACTTTTAGACAGGAAGGGAGGAAGAAGGCGAGAGAAACATCGATCGATTGCCTCTTGCTCACCCCCAACTGGGGATCTGGCCCAAAACCTAGGCACATGCCCTAACCAGGAATCGAACCAGCGAAGGGCTGGAGCAGAATTTCTCAGTCTCGGCATTGGTGACACTGAGGGGCTAGTTTCTGGGGGGGAGGGCTGGTCCTGTGCACTGGAGGGTGTTCAGCAGCACTCGTGGGCTGCACCCACCTGACACCCGCAGCACCGGCCCGCTGGAATCCGAGAGTTCTAACAAAATGGCAGTGAAAGGTGTCCTCACACGTTGCCAGGTGTCCCTAGTGGGGCAGATGTCACCCCTGGTTAAGAACCACTGCTTTAGAGGATTTTTATAAACATACAGAGATACAAGACCGGCTAAGCATCCACTGGGGGAGGGGAGCTTGTAATTCTTGGGCTAATTTATGTAGGTCTTCTCAAGTGGAGTTCCGTAAACACAGACCAGAATGAAGGACTTGGGCAGAAGGAACGGCTGTATTTCCTCTGAATCAGTGTGTGTTCCTTCGTCCCTTCAGGGGCTGGCTTTTCAGGCTGTCACTGACATGTGGAGAGGTCACTGAACTTTCAGAATTGTGCTTAAGATCGTCTCTTTTCCTTCCGGCTTGCTTTCAGCTTGGAAAACATTTATAAAGAGCTGTCCACAGACATAGATGGTTTCGTCCATCCTGGTCACGGAGATTTATCGGGGTGGGCCAAGCAAGGTAAAACCACCGCTGCGCACGTCTTCGGGGGGGTGGGGGGGGGCCGGTAGTCCTGTCCTTTCTGTCCCCATGCTTCTGTTTGTGAAAGATGGTGGTGAAGAATGAGAGGGCTCCGCGTCAGGAAATGTTTCTCCGTGCTGTCCTGCGGCCCGTGTTGTCTTTCACGTATTCATCTTAGTTTGGAAAGTGCGCCCTCGTTATTATTTTATGTTCGTCTACTTGGCCTGACTTCGACCCTTTAGAAGGTGGCCTCGCTTTTTGTTGCTTCAACGTACGTGTGTTGAGTGTGTTCAGTACGTACCTATGGACTTTTTCCCTCTCTTTTTTAACAAATAAAGTGTAACCAAGATAAAGAAAGAATATTTGCTCTTTAGTTTTTTACAGCTAGATTGTTTTTTTTCCAGTGAAACACTTTGGCTTCCTTTTATTATTTTTTCTGGGATGATTTAGTGTCACTTAGGATACTGTTTAAAAACAATTTTTTCTGATGATCGGCGATAAGTCATTGCCATTCACTGTTGCAAACGTGGAAGATGTTGAAAGTGCAGAGGTAAAAGCTGGTTGCCCTCTGACCTCACCAGGAGGTGCCTGGCAGTCTGTTTTGTAACACTTTCTCTGTGACCGAATTTCAGGTGGCCGCCCTGGATTCTCTCCTGAGAAAGAAAGGTCTCCTCGGGTGCTGAGCCCCCGTCCTCGGGTGTCGGGCTGGCTCGTTGCCGCCGGCCTTTGACCTGTTTCTTCCCTGTGTGTTCGTAGGCGTTCTCCTGCTCAATGCTGTCCTCACCGTCCGGGCGCATCAGGCCAATTCTCACAAGGAGAAAGGCTGGGAGCAGTTTACTGACGCCGTTGTGTCCTGGCTAAACCAGAACTCAAGTGGTCTCGTCTTCTTGCTCTGGGGCTCGTACGCTCAGAAGAAGGGCAGCGCCATCGACAGGGTATGTGGTTTTGAGCCGTTTAATCCAGTTGAGAGAGAGAATTCTAGGAGTTCTTGCAGTGCAGTCCTGGAGAACTCAACATCAGGTTCAACGTTTTCCAAGCGACACTTGCCTTTCCTCATCCATTCCTCACTAAACCTAACTCCTCTGAACCACCCAAGGATAACAGGTACTGTCTACCCAGTTGTTCAGCCAGAAGTCAGATACTGTTCATAATGCCAACCTACCTGTCTTTTTCTCCCCACCCCCACCCCATATCTAGTCAGTCAGTCATAGTCTGTATTCTCTCTTCACTGTCACTCCAACCCGGCCCCACGTGAAGCCCTTTGCCTTGGTTTAGGCCACCTCTGATCTTGCCCGGAGCATTCGGGTGCCGTGTCCCCGAAGGCCCTGACTCAGGCTGGGGTCAGTCGTGGGCACGGCCCTGCTCTGCCTCTCAGCCTCGGCTCCCCGCTTTTCTCTCAGCTCCAGGCTGCCTGCACCTCCCAGGTTAGTTCCCTGTGCCCCACTTCCTTGCCTGCCTTTGAGCATCCTGCTTCCTTTGTCCTGAGTATAGAGGTCTCTTTCTTCTCCAGAGGCTGACCAGGGCATCCAGCACAGCCCCCATTTTCATGAAGGGGCCTGTACGGCATGCTCGACAAGGTGTGCTGATGAGCACTTGAGCTCCATTACTTCTCATGCTACTCCGCACACGCAGTCGTCCATCTGTTCTTTTGCAGTAACTAGAAGCTAGGCGCTGTTGATGTTGTCATCTTACAGATAACAAAAACCAATAGCTACTCAGAGGGGCTCAGCATCTCCCTCTCCATGGCTGCACAGCGAAGTGGCAGAGCCAAGACTCGAACCCAGGCTGTCCACCTCTGGGCTCTGTGCTCTTGACCACCCTGGGCTGCCTGGCTTCAGTTACAGCCCCTCCTGGTCTGAGCGACTTGAAGGCAGGGATGTTTGAAAACAATGATTTGTTACGCGGCCTTTATTTAAATACAGAAAAGAACAGAGAAGAGAACAAAAGCGTGATCTTCCTGCTCAGCTAACCGCAGGTGGAACTTTAAAAACCAGGTGCCCTGTTTCTGTGGCAACAGAATTCAGTCAGTAACGAGAGGTACAAGTAGAAGTCGTCAGTGCTGTCCAATGTTTCTCTTCCCTGAAAGAGCTAGTACAAGTAGTGTTTTGGGTATTTATCCAAAAAAAAATTTTGATGTGATTATCACTTTTTTTTCCCACTCAATACACTTTGAAGGTCTTCCCTTATCAGCACATGTAGCTTGGCCTTGTTCTAGCGGCCATGTGGTGCTCCGCTGGAAGAACTTCAGAAAAACATCTCTGGGCAGTTGCATACCACTGGATTCATATTAGGTGTTAGGTGGAGAAGCAGGGCCGCCGTGGACCTCCTTAACCCTGCGTCTCTGTGTAGGTAGGGGCCTCATGGGGTCCTTTAGCACATCTGTGCTCAGCAGCGGAGTTGCTGGATCCTAAGATACGGGCACTTAAGTGGTGTGGGTGGTGCCAAGTTGGAGGCGGAAACCGGGCCTCTGCAGCCCTCCGCCCACAAAGGCCGTCCGCCCACAAAGGAATGAGCGCTGGTGCCCTGGAGTGAGCACCGAAGGCAAGTGCACACGCTTAGCGAGGTGGGACGGTCTGGAGAGGGCAAAGGGAGCGGCCACCAAGTCCCAGGCCTGCCGCCTCTCAGCCGTTCTCTGATTCTCTTTCAGAAGCGCCACCACGTGCTGCAGACCGCCCACCCCTCCCCGCTGTCAGTGTACCGCGGGTTCTTTGGGTGCAGACATTTCTCTAAAACCAACGAGCTGCTGCAGAAGTCTGGCAAGGAGCCCATCAACTGGAAGGATCTGTGACCCTGAACTCGGCGGGCGGGGGCGGTGTGGTGGTCTCTGGGCATTTTCTAGAAGTTTGTCAGTGACGGAGTCAAATTGAAAAAATAATTTCCCTAGCGATCCTTAAGCATCCCGCGTACAGGAGAGAAGGTCTGCGCGAAGCAGGCATGGGCCAGGCCACCCTGGAGAGGCAGCTGCATCCAGCAAAGGCTGGACTGTGACCCGTCTGTCTGCACTGTGGCTTCGGCCTAGAATGTGCGTCAAAGTTCTTGGAAGGCAGAGGAGCTCAAATACTTGACACTCCCCCCGCCGTTTGCTTCACAGTTAAAGATGGGGAGATGGGCACCTTTTTGGTACATACAACTCGCTGCTACTCGTTTTTACCTGTAGGTTGCACGTTAGGTTATAAGGTGTTAGGTGTTTATTTAGAAAGGCTCCCTTTGCACATCCTGGTGTTCCAGTCTGGGCCAGGTTCCTCCTTGAAGGAAATAGGACTTTTCTTTTTTCTTTTTTTTTTTTTGCCAGTTCCCAGAAATTAGGGCTCAATTTCCTGATTGTGGCAGTCCATGGTGAGCCCTCAGACAGGCAGAGGCCAAGAGAAGTGGGCTGGGTCTTGTGTATACATTTCCCAGTGTTTCTAGGAATAAGCAGTGGAAGGTGAACAGGAAGGAGGAGAAAGGGGGATTTTTTTTTTTTAAGAGGAAACATTTTACTTTTCTCCCAGGTGTGTCCTGAACTTGGTTTTAAGGCAGCATAGTGCCAGGTGCTGTTTTATAGGGGCCAAAATCACTTTGGGGTATCTTCTGCAACACTGGAGAATTTGCTTTTTTAAAAATACTTAAGCAGATGTATATATGTATTTTTTTTTTTTAATCCTTTAGTTAAGAGACGATCTTTAGGTCTTCACCTCCATCCCAGATGCTGTTTTGCTGTTAGCTGGGTTCAGAGTTAAACCTGCTAGGGTTTGGAAATAAAAGGTTTTTGAAGTTTCACTTTGTGCAGAGTGCGCTTTAATGCTGAGTGCCCTTCACCAGCCTGCTCCTGAGCCTGGGCATCCACTGAAGCCCTTGGGCTCCCCTTGGGCTCTGGTTGCTGTGGGGACCATTGTGGGCAGGAAGGGCTGGCTCTTAGCCGCCCTTGCTCCTATCACTGCCCACCCCTCTACCGGGCTTTGGTAAGCGCTGGGCAGGGTTCCAGGGAGGGGTGCATCCCACCCTGCAGAGCTGCGGGGAGTCCAGATGGAGTCGGGGTCCACTGAGACACTGAAGGGGCCACGAAAGCTGGAACAGTGCTGTGTCCTGCCAGGTCCTGGACCGAGAGAGGGGAGCTTCCCGCCCTCCCTGTGCTGGTGTTTGCAGACTCTGGGGAATCGAGGCGAAGTGGGAGGCCAGGATGCAGGAAGGGCTCTGCAGTGGCGCATCAGGATGAAAAGCTGGGTGGATGCCCCAGGGCTTGATTGAAGGAAGGAAAGGGGTCAGAGGGCTCAGTAACAAGTCTGGTCTGCCTGTACTTACGAGTGTTAGTAAGA
Organism: Macrotus californicus; assembly: GCA_007922815.1. Lineage (NCBI taxonomy): Eukaryota > Metazoa > Chordata > Mammalia > Chiroptera > Phyllostomidae > Macrotus > Macrotus californicus. Next base: position 46,820 of record VMDR010000156.1, read on the forward strand.
AGGCCAACTGTGGGTACACCTAGAGAAGTCCAGACATCTTAAAGCAGGGCGGTGGAGACCTTACTTTTGCTTGAGAATATTGCTTTGCCTCCAAGCCTTAGATTTCTTAGGTTTGAAGAGAAAGGCTTGTGACCCGGAAGCAGGCTTCCCGGGAAGGAAGACAGAACAAAGACAGTCTCATTTGCCCCCTGGTACCTCGGGGTCCTCCCTTGGCATTCCAGTGGGTTGGTGTTTCTGTTACAAGTTAGGTTTTGGCACTTCCCACACAACTGCTTCCAGGAGCAGGATGCAGTCAGCACTGAGTCACCATGGAAAGAATTGGAAAAGCAAACTTATTTTCAGAAGTAGATTGAATCTTTGTAGTGACACTTAGGACAAAGCAGCATCTTAAATGGTCTATGACTCTCTTGCCCCCGCCCCAAATGCAAATTTAATCACTGATGTTTTAGGAACAAGACTCAGAATGAGCTTTTAGCTGGGTAGTTGTCGATGTTTGCAGGTTTTCAGATTTGTTACAATTAGAGTGCAGGGTATACCCCAGGGAAAGGCCACCTTTGCTGTTTGGGCCGAGGCTCAGCATACTTTTTCTGTGAAGGGGCAGACAGTATATTTAAGCTTTGCAATCATCCCGTCTCTGGGAGCTACTCTGCTGTAGAGAAAGCAGCCACGTGCAAAATGTAAGTGAACGGGTGTGGCTGCATTCCGATAAAAGTATGGACCTGAAATTGGGAGGTAATGTGATTTGCACGTGTCAGGACATCTTTTATTTTTTTTCAAGCACTTAACAAAGGTCAAAACCACTTTCAGTTCCGGGAGCAGTAGGAAGACAGGCTGTGCGGGTGCAGTTTGCAGGCAGACAGACAGACAGAGACCCCTGTTCCAGGGGCTCCTGCTCAGACGCCAGCAACAACAGCGCCTGGCTGCTGTGTCCTCGCCCTGCGTGCGCAGCTGCGCGTGGCTCACTGCTGCAGGAGCAGCTGAGAACCTGGCCAACAAGAATTCCTGCCCCTCACCCCCAGCTGCCCCATCTCAGGCAAGGAGAAGAGGATCTGCTGAGAGCTTCTGGAAACACGAGGAAGTCAGTTATGCAAAATGTGCTGGGAACCCTGAGTTATAAAATAATCACTTGGAAGTCACTATCGGTGACCGGAGTCCAGCAGGGCAAGGTAGGGGGGTGTGAGGAGTTTTTATAGACTTCGGCCTGTCGTTAATATGCTTCCATCACTAGATAACACATTCTCCCCCTTTTCAAACTCACTTTCGTGCTCCGGTTGGCTTCCGGCACAAAAAGCCTTAGAAGGGGTTTTGGATTGGAGAAGCAAATTTGCCGGTGGGTCTGTGGGTGGCAGCGGCTATCTACTACCTTTGTCAGACCTTGGAGATGGACACGGTGTGGGCGCTGGGCCACGGTGGAGGGTCCTGGGGGATTGCCTGGTGGTGACTCAGGTTGAGAACAGGCTGGAACAGACACTGGCGGGAGACGGCCTCATCCTGCCTATGGTAAAGTTACCTGTTCATTGTCTCGGTTGGAACAGGTTTTTAAATTTTTGAGGCATGTTTGAAAATGCAGACGTTGGTGAGTAGAGACGGCCAGGAGGTCAGTACTTTGCATTCTTTGCTCCTCAGCTGTGTATTTCCCATGTCCTCAGATTTGGGGCAACAGGCAGGGGGGTCCAGAGGCTTGAAACAAGCAAGTGGTGCTCCTCAAGCCTCACCGCCGTCACTCCAGGAAACTTAAAAAAATATTAATGCCGGGCCCACTCCCAGAAATTCTGATTTAATTGGCCCCCGGGAGGAGGCGGTGACATGTTTACAAAGTGTCCAGTTTGCCGTCCTGGCGGCTTCTTTCCAGTTGCCCCGTTTCCTTGGACTGTGTGATCCGGTCAGATTTTGGGGGTTAAACAACCTAAGTATGACTTTCTGAATGTGTGTCTGGAGAAAAACATTTTTCTATTAATGTTCTTATGTTTGGTGGGAAAAGTTTGTGAACGACTGGTTTCGAGCCTTCCGTTTGGCTTTTAGAGACCTATGCCTTGCCCTGGCTGGGTAGGTCGGTTGGTTAGAGCGTCATCCCGATATGCCAAGTTTACGGGTTCGATCCCCGCTCGGGGCACAGACAAGAATCAACCGATGAATACATCAATCAGTGGAACAACAAATCGATGTTTCTCTCTCTCCCTCCCCTAATATTAAATAAATAAAACCTCTGCTTTAGAGGGCCTCAAAGAAGAGCTGAGCCACCAGAGTTTTTCGTCCGAGCTGGGGGCGGGGAGCATTTCTAGTCCTTTTGAAAAGAAGGCGTTTCATTAGATTGTATTAAGTGTCTGTCATGAGCAAGCCACCAGGCTGGAAGCTCACCCTGTGTTGTTCCATTTCCTTTTCTCACCCATGTGGTGAAGTAGAAGGATGAGGAAACTGACTTGGCCACTTGCCCAAAGCCACAGGTAACAGGGCTAGGATGCAAACCCACGCTAACCTGGTTTCAGAGAGCACAGTGCTTTTCCCCGGCTGGTGTGGCTCAGCGGGTTGAGTGCTGGCCTGCGAAAAAGTAAGGGTTCCTGGTTCGATTCCTAGTCAGGGCACAAGCCTGGGTTGCAGACCAGGTCCCCAACAAGGGGCGTATGAGAGACAACCGCTCATTAAAGTTTCCCTTCCTTCCCCTCTCTAAAATAAATAAATGTATTTTTTAAAAAAGTCCAGTAGTCTTGTTACTATTGACATTCTGCACAGACCCTAACTTGCTGTCATCGGGAGTTTAAATGGAGTTTACATTTTTCCTTGACTCACAGACGGTTCTTCTAGGACACATGGGAGGACCTGCCTGTGAGTTGGGAGGTCGCAGGAGCTGCTGTAGAGAGACGCAGTCTTGGTCCGTAATCTAACCTACACTCATGGGGGCCGCCTGCCGAGTATCACAGCCTCGAGGCATAGTGCTAAGCCCTTGACCTACATCGTTTCAGCCTCAACTATAAAGTGGATGTGGCACTATCTGAGCTGATGACACCGAGGCTTCAAGAGAACTCAGGGGGCAGGCAAGAAGCGCATTGCCTACTGAACAGCCCAGTGGAGAAAATCCCAAGAAGTCCACGATTGGATGACTTTTCCTTGGAAAACAAGCCCGCAGGTGAAACAGCTCCCCCAGCAGGGTGAAGGCTGCCCCTGGCAAGGCCGCCCTGTAAACCGTTTTTGCATAAGCTCAGCCCTCCTGCTCCTGCTGTTTTTCCCACTTGCATCCTGGTTTTGTGGAGCACCGTGCGCTTTTGTGTGGCCGCTGCCTTCCTGCCGCCCGCTCCGGTTTGGACCTGGAGGTGACCTTTGTCCCACATGCTGCCAGCCGTCCCCACATGGCAGAACATTCTATGACTCTGGGTCTCTGCTCCCAGCCCTAGCAAGAGCCAGCGGGAATGGAGCTTTTCTGGTTTTGTTTTTCCCCAAGGCCGCAGAAATGGGAAACATTTCTTTGACTGTTGTTTGCTCTGAGGAGGTTTGACCAAACTCTTCCCCGGGGAGAGAAGCCAGGTGATCTTTTGATAGTGATCACCTGGGCCCATTCACACACCGGGGCCTTGTTCCAGGAGCCACTTCTCAAACGAACAACCTGCACGCTGTTCATTGTCAGCATGTCCTAGGGAGACCGACGTGACTTTGTGTTGCTCACGACAGCTTGGATGTTAGGTCTCTTGAGGCTTAGTTGTCTCAGAATTTCGAGATAAAGCAAGCAACGAGATTGAAAGGTGGAAAACGCTTTGCCGCAAGCAAGATCCATCCCCACTTGACCTGGATTATTGCTGCTCTTTGATGCCTTGAAGGTTAAATGCGCCCAGGATATTTTTAAACTGGCAAGGGCCGGTTAATCTAAAAGTGACATTCACAGTCACGGCGGGGGGCAGCTAGCCAGCTTAGCTTCGGGCCCTCCACAAACAAGGAAGCTGGACAGCTAAGCCGAGTGCACAGTCAAGAGGACATGGGGAAAGAAAAGGCGGAGAGAGAAGTGGTAAGTGAGCCTGCCCCTCCCCGGGGTCAGGGATTTAAAGCCAGGGGCGAAGGGAATGGGAATTCCCCCCATACAAATGTGTGCTTGTGAGCTTTGGCGGGGTGGGGGCAGTAATTCATGTTTTGTTTGCTGGAAGCTGATCTGAAAGGGCTCTGAATGTAACACTGATGAAGGAGACGGGTCTTTCTTTGCTTCTATAAATGGTTCTGTTGCTGGGAATCCCTGTGCACACTCCTTAGTTCCACGCACTGAAAGGGTTTAGGTTTATTTAGAAGGCAGTTCTGTGATTTTTTTTTATTTTGTCCCCTGAACTTTTTAAAAAGATTTTACTTATTTTTAGAGAGATGGGAAGGGAGGGAGAAAGAGAGGGAGGGAAACATTGATGTGAGAGATATATCGACTGGTGGCTTGTCATACACCCCCAAACTGGGATCCTGGCCCGCAACCCAGGCATGTGCCCTGGTTGGGAATCAAACCGGCAACCCTTTAGTTTGCAGGCTGGCACTCAATCCACTGAGCCACACCTGCTAGGGCCCAGACTTCTGTCTTAAGGAAAAGTATTTTGTTTCTTAAACTGGATTGTGTTTTTAAAAAGCAGACTCTGCCTTGGCTGGGTGGCTCAGCTGGTTGGAGCGTGGTCCCCATGCACCAAAAGGTTGCGGGTTCAACCCCCAGGTCAGACACACTCCTAGGTTACAGGTTCAATCCCCAGTTGGGGTGCATATGGGAGGCTACCAGTCGATCTTTCTCTCTCATATTGATGCTTCTCTCTCCCTCTTGCTGCTTCTTCCTCCCCTTCCTGCTCCTCTAAAATCAATGAACACATCCTTGGGTGAGGATTAAAAAAATTTTTTTTCAAAGGGGACTCTAAGAGTAAAGCATTTATAGTGTTTCTGTGTTGCTAGAAAGTCATAGTTTTCTTTAATTTTTAAAAATCCAATTACAAAACTAAAGGACAGGAGAAGTGCAGAGGAAAGGGGGGCGTCTCCTTGCTCCATCCCTCCGTCAGCCTCTCCTCCTCAGGGAGCTGCTCTGCGGTTTGGTGTACAGCTTCCCAGGCCTTGTTTCCCGAATATGTCTATACGTCTTAGTCTTTGCATTCTTCTGGTCCATAACTGCCTCTTTCACACTCATCAGTACTATTTTAACATAAATGGGCTTACCCATGGGTGATGGGGCCCACCACCCAGATTGGCCAGGGACGTCCCAGAAAGCGGGTCTTTTCCATTCAAGAACTGCGAGGTATAAACGTTTGCATTCGAACAGTGCCTTGGGAGACCTTTACAAGATGTGACCTCTTTGTGGGCCTCTCCAAGTTCTGAATGGAAAGACCTGTCCAGTGCTAAGCCAGGTGATGGGAGGTGCAGACATCCCTATATTTGAAAAGCTGGGGCAAGGCTGGTCAGTTCCCTCGTACTCTGATCCCCTTTAGGTCCGAGGTAGAAGTGCGAGGGTTACGTGACACAACATACTCATTCTTTGTGGTGAAGTAAATAACTTAATCTTCTGAAATGGAGGTTTTATGAAAACCTTATCCCCGTAGAAACTTTGGGGCCCCTTATTCTAACGCTTCTTCTGAATTTTAAGTGCGGGATCCTTCACTTCAGAGGAGAGTGCCTCTGTACCTGGGGAAGCCTGGAAGCAAGGGCAGAAATGTTGCCTTTCCTGCAAACCCGATGCTCGATCAGATGGTAATCTCACAGAGCGCGCTCGCGCTATAGCTGTGAACTCAGCACCCTAGAGTAACAGGCCGTGTTCCTGTATTCTACGGATCCAGGACTCCGTGTCCTGGACAGGCCAGACGGGCACAGCAGGAAACCTGAGGTCTGGGTTATCAGGAAGTTGGCACATGCCAGGTGGTCACACACACACTAGGACAGTCCCAGCGGGGGTGGGGGTTGTCGTTGACTCCACGCCACAGACCAGGAAATCAAAGTTCAGAGCATGTCCATGACTGGCTCAGGTCGGTCAGACCACAGACAGCAGAGCCTTCACCCAGATCGGCCTCACGCCAGAAGTGCTGGTGGTGACCTCTCCGGGCCCCAGCTCACCTCAGCACCCTCACGTGTGTGGGCTCCGGGGCACAGCCACGCTCCTCTGACAGCCTGGGGTTTCGTGCCCCGCCCCCTGGACTCGCTGAGGCCTCCCCAGCTTTTCAGATCAGATTAAACCACGGGTGTCAGAGATGGTAAAGGACAACCCCGAACACACTGCCCTCTCCATTCGGAAGTAAATGGGTCAGGGCTCCAGTGGTAACTGGAATAATTTGTTGTTGGAAGTGCCCCCCTTAGCAGGCTCTCCCCACTCTGTCCTAAGGAAGGCGGTGGTCTCCTGCCACACACAATGTAGTAGGGCTGTGAGGACCCCCCTGTTTGGAGTGATAACCCGTGCAAGGTGGGAAGGGGCTGCGGTTCCCAGCAGTTTGGGAAACATTGGGCTGCTTGCTGGGATTCCTGCTCCGTCTACTTCCAACATTCCCTCCACCTTCCTGCCCGGCACCCCCTCCTGGCTAAACCGTACCGCCGGTCTCGGCAGAGGCACCTCCTTGGAGAACACCTTCCCTCATCTCGCAGACCAAGGCTCTGCCCCTGTCCCATGCACAGCCCAGGCTTCTCCTCCATGACAGCTCTCCTGGCAGTGCCCTTATGATCATCTCTGACCTTAACATAGTGACGTGGTAAACCCTCGCGAGCAGGGCCATTCCTGTGCAGTCTGCTCCGTGTCTCCAGTAGCCGGCACCAGGCATAGCAGCTGCTTGGGAAATACCTGCTACTGAATGAGTGCATGGTTGAAGAATGCAGGTTCCCGGCACAGAAGGAACAGAGGGGAAGGAGGATGGAATTCCATCTGCAAAGGTGGCAGGGGCCCAGGACCAGGGGCACGTGGGACAGTCTGCGTCAGCAGTTTCTTCAGGGATGATTCACGTGAGAGGCTAGCGGAACAGATGAGCCCGATTAGCCTTTGAGACGGACGAACAAATTTTCCACTGGAGGTCGGAGAAGACCTTGCTCCTCTTACATTTCTCCAAGGCGAGGGCTGGTCCAGGACCATTTGGTCCCGTTTGGCCTTGACCAGCAGATCAACTCCCATCAAAACTTGGGTTTGGTTCATGAGGCCTGAATTGAACACCCTCAGTGTGCCAGGCACTGCTGAAGCATACCTTTCTAGGTCCACACTCCCGGGGAACCTGGGGGTTTGGGTAATCTGAGCCTTTTCCTGAAATTCACAGATTTTTCTTGACTGTGTCTTCCTCTCCAAAGTTGTTCCCAAGCTGGTAGCCCCTGCAGCTGCACCCCTGCTGGACTCTGAAATGAGGAAGCAGTTTGGGGTTTGGCACACAAGCACTGGGATGTAGATATGAGGTGGCTGACGCTCATAGCCTTCGTGGGGCCGTCCAGAGACCCAGGCGCTCGCTCCGACGTCAGTCTGAGAGCTGCTGACTCTCCCTGGGTCTGGTTTCTGGTTTCTGGTTTCTGATTCCACCCGCTTCGGAGGGTAGCCACTTAACCCGTTCAACCAGCCGCCCGCTCACCTCCACCAGTTACACATCTAGGCCCTGGAGTCAAGCAGAACAGGTTTGAATTTCATGCACCTCCACGCTCTGTGGCTTGGAGCAAGTCACTCCCCTTCTCTGGGCATTGGGTTTCCATGCTTGATCTGTGAAATAGGATAATAATAATAACTAATACTGTGAAGTGGATAAGAAAAATACTTACCTTGTAGGGCTGCTGCAAAGAGTAGGCTCTGGATGCAAGATGCTCGTTACAATGGAAGGGGTTGCGATTATTCATCAGTATAGTTAGCGTTTGTAGTAGGGAGTAACAGAGAGCAGAGGCTCTTCTTGGAGGCGAGGGTTGCAGTTCTGTGGGTGAGGAAGTGTGGTGTTGCACCAGCACCCTTGGTCACAATCCCAGGAGAAGGCGAGGCTCTTGGAGTACACAGGTGTGTGCCTTCTTAAGTCTCACAGTTTGTACAGAAGTACACCTCCCTCCAAGGGGTGCACCTGAAGGTTGTCACATAGCTTTTTCGGACGCGGAAGAACGGAAACAGATGACTCTTCACCGCAGAACCAATTTGCTGATTGCTGCTCCTGGTTTAGTACCTTTGGCAGAGTCCCCATCTTTAGCCAGTAGTTCATTAACTTGCTGTCTGGCATGCAGCCAAGAGCACATTCTGCTTAAGACCCACAGCAGATGTCCCTTTCTCTTAGCTCTCCTTCTCCACCCCGGAAAGAGGGTCTCTCTGAACTGCCAGATGTGGCTTTTCCTGATTCGGGTGTTCTAGACGTTGATTTGAAAGTCATTTCTTCATTTGGGCAGAATGGTCCTACCTCCCCCAAAGTCTTTCCCGGGAGAAGGACCCCCAATCTAGAGAAGTACCTTTCTTGTTTATTTCTTGGTTGCATCTCCGTTCCTCAGGGGTGGACACAGATTTAAAAACAAGCCCTCAGCTCTAAGAAGCCCAGCAGTACACTGTGATCACCAGGTCTCAGCTCTGCTGACATGGGACCTTTCTCAGGGTTCACGGAGGGGAATTCTGCTCCCAGAGCAAGAGAGCATGAGGGCGAGGAGCGTGGGCTTCCAAGGGAGGCCACTGGGTCCTAAACATGAACTTGGGGAGTGACTGGGCCTGTTTCCTCTCCTGTAAAAGGGGAGTGAGGCCCTGGCTGGTGTGGCTCAGTGGGTTGAGCGCCAGCCTGCGAACCAAAGGGTTGCCAATTCAATTCCCGGTCAAGGTACATGCCTAGCTTGTGGGCCAGGTCCTCAGTAGGGGACACGCAAACCACACATTGATGTTTCTCTCCTTCTCTTTCTCCCACCCTCCTCCTCTGTCTAAAAATAAATAAGTCTTTAAAAAAGGGAGGGAGAGTGAGAAGTATCTACTGCAGAGGCTTGCAGGGGAAAGTCGAGACCACGCGTGTGAAGCTTGTAACAGGGGCTCTGATGGGCTGTGAACTCAGTAAACACTAATGACACAGAAAAACACCCTGTGGTTTATTAGGGGTCACTTCCCATGCCCTACAATGCTCCTACTCTTTCCTTTCATCCCCTCTTTGCCCCTGGTGTTGGCATTAAAGAAACCCTCTCTCTGAAAACGGAACCCTAGGGCACTGTTGGTGGGAATGCAGGCTGGTGCAGCCACTGTGGAAAACAGTATGGAGGGTCCTCAGAAAATTTAAAAGGGGGCTGCCGTATGACCCAGCGACTCCACTTCTGGGTATATATCTGAAGAAACCCAAAACACTGATTCGAAACAATGTATGCACCTGTGTTCACTGCAGCATTATTTATAATAGTAAAGACAGGGAAGCATCCCAAGTGCCTATGGATAATCAAGTAGATACAAAGTAGAATGTCACTCGGCCATACAAAAAGAATGAAATCTTACCATTTGCAACCGCATGGATGGACCAACAGGGTATTATACTAAGTGAAATAAGTCAGACAGAGAAAGACAAAGACCGTATGTTTTCACTTGTATGTGGAATCGAAAGAACAAAATAAAACTCATAGACACAGAGAACAGACTGTTGGTTGCCACAGGGAACGGGGGTTGGGGGACTGGGTGACAAAGGTGAAGAGATTGAGAGGTACAGATTGGCGGTTACAGAACAGTCGCAGGGATGTCAAGTCCAGCGTAGGAAACACAGTCAGTGGTACTGTAATAACACCATATCATGCCAGGTGGGTGCTGGGAATATCAGGGGGACACTTTGTGAAGTGTGTGATCGTCTAACCACTATGCCATACACCTGAAACTAATACAAGGTAATGTTGAATGTCAACTGTAATTGAAAAAGAAATTTAAAAAAATTCTCTCTGCTCTCGCCCACCTCCCTGCCCCAGCCACCCTCTGCCCCAAACACACAGTCCTTGGGAACATCCCCATTGGATCAGTGAGCGGGAGAGAACTGGGACCAGACTCCCTCTGAAGCCCCAGAAATGTCTCTGTCCCCTTTGGGAAATGTCCCCTGCAGTGCCTTCCCTCAAACCACTCGTGGCTGGAGTCCCAAGAAGCTGAAGTGAGTCCTGGGAGTGTCCCTGATGTGGGGAGCTGCCTGTCCCATCTGGGCCGGCCGAGCTTTAGGGATTGGCCCTCATGCCTGACCAGTGGCTCGGTGATGCCCATTACCAAGTGGGAGTCCATTTGCAGAGGACGCCCCTCCTAGCAGGAACCGTGCTCCTCGCCTGCCTCGTTCTTCCCCTTTTGGCACCCAAGAAGGGGAAGGTTGTGTTCAGGGACTGCAGGCATCCTGGTTGGACCTGCCAGTAATATGACGAGGTGGGTGAGGCAGGTGGCCCGTGGCACTTGTTAGGATGAGCCGCGCTCCGTGTAGAGGATGGCATCAAACCCTCATGGCTCCGTCCCCTGGGAATGTCCTGAATTGGAGAGGGTAGTGAACTTGCCCGAGGCTCACTCTATGTGTAGGTGGCAGAGTGGAGATGGGGACACAGGTCAGTTTCCAGGACCCCAAACAAGGTTTCCAAGGACGGTGGCTCTTGCCTGGGTATAGAAGGGGCCCTGGCCTGCAGCTGGGACCTGGAGGCTGGGCGTGGCTATGTCCCTCATTTCATGTGTGACCTCTGACCTCTATTCATCTAGAACAGGGACCCTGGACTTGCCAAGTGTTCCCCTCTTAGGCTGTAGGTTGGAGCAGGCGGCTTTTCTGGAACTACTAACCTGTGACACCCCTGGCCCCTTGGGCCAGAGCACAGGTTAAGGAAGCCACCAGACAGCTTTGCGTGCCCTGGCAGCCTCACGTGGCTGTTCCCATGACCTTAATTCTCTGAATTTGAGAAAGGGCCTTGCTTCATTGCCTGCCCGCCGGAGGGTCCTGATGCTTTTGCCTTTCTTTCCATCGGGCCCAGCTTGGCCAGACCCAGGTCTGCTGAGACTCGCCTCTACTCCCCTCCCGGCAGGCGGCTGACCGGTGACCCCATAGGAACAGAAGGCCGCTCAGCCTGGTCTCCCCGTGTGCAGCGGGCTCTGGCGATCACGGGAATGCTTTGCTTTAGAGACACAGAGTTGGGCAAGGGGGCGATTGCAAGAGCAGAGAAGTAGACCTAAGTACAGGAATGTGGCAAGCCGGAGGGAGGCGGCCCTGTGGGCCGGCAGGCCGGCCAGGGGAGCGCAAGCAGCCTCTTAAAGTACCTGAGGCCAGGTGAGGGCTGAGCGGGCCTTCACAAATGGCTTCTATTTGCGGGTGACAAATAAGGACACGTGCAGCACAGCTGACTTGGGAGAACCTTCCCCTCATTGGAGCACTGGCGGTCCAGACTCCTCCCCCGTGGCCTGAGGCCCTCCGCCGGCCTCCTGCTGAAAGGTGACACTGTCCGGGCTGGGTTCCCTTAGTCACTCCATGAGAGCTGCTGTCAGAGGGACGAGAATGCAGCTGGTGGCTGTGTCCACAGTGATGGTAAGTGGCAGGCAGCAAGCTCTTAGGGGCTCATCTTGGTGGGAGGGCATGTCCAAGTGTGAACCGGGATTGCTGGTTGAACGCTGGCCTTCTGCCCCTTGCTCCCCCAGAGACCTTGCCAGCTGTGGATGTGGAGAGGGGGCTGGGGACCAAACTCATGACCCCCTGGCTCCCAAGCCCTCGTTTGGCTGCTGGCCAGCACTTGTTGGAGCCCAGCCGTGTCCTGCCGTCGTGGTGACCAGGGCCACAACTGCCCTGGCACCCGGCAGCTGTTGCTTGGGTTCGGTTTGCATAAAATAGAAATAGCGCTGGCCGGCACTTGGTTTGGGGGTCAGCTGGGTTATTTCAGTGAAGGGCCACAGCGTGGCATGGCATGGCGTGGCGTGGCCCACAGAGGCTCATGGGCAGGGCCTCTCCTGCCCGTTGAGTCAGACCCCATGCATAGCCCTCCTAGATGACTGTGCACACCTGACATTGTACTTGTTTTTAAGTCTTCACCTGAGGGTATGTTTATGGATTTGAGAGAGAGAGAGAGAAACACTGATCATACGAGCCCCACTGGGGATCAAACCCACAACCCAGGCATGTACCCTGAGCAGGAATCAAACCGCAGCCTTTTGGTGTGCGGGGTGCTGCTCCAATCACCTGCGCCACCCGGCCAGGGCGGCGTTGTTAGTTCCCATGTCACTGCGCTGTTCCTTCTTTCCCGTATGCAGGCAGGTGTCTGCTTTTAGGATCGTTCCCCTGTGCTTGTAGTCACAGCCTGCATTTTAGGGGGTTATTTTTCATGCAGTTTGGGGGTGGGACAGGGAGAAAGGGGTGGGTGCCGGGCCCGGATCTGAGTGAACTCAGGGTCCTGAGCTTCCCTGCGCCACGGTTCAGTGACTGTGAAATGGGACTAAAATAATGACAATAGCAAGTGTCGGCGAGGAGGTGGAGAAATGGGACCCGGTCCAGTCCTGGTGGGAATGGAAAACAGTGCAGCCGCCGTGGCCGTGGGAGAAGTCGGGTGGCCCCGCAGAAAGGCGCACGTTGAATTACTCTATGACCCAGTGATCTCACTCCCACGTATGTTCCAGATCAGTTGCAAACAGGGACAAACAGCTACCTGTACACACGTGTTCACAGCAAACTCCAACTTTCTGACGCCCAAGCCTTGACCTTACCCCGGCACTATTAACATTTGGGACTACAGGCCCTGGCTCAATGCACGGGCCTGCGAGCCAAAGGGTCGCTGGTTCGATTCCCAGTCAGGGCACATGCCTGGGTTGTGGGCCCGCTGGGGGTGCTCGAGAGGCGGCCACACATTAATGTTTCCCTTTCTCCTCTCTCTAAAAAATAAATAAAATCTTTAAAAAAAAACCCAAAACATTTGGGACTAGAGAGTTCTTTGTGGTGGGGACTGTCCTGTGCAGTTCAGGATGTTGAGCAGCTTCCCTGGGCTCTGCCTACTGGAGGCCAGTAACACCCTTCTGCCAGTTGTGACGATCAAAAAAAATGTCTCTGGATGTTGCCAAATGTCCCTGGGGAACAAAACTGCCCTTGGGTGTCCATTTGTCTTTTTAAAAAATATATGTTTATTGATTTTAGAGAGAGGAAGGGGAGGAGAGAGAGAAAGAAAGAAAAACATTGATGTGAGAGAGAAACGTCAATTGGTTGCCTCCTGTGTGCGCCCTGACCAGGGGTCTAACCTGCAACCCAGGTTATGTGCTCTGACCAGGCACTGAGCTGGAACCCTCCGGTGTACAGGGATGACGTTCCAATCAGCTGAGCCACCCAGCCAGGGCGAGAGCCACTAGTCTTAACCGATGTGACTATTCCCTCCCTCCCGTCTGCTTCTAGGTGGTGCGGTGGGAGCTTCTGGGGACAGAGCCTATAGTCACTCCTCCAGAAAAGATTAAGGTGTCCACAAGCAAGGCAAGAGTTTGAAATTGCCAGCTTACTTATGCCCTCAGGACAAATTTGGAAATTGGTGATTGGCAGATAGCATCACCAAAAATGTTGCCAAGGCTCTCCCACATCCTTCCCAGGCAGGAGGGCAGGCCAGGGTAGAAGGTCACGCCCTCTGCCAATGCCCTGGCGGCACACTTCGGCCAGTCCACAGCGGGCTCCCACCAGGCTCTGGTATCCCACAACTGTGCTCAGTTTATTTATTCCTATTAATATTTAGTCGTCACTGGTTCTTCTCCTTCTTGCCTATAGGATCATGTCTGCTGCGAATAAAGGTGGTTTTACATCTTCCTGGCCAGCTTGGATGGCTTTACTTCTTTTTCTTGTTCGATTTCTCGGGCCAGAGCTTTTAGCACAACACTGACCAGCCGTGGTGACTGTGGGCGCCCTCGTCTTATTCCTGGGCTTAGGGGGAGCGTTCAGTCTTTCCCCTTTGAGCATATGTTAGCTTGTCGTGACTGTGCATTAGTACCCTGAAGTTCCCTTCTATGCCCAGTTTTCTGGGTGCTTCAATCATGGAAGGGTGCTGGGCTTTGTCAACTCCTTTTCTGGGCCAGTTGAGATAGATGATCACATGCTTTTTTTCCCCTGTGTTCTGTTACCGTGCTTTGTTACTGTGGTTGAGATTGGACCACCCTTGTCTGACCTTTTGTTTGAATAAAACATCATGACCTCAGAAAAAAACGAAAACAAAAAAAAACCCTTCTGACCCTGCGTATGACCTAGGAAGTAATGGGTTGGCCATAAAGTTCATTTAGTTTTTTCCTTAAAAGACGTGTTTTTCATTTTCACCAATCACTGTATTGATTTGGATATTCTTTAGTATGTGGGTTCTCTCCTGCATGGGAGAATGTTGACTGTTCTCAGTTAATGTTTCGATTTGATCGCTGTCAACTTCAACGGGTCTACCTGACTGCAGAGCAACATCCAATGAGAAATCTCCAGCACGACACTTCGCCAACCACTTTTGACATGTTCGGTCCGTCACAGCACCTTCTCCATACACTGCACAGTCCTTTTTTTGCGTTTCAGTTCCGTTTTTACCTTTCTTGAAATAAGAAAGCATAATATGCCAAAAATGCTGCATATTTTGTTCTGTCTTTGATATGAAAATGGCTACACAAAAATTCACCAATTTTTATACGTTTTTTTTTTTTTAACACTTTATTTATTTTTAGAGAGAGGGGGAGGGAGGGAGGGAGAAAGAGGGAGAGAAACATCAATGCCTCTTGCACGCCCCCTGCTGGGGACCTGGCCTGCAACCCAGGCTTGTGCCCTGACTGGGAATTGAACCGGTGATTCTCTGATTCGCAGGCCAGCACTCCACCCACTAAGCCACACCAGCCGGGGCTCATAAGTTTTTTTTAATGCAAGTTGATATGACAGCTGTCGCAGTACAGTCTAAAAAATTTGTTTTGATTTAAGTTAAATACCACTAAGCGCTACTAGAGCCATCTTACAAAAAAAAAACCAAATGAACTTTTTGGCCAACCCAGTACCTTTGACAACACGTTTTGGCAAATTCTGTTGCCCAGAGTGTGCGGGTAGCACATGGGCCAGGTGGTTCTGGGAAATCTGGGGACCTTCTCTGCTTCCCTTAAGAACATTGTGTCGAAACTAAAGAACAAACATATTTTAGATACTACATTGTTATGCTTAAGCTTTGTGGTCCTTTCTTAATGCTTTTATCCTATAACTATAGTAAAATTGTGGCTCAGAAATTTCAGCATGTTCAGGTTATGTTTTCATTTGTTAGCTTTTTCACCATATTTCCTTCAGCCCTGGCTGGTGTAGCTCAGTGGATGGAATGCTGTTCTACAAGCCGAGGGGTCCCTGGTTCAATTCCCAGGCAGGACATATGCCTGGGTTAGGGGCCAGGTGCCCGGTCGGGGGCATGCAAGAGGCAACCGCACACTGATGTTACTCTCCCTCTCTCCCTCCCTTTTCCTCTCTCTAAAAATAAATAATCTCTTAAGAATTTTGGAAAAAAACAATATTTCCTTCAGATAAAAATAATAATTATCTACTCATCACTAGGGCAGAGTTAGTGTGGTGGGAAGAAGCGGGTTAGAAATCAGAAAATCTAAATTCATTCATCCCACCAAATGAACTCCTGTCCATGGGTGAGCTCTCCCTCTCGGCCCGGCACTGCCCTGGGCCCTGGAACAGAACGTGCTCTGCCAGGCCTCTGTCCGTCAGCACACTCCAGGTCAGGCGTGCCAGCGCAAGAGGAAGATAGGGCGGGGTGTCTTTCCTCCTTCCGCCATGCTGATTACGATGATAACGATGGTGATGAAGGTGACAACAGAAGTGACAGTCTCCTTTTGTCTTCAAATCGGAATATAGTGAAGTCTTTTTTCGATAACAGCTGTATTGAGCTACAATTCACACACCGTGTGATTCATTCATGAAAAGTGTGCAATTCAGTGGTGTTGAGTATATTCCCACTACCATCAACTTTAGGACGTTTTCTTTGCTCCAGACAGGCGCCTTGTAATCTTTAGTTACCATCCCTGTCCCGCTAGCCTCAGGGCACCACCCATCTTCTATCTCCATGAATTTACCCCTTCCGGGCATATGATCTACACGGAATCATACAATATGGATTTTTTGTGGCTGGCCTCTTTTACTTAGCGTGTTTTCAAGATTCATGCATGTTGTAGTACGTATTGGCGTCCCGTTCTTTTTTTTATGGCTAAATAATATTCCATGGTATGGATGGACCACTTTTGTTTATCCTTTCATCGGTTGATGGACATTTGGATCGTTTCTACTTTTCGGATATTACGATGCTGTAGGAGTCCTCTAACATACATGATCTCATTTATTTGGTTCTCTCTCACATGCGTGTTTCTGATTTACAGTGAGCATATGTTAGTGCACCCAAATTCGAGGCGAGGAACCCGGATTCAGAGGGGTTCAGGAACGTGCCCGAGACCACAGCACATGACAAGCCACAGCCGGGAGAAGGACCCTCTTCTCCTCCGGGTCTCTCGGCCGGACAGGAGACCCCAGCTGCCTCCCACTGCACTAACTCCTCTCAGGGAGAAGTAACTCAGTTCCACAGACCCTCACGGCTCTCTCCTTTTCTCCTCACAGGTTTTCTGAATGACCCTGCTTTTCTTCCTATCTTGTCTGATTGTCTCCTGCCTGACCTTGTCCTGGTTAAAAATCTGGGGGAAAATGACCGACTCCACACCAGCCACCAAGAACAACTTGGAGGCAAACACCCTCCTGAACCAGGAGCCCCTTCCGATGTCTGACAGCTCAGAGGAGCCACCGCAGAAAAACGGAGACAGGAGCTCTGTGCCAAAGACTCCTGACCAGGCTGAGCCAGCTTCCCCGAAAGGTCCCAAAGATGCCTGTCTGCAGAGAACCTCCCGGCCGCCCCTATATCGGAATCCTCAGAAAAGCCCCCTTCCCTCCCGTGATGCCTCCCCAGCCAGTGGGACAGGGACTCGGGGCCCGGAGGCCCCAGACACCAATGGCCTGTCCTCACCAACCAGGCCCCAGGCCCGAGGTAGAGCCCTCTCCAGAGAAGACCAGAAACAGGCGCACATCAAGCGGCAGCTGATGACTAAATTCATCCTGGGCTCCTTCGATGACAACTCCTCTGACGAGGACCCCGGCATGGGCTCCTTCCGGGAGTCTTCCCGCAGGGGCAGCCGGGCCAGCCTGGGGGCCCTGTCTCTGGAGGCTGCTCGGACTGCAGGCGACTCTGAGTCCCCCGTCCCCACGATGAGGTAATGTGTCCTTTGTCCTTGGGTTAGCGAAGGGTCTGTACTCTTCTCTGATTGGTCAAGCCATCCACTGATGCCAACACTTCCAGGGTAGCCATGTGAAAAGCAGGAGACAGTACCCTCCTCTCCTTCCTTCCCTCCCACCTTTCAGAACCATTAAACATCTGCGTGTACAGGAAACTGGCTTTCTAGCCAATCTCAGCCGAGCTGGGGCAGATGACCTTGCCTGTAACTAGCTATAATTTAAGCCAAATGAGCTAAGGCTGGCAGGAGCCACAAGGGATGATGGGAGCCTGAAGGGCAGGACAGTTTCCCTCCCTCCTGAAGAGACATGCATTCCTTGTTTCTTTCATTTTTTAAAAGATTTTTATTTATTTATTTATTTTTAAGAGAGGGGGGAGGAGGGAGAAAGAGAGGGAGGGAAACATTGATGTGTGAGAGAAATATTGATAGGCTGCCTCTTGCGCGCCCCCTACTGGCCCACGACCCAGCCAGGGCCATGTGCCCTGATAGGGAATAGAACCAGCGACCATTCAGTTTGCAGACCGATGCTCAACCCACTGAGCCACACCAGCCAGGGCTCACTCCTTGTTTCTAACGAGTGAGAATCCCATGTGGAGGTATCTTCAGAGAGTTGAGGCTTAGACACTTGCCCTGGTGCCACTGACCCCAGGGGTCGACTGCATGAAAAAATGATGTCAAAGCTCGTGTTCCAGCAGGTTGGAAACAGTGCAAGAGAGGTTGAGTGTTCTGTTATCCAGTTGTAGAGTTTCGGCTTCGGTATTTTGGTGTGTTCAGGGACCTCAGTAGCCTGGTATTTGGTGGTCCCCCATTGACCCTTCTCTTACACCCCTGGCAGGGCCTTGGGCCAACTCCCTGAAGGGATGGTCAGGAGGATCCCCTTACCCCTCTAAAAACCCTCCATAGTGTTGCTTTGCAGAGGGCCGAAGCTGGGCTATTCTCTTATGTAGGGTGGTGGCACCTTTTTCCAGGGGGGCTTTGAGGTGAAATGTTCCGGCCTGTTCAGATCTGGGTCATGGAGTTCGGGGGTGGACAGGCTGGCATGCTGCCTGCCACCAGCTGGAGCATCAAGGAAATGAAGCCTGTTATGGAAGGCAAACATGGTGACAGAGTCCCTCTTAATTCCAGGAAGTTCTCTTTATTATTACGTTGTTGTTTTTTTCCTGAGAAGCTGCTCAGTGGTCTGCACCCTCAGGCAAATCTCCTTACCCTTTGGGCCTAGTTTCTACAAAGTGGAAGCAGAGCTCGGGGGCTCGGACTAGTCCTTCTAGCCCGGCTCTAACTCCTTCCCTATTTCTTAGACAGAAAACAAAGACCTGGGGGTTTATTCCAGGACTCCTCTGTGCTTGCGTGGAAACCACAGCAAAGAAGGGACGCGTATCTGTGGGTCTTCCCTGCCCCCTGCAGTGTCCTCGGGAGCCACTTGGCCTTGTGGCCCCCTGGGTCTCTTCCTGCCAGGCCGCCCACTGTGAGACTGGCAAGGCCGGGGATGGAAAATACATGTGTTTAATGTTTAGGAGGAGAGGAAGCACTTTTTGAAGCAGTCTGCGGAAGGTCCCTTTGCTGCCCTCTCCATCCCAGAATGCACACCCTCACAGCTCTGGGCCTTTGCACGTGCTGTGCCCCCTGAACCGACTTTTCCTCTTCACTCCCTAGACCCCCCACCAAGGCCCGCTCCACGGCTGCGACCCGGGCGGTCGCACAGCACCTTGTGCACGTCGCTGAGTGCTCTGCCATCACTGTCTTGAGATTCTCAACAACTTTTGAACAAGGGGCTCTACCTTTTGCCCTGGGCCCCATAAATTCTGTAGCCAGTCCTGTCTCCACCTCTAGCTTTTGCCTATCAAAGTCACTGCCTCCTAGGGCCCTCCCTGTGCCCTCCCACCTTCCGAGTATTCCCCTTGTGCCCCCCCGTTTCTTGATCCATCACTCCGATGAGTTGTTTTCATAGCACTGAGTCACTCCTTGAGATTATGACTTTAATTTCCCCATCTGTTTACTTAGTTTTTATCTGTCTCCTGCAAACTCCTTGAAAACAGGGCCGTATTTATGGGGTCTCCGCTTTTCCCCACTCCCTCGCCTAGTGCGGGCTTGGGGTAGACTCCGGGTAAATATTTGCCAAATACATGAGGGGATCGAGCAAGGCATGCTTGTCAGAGACAGAATATTTTATTTCTGGGGCGTGCGGAACACTTGATGAATGAGTCTGGGAGTAGGTGGACGAATGAACAGACATTTTGTTGTTGCTCTTCAGCAGAAGTAGAATTTTCTCATAAAATTCTTTTGGCATAAATCTTGTGACTTCATAGGCTAGTTCTGAGGTTAAACTCCAATTTTGAATTTTTCTTCTGCTTTTTATACACCTACGTAATCTCCCCCTTCCCCTTCCATTTTCCCAGCTGACAAGGGCCGGCTAAAAATATTATAGATCCAATGACTTTGCGCTGTTTGTTCAGGGCTCCCCTCCCCTCCAGTCTCTTCCCTTTTGGGTTCATCTCAGGCCAGGGGTTGGGACTTGGCCTTTCCTTGCACTTGGAAACAGTTGCCGAAGGTTGGAAATCCTGTGCAACCCTTAGAAATAGAGGCAATGAGAGCATGACAGTGCGTGGTAAAGCAGATGCTCACGCATGTGAAATGAAGGTTCCCCCTCTCTCTTACCAAGCAGTGGTGTGGTCAGTGCCCAGCGGGCCTGGGGTGAGACGCCAGGTTCAAAGTCGCCTCTCACTGGTTTGTTACCCTAATAGTGCTGCCCTGTGGGGGGTGCGTGTGTGGATGGAGTGGGATGGAGTGGATTCGGGATTGTGCTGCTCCGTCCGTCCTGAAATTTAAAGTTACGAAATTCAAGTTCATGAGTTGGCGGTGAACTCACTCAACAGCAAATCCTCCTGGAATCGTCGGGAAGTTATTTATAGTCTTGATCACCTTTCGTGTGATCACTCACTTCGCTGCTGCTGAAATATTACTGGGAAACAAGGTTTTACCTTCCTAAAAAAAGTCCCCAATTCCAAAGCCCGTGGGGCCCTGGCAGTTTCGGGAAAAGGACTGTGGACACGTGTCTGTAACCTGCTCAGACCATGCCTGGCACATAGTGAACAAAAAAACGCTTGTGTTTAAAGTGTGTGTGTGTAGCTAGAGACACAGGAAGGAGTGTCCAAATAGTTAATAATCATTGTCTCCATGTGGTGTGATTATCAGTGACTTAACTTTCCTTCTGTGTTTTCTGACTTTCTGCTGTAAATATTCTGACAAGTTTTAACGAGGTTTACTAATAAAACGTTATAAAGTATATTGTGGGTGGGGCGAGTGAACCAGTCACCTCACTTCCTAGCGACGCAGCCGAGGCCAGAGAGGCTCAGGGGTCTGTCCGAGGTCTCCCAGCAGGATCGCCGCAGGCCCAGGGCGTCGTTCGAACCTGGGCCCTCAGCAGGTGCAGCTTACAAAGTGGGCTGAAAACTCCCGGTATCGGCGTTGCCTACCTGTTCTCCAGCAGAGGCACCTCCACCCTCCGTCCAGCTTGTCCTGGAACTAGTGGAAGAGTCAGGGGACGGGGCCATTTATCAAGCAACAACCACTGAGCTGTGTGACCTTGGGGTTATCACCTACCCTTTCTGGGCCAGACTGGATACTCTAAGGTCCTTTGTGGACCTAATAGTCCTTGCTTTGCTTTGCTTTTTTTAAATCCTCACCCAACGATGTGTTTATTGATTTTAGAGAAGGGGAGATGAGAGAGAGGGAGAGACAGATAGACACTGATGTGAGAAAGAAACATCCATCAGTTGCCTCCTGTATCTGCCCTGACCAGGGATCCAACCTGCACCCTAGGTCTGTGTCCTAATGGGGGATCAAACCTGCAACTCTTTGGTACACAGGAAAATGTTCCAACCAACTGAGCCACCTGGCCAGGGCTGCTTTTGTTTTTTTTTGTGTGTGGGGAAGGGTAGGTAGGGGCTGGAGATGGAGAAAAGAGAGCAGCTGGAAAATTGGAAAAAGCTTCATTTATAGCCGTTTTCTCCTTTGCCAATTACCGCAGAGGGTCTGGGCTCCAGGCAGGTTAAGGACAAGCTAAGACATGAAAATGTCAAGCAGAAAAGCCAAGGTTTGTCCCTTCCATTTATTGGCTTGGGAGCATTTAGTGCAGCCCTGCTGGGTGGGTGCCAGGCACTGTGGCTGGCACTGTGGACACAGATGGTGAGACCTGGCCCCTGCCCTCAGAGGGGACAGGGTGAGGGCGGAGAGGCCATGAGCCCAGAACATTTCCCTTCAGAGCTGGAGAGAGTGGTGGGGTGGTTGGGGCCAGCTGACCGAGGACTGGCCAGCGGACTCCTCCCCTCCGCCATTGCGGGACCTGGGGCTGAGCCGTCACCTGTCTGTGCTTCAGCGTCCTCTACAGTGAGGCCACAGTGGCACTGCCTCACAGGGCCAGCGTCAGGCTCAGTTGGGTTGCTATGAGCACAGCACTTAAAGCAGTGCCCACCGTGCAGTCATTGTCATTGAACGCAAAGCACGGTGTCATAGTAAGGGCCCAGGACCCATCGCCAGACAGGCCTGGGTTCGGATCTCAGAGTAGTCCCCTGCCCCTCCGAGCTGCAGTGCCCTTCCCTGCTGAAGCAGACTACTCCTGGCTCTCCTTTGGAAGTCTGTTGAGATCACACAGGAGGAAGTGCTGGGAGTGGATGGCCCCAGGCTGCCTTGGTTGCCGTCTGTTGAATGGGCATCTCTCAAAGTTCTTGCCTGTTTCAATGGCTGTTCCCAAGCTCCATCACACATGTACTTCTAAGGTATGGCAACCTGTGTCCACAGAGGAGAAGAGGGATTGAAAAGGCAGGTGGAGTGTCCCTGATACAGGATAAAATACAAACCAGCACACAGGGGCTGGGCCTTTTCTCTGCCATTTCCCAAAATGCCCACTTCCACGTGGGAGTGTTGAGTTCAAGAGGTGTAGCCATGCACGCCTCGTATCCTGGGAAGGCGAGTGAGGGCCTGTGGGGTCTGGACAGGAAGAAGGGAGCCCTGCCAGGGAGTGAAGGCACACCAGAAAGCACATAGAGCCCTGGGACCTTGCCCTGCCCTCCCTGTCCCAAATAGCATCCTGGGTGGCCTTGCAGCGGGTACCTCCCCAGGCCCTTCCTGTTCATCATCACCACCCACACCTTTTCTCATCAGCTCCGAGTGGTGAGCAGATCACAAAACTTTAAACTCTCTCTATGTATTTGTATTTGTCTCTAAATATAATACGGTGGATCTTTCTATGTCTTTATGTATTCATTTATTAATTTAGGAGGGGGCTGACAGAAGCCCCATTTTCAAATCTCTTTAGCTCCTAAGATGTTCTCTGGAAGCCAGGCATAAAGGGGATCCCTACCTTTTTATTGTTCTGTTAGTGGAGTGACTATAGAGGTCCTGGAAAGGTTGGCTATTAAATTAATACAGGGAAATGAATACAGGGTCCCTGGCTGGTGTGGCTCAGTGGATCGAGTGCCAGCCTGTGAACCAAAGGGTTGCCAGTTTGATTCCCAGTCTAGGCCACATGTCTGGGTTGTAGGCCAGGTCCCCCCAGTAGGAGGCATGCGAGAGGCAACCACACATTAATGTTTCTCTTCTTCTCTTTCCCTTCCCCTCTGTCTAAAAATAAATAAATAAACTCTTAAAAAAAAATACAGGGTACAGAGTGACTAAACGTTCCTATTTTTCTCCTTCCCCTTAAACATCAGCATCCTGTTTAAGGAAAATCCTTTACTTCTGCTCTATACTTAACCGTAATATTTCCCCCATCATATATGGAAAGGGATTATTTTATGTCTTAACAAAAGCACGTTGTGTGTCAGTGATTTTTACAGGAGGGGAAGTGGAGAGAAGGGGTTTGTTTGCTCAAGGTCACACAGCGCGTAGCGACAGGCCCGAGGTCAGTCGTTGCCATGTCTTTCCACCCTGCTGCTAGTCACTTGCACGTGTGTTTCCTTGTTCACTGTGTGTGTGTGCGTGTGTGCGTGTGTGTGCTGCTGCTGCTGACCTGGGTGTTCCCTCTGCAATACCAACAAGTTCAATGTAGCCTCTGACCGCTCTCAAGAGAAGGGCCCACAGCTAGAGACTGCAAGTATAGCCAGGTTTGAACTGTTTCATGGAAAATCACAAGTATTGGTGGTGTCTGTGTGCCGGTGGTGCTGGGCGTAGGGGTGTGTAGTGTTCTTTCCTTGTCTTCTATTCCCTAACAAGGCAGAGAAAAACCCAAGTCAGTATCCCTCTGATGGCATGCAGAGCCCAGCCACCTAAGTGAAATCCCTTTTTTGAGACCCCTGGGTAAAGCCAGGTGTGTTAGGGAGGGTGTGTGAGCAGAAAAGTTAAAATAGCCACTCAGTGTTCAACAGGTGTTGGGGCTCTGTCCAAGGAGAGTGAAAATCTAGAGCCCTGCGAGGAAGCCGGTGAGAACTGTCTCCTGCACGACCCTAACGGACTTTGGGTAGGGTTAGGGTGTTTTGAAATAACTTCAGTTCCTGATTTTAATTGCTTTCCCTATTTTGAGGTGGTTACATTGAAGTTGGGGTCATTGGGGGACGAATGCTTTTTGGTTTTGGTTTGAAATTTAAAAAAAAAAAAAAAATCAGCCTAAGGTCAGTTTCTTGTTTGGAAGGACTAAAGGTGAGGGGCCATAAAGAACATTCTAGAAACTCTGAAGAACTGAGAATTTTGTTCATCTGCTTTATTTATTTTTTAACCTATTGGTGGAACATTTTTAATATTTGGCTAAAACACAACTTGCCAGTGCCCTCAGATAGGGCTGGTAATACACCAGGGGGAGGTCCCTATTTCTTTTCTCCGCACACCCCACATGGCGCCCCCTGGAGGTCTGTGGCCATACTTTTTGAAGATAATCATTTGCAAACATTTACATTATTTTTTTGCTTTTTGTTTGCCATGTACATAGGCTGCATTTATTATTATTGCAGTAGTTTCTAGTCAGTGTTTTGAATCCCTTTTATCTCTTTTGACTACTTGGCGAAGCATTCATTCATTCATTCATTCTGCCTGGGTTCAAGTCACCAGCTGGCTGTCACCTCGGGCAACATACACCTCTGCATTACAGGAATAAAAACAGCAGGCTTGCTGCGAGGGTCCATTGAGACAAAGTCCCAAAAAAGCACTCGGAAAATGGTCATCTAACCAGGAAGCAGCTTGTTTAGGGTCACAGGTTGTCTGCGGTCTTCCCAGTCTAGGAGGCCCTCACTCTGGAAGGGGACCCAGGTAGTTCGAAGTATGTGCTGGGAAGCCCGCCGTGGGGGAGGCGAGACCATGGAGCAAATATGTCCGTGGAAGGAGAG
The DNA here is from genome assembly GCA_007922815.1 of Macrotus californicus. Taxonomy (NCBI): domain Eukaryota; kingdom Metazoa; phylum Chordata; class Mammalia; order Chiroptera; family Phyllostomidae; genus Macrotus; species Macrotus californicus. The sequence goes on from VMDR010000156.1 coordinate 71,258, forward strand.
GTGAAAGAATAAACAAAAAACCAGGAACTTGGAAGTGGAAAGTTGACTACTGGGGACCGTCGTGCCAGCTGACTCGCTTCAATGGCCCACATTTTCCACCACTTCCCCATTGTGTGTGTATTCAAGCCCATTAATTGCGAGTGTTCTGCAGCTGCCAGTCTTAGGGGGGGGGGCGTCCTAGAACTCTTCTATTGTAGTCTTGGGGGGCAAGCAGCCAAGGCGTCTTTTTTCACCAGCAGCTGTCGCCCAGCGCCCAAGGTCAGCTGCGGCTCCAAGATTGGAGGGTCCGGGGGGCGGGACCCGCTCAGTCCCGGGGCAGGAGGCGGGGTCCGTCTGGGGGCGGTGCCTGGGCGGGCGCGTCCGCCCGGGACACTTGCGCGCGGGAGGCATTTCGGGATGGAGGAAGAGCCGCGCCGAGTCGGGCCCCCGCAGGCTGCTGCACAGCTGGGCCCGACAGGCGCTCTCCGACTGGGCCTCCGCCTGCTGGTCGCGACCTGGTTGCCTCTCTGGGCTCTGGGACCCTGGTGCGCTGCAGGAGACGCATGCTCTGCATCCCCGCGGGAGCCCGGTGGGACTGGCCGGCGGGGCGATCAACATGAGTCCTGCCAAGTGCAAGGTCTGTTTCCCTGATCGCGAAGTCAAGTAAGTAAGCCTGCGATTTTAATGACCGTTAACTTTTACGAACTTCTGCGCGCCGTCCCCACTTCCCGCTCCCCACCGTGAAGTCATGCCCTTAGCACCACCCCCTCGACCCCGCCCGCCCCCGAGGAAATGCAGGCCTCTGTTTGGCGGCTGGGAAGATGGAGCCCGCCCTGCAAAAGCCCTAGCTGGACTCGGCCTTGGGGAGGCCAGGTTTGGCAGTGATGTTGATTGGAGGAGGGTGCTCAGGAGCACACAGGTGCCCCAAGGTTGACCAGTTGGCGGGGGTGGGGGTGGGGGGGGGGGGCTGGTTCCCTCCCCTGAGCTTTGATAAAGATGCTGGTCGTGGAAGGCAAATCCCTTTGAAACCTAGTGATTGTGAAGCCCGGGGCGAATCTCCGCGCACCTGAGTAGGCATCACATTTAAGGTTATTTCCTCGGCCGGCTGGTGTAGGCATTTCTGTGCAGCACTGAGTGCTTCTCATCCCAACCTGCTGGATTTCTTATTTTACTCCCCTCTTCATTTTATTGCATTTTAAAAAGTTACCAAAGTGATGCTACATTTGTTGAAAATTTAGACAATTAAGGATAGGCAGAAAGGAGGAACAAAAATCACCCATTCCTCCCTCCCCCCCATGAGGTTTATTAATAGTTGCTATGTATCCATCCATACAATCTCTCCCCCATGAAGGTGTGTTAAAGTATGAACTTGAAACATACCGAGACTCTTGGACTCTAACTTGCTTCTTCACGTGACATGAGGCATTCTACCACTGGCTCAGCTGACTGGCCCACAGCCTCATTTTGTGTGGTTTGCCCGTAAAGCACGGTTTTTAACTTGTAGGTGGTTTTAAAAAGAATCCAAAGAAGAATACTATTTGGGGGTATGTAAAAATTACATGAAATTTAACTTTCAGTGCCCACAAATAAAGTTTTATTGGGACACAGCCATGCTCCTCGTCTGGGTGTTGTCTGGCTGTTTTTCCAACGGCAAGGGCAGAGTTGAGTGAGTAGCGGTACAGAGGCTGGGCCATGAAACCTAGAGTATTTACTACCTGGTGCTTTACAGAAAGCATTTGTCAACCTTTGTTGTATGTCATGCTTTGTACTAGGTTCATGATATTCCTTTAAAATGCTTGAGAAACATGACCTCTGCCTTCTAGAAACTTCAACCAGCCAGGGAGCGGTTTTCTCAGTGATTCAAAGTCAAGGCCTACAGGGTGCAACAGTAACAACTGCTATCCTTTGTTGTGTGCTTTCCGTATGCCAGGCGGAGCGCTTTGTAGGTGTGCCCTCACGCCGTCTTTTCACCACCATCAGGGGGCGCTAAAGCGGGTGCTGTCATCCCCATTTGATAGGTGAGAAAACTTAGGTTCTCGGGGCTGGTGAGAACATAACCCGGATTTCATGCTCGGTCTCTTTCCCAGAGGGCTCTCTAAAGGCAGCCAGTTTCTACTGCTTTAAGGGCACAACTTCAAAAGTAAGAGTCCTCCCTAATGTTGGACTAGTCAGAAGATTAAAGAACTTGGTTGAAAACTAGTTTCTGCGGCTCGTGAGCACGTCAGGCAGTGAGGACTCTTGGTTCCTCTGACGGGGCATTCAGAAAGAGACTTGTCACAGACCTGTGGTCAGCCCACCAGGAGGGAGGCTGACCTTGTCGTTGTTTGGTCATTCTGAAGAGGAGACTGGGAGTCTTCAGGGGCCCCTCCTGGGGGTGCTCAGGGTGTGTGTGAGCAAAGCGGCTGCAGAGGGGCAGGGAGAAGGGATTTGGAGCTTTCTCAGGCACTGAGTCTTTTGTTGAGCACGGAGGTCACATTTCTTCCACGGTTGGGGCCCTGCGTTAACACCTCCGGCCAAAACACCCAAAGCGGGCCACAGACAGGGCCTACAGAGGATACATTTTTTCCTTCTCACTACAGTTATTTACTTCAAAAGTTTAACATATGAGTGTTGAATCACATTAAATTATAGACTTTAATCCAAACAAAGAACTTTTCATAAACTGCTTTAATCCAAAACAATAAACTTGTAAGAAATTGGAATTGACCCTGCAAATTCAGGCCACGTAGTCACTGTATTTATGATAGATGAAGACACTTTATTGGGTCCCTGCATAGTCTTAGCTTAACAGCTGCTAAAAAGTTGGTGTTAAACAGTGCCGCTCTGCCCCCGAGCCATGTGATGTGGAGCACCTGCCATCGACCCTGGGCACTTCAGTTTCCTTGTCTGTCAATGGTGCTAACTCTAGTAGGCCTTTCCCGGGTTCTGGAGACCGTCCAGCATGGAGCTGAGCACCATGCCCGGTGCCCAGCATGCGGGAAGTGCCGGCCTTGAGCACTGCCCCCGGTCAGTGCAAACATTTGCACAACCGATAGCAGTAACGGCAGTTCTGTTGTGAAAGAGGCCTGGGGAGTCAAGAGGCCTTTGGGATCCTGTGCTGAAGGCTGGACCTTCTACTAAGGAGCCAGAGCTCATAGGAAGACGAGGTCCCCAATGCTGACCAGCTTCCCTCGGTGTGCAGACAGGGCTAGAGTTCGGAGACCGGAGATTGCACGTGGGTCAGAGTGCTGGAGTAGGGCTTCTTGGAAGAGGCTTGAGTTCAATGGGGTGAATGAAGTTGGGGAAGGGAAGGCAGAAGGATCTGGTCTCCGGTGAGTCCCACAATGCCACACGGTCCACGGTGAATGACATTACTGCTGTGGGTATTCCGCTTGGAACCCTGGCCAGCAGCCTGTGTCAAAATGCTGGTTCTGGCTCTCTCTGTGGTTCTCACCCTGCCTGGACATTAGAATTCCCTGCAGGGAGTTTTGAAAAATGGAGACGCCTGGGTGCTCCCCAGCCATCCCCCCCAGGCATGCTGATTAATTAGTCCAGGTGGGGCCAGTCATCAGTATTTTTTTTAAGCTTCTCATATGACGGGGTATACAGTCAAGGCTGAAAACCACTGCCTAACCTGAAGTTGGCAAACTGTTCTCATTAAGGACCAGGTAGTGAGTATTTTCGGCTCTGTGGCCCTGTGACTTGTGTCATAACGGCTCAGTTCTGCTGGTCACTGCACCAGCAGCCGTAGGTAATGTGCAATTGAATGGGCCTGACTGTATCCCAGTCACACTTCATGTACGGTCAATGAAGTTTGAACTTCACGCAATTTTTATGTGTCACAAAATATAGTTCTTTCTCAAACATTAAAAATGTAACAAAAATAAAAAGGAAAAAATGGAAAAGCCATTATTCACTTGTGGGAGCTACAAAAGCAGATGGCACGCTGGAGTTAGCCCTTGGGGCTTAGTAGGCTGACCCCTGGCCTAGGCAAAGTGGCGATCCCAGGAGGCGCTGAGGGGGCAGGTGACCTGAGGCGGTTCTGTGGGTGCGTTTATCTGGGAGCCCAAAGATGAGTTTGGAGTTGTCAGCCTGTGCTGGGCTGTGCAGCGTCCTTGCTTGTGTGGTGGTAGTGGGAAGGCTTTCAGTTTCCTTAGCTCATCACCTGTCTATAGTACAAAAGAAGAGGGAGGTAAGGGACTTCAGAGCTGGTTGGATGCCAGGGCCTTGGCCTGATGGCCTTGTACTGGGGCTCTTGTACGGCCCCCCTGCAGAGAGATGCCTCCGCTTCAGCTCCCTACTGCAGGCGGTGCTCCGGGCTGAACCTTGGACGCATGCTCAATGAGGCAGGGACTATTCATATGGTTAAATAGTTTCATCCTGCGAGGGAACTGAGACACAGAGTATCAAAGCAACTTTCCCAAGATTAAACAGGTCAGAAACAGTAGATTCCAGACTCAGAGCCTGGGAGGATGGCTCTGGGCTACCAGGGTTTCTCAACAGCAGACTATTGATTTTGGGGGCCCTGTGATTCTTCATGGTGGGGGCTGTCCTGTGCTCTGCAAGATGTTGGACAACATCCCTGGGCTGTGCCCACCAGATGCCAGGAGAAGCCCCCAGGTTGTGACAGCCAAACATATTTGTAGTCATTGCTGTATGTCCCTGGAGAGCAAAATTGTCCCCCTCAGTTGAGAACTCCGCATTACACATAGTACCTCTGAAATACAAGTGCTTTAAAAAAAATCCTCACTCAAGGATATGGTTATTGATTTAGAAGGACAGGAAGAGAGGGAGAGAAACACCAGTGTGAGAGAAAACCATTGATTGGTTGCCTTCCACTACTCCCCAATTGGGGATCAAACCCACAACCCAGGTATGTGCCCTGACTGGGAATCGAACCTGCAACCTTTTGGTGTACAGGACGGCACTCCAACCAACTGAACCACCTGGCCAGGGCCAGAGGGGGTCACATTGGAAGCCCAGGTCTTCTTGCCAGCTGTACCGCTTGAGGTCAGAGGGCCTCTCTGAGCCTCGGTTTCCTCCCTGTGAGCAGGAGAGGATAGCCTGCTCTGTACAGGGCGGTGGGGATGCAGTGAGGAGCCCCCTGTGCTTGATCCGTAGTGACTCTGGAGAATGTTGTCCCCTCCCTCCCAGTGTCGTTCTCCCTGGTCTTGTGCCTCGGCAGCTGACTGTGTTTGGTGTTTGGCTGACAGCTCAGTTGTGTAGTCGATCACACCTGAAGCCACTTCCAAAAGTCAGCATGGACAGTTTCACCTTCCACCCTTGCCAAGTGCCAGCCGAAGGTCGGTCCTCCAGAGCCGGTGTTGGTTGGCCTCCAACTTCGTCAAAAACAAGTAAAAATAGCCACTAGCCTAGAGATGGGGCCTTAAAAAAGCCACTCCAGCAGCCTGTGTGGGTTTGTTCACCTGCCACCCCCGCTGAGCAATGGGTCTGGGACCCACCCGATGCAAGGGCTCTGTCACCAGTTGTGAAATCAAGCCACACCATGGGTTTTCTAATGGTCGAGGTTTTCTTTGTTGCCCTTTAGGTCAAATTGCTAGAGTTTCAATGTTTGTGTGTATGGGCATGGGTTAGTTATCACAGGCTTTCAGAGGTCAAAGGGTCAAGCCAGCCATGGGGGAGGGCTGTGGATGGGTGGGGAGCAGGCCTGGGCTGAGGGGTGGCCTGGTGCCTTTCCTGATGAGGTTGGGGGAGCGGCAGCTTCTAGGCCTCTTGACTGTTACTTAATTATCTAATCACCGCACTGATGTAATAATACAGGGCGTACTGTGTCCCAGATGCTTTTAGTTTCCGCATATTATTTACTTCTCACAAGCCAATGAGGTCCGGGTTGTTATCCTCGTTTTTTTTTTTTAAAAAAATGTATTTTTATTTTGAGAGAGAGAAGGGGGAGAGAGAGAGAGAGAAAGAAACATCGATTTGTTGTTCCACTCATTTATGCATTCCATGGTTGGCTCTTGTAGGTGCCCTGACCAGGGATCGAACCCACAGCCTTGGTGTATCAGGATGATGCTCTAACCTACTGAGCTACCTGGCCACTGCTAGTATCCTCATTTTAAAGATAAGGAAACTGAATGCTTTACTATGACTTTTAGCATCCCTGTTACAAAATGAGTAGCTTCTTTCTTATAGAAAATAATACATCATTGCAGAAAATTTAACAAACACAGGCAAAGAGAAGAAAACAGAAACTACCCCTAATTTAGCCGCCTGAAATAACTCCTATTAACATTTTGGTGTCTACTTCCCTAGATCAGGGGTCTGGAGATTATGGCCCACGGGCCAAATCTGCCTTTTTTGTAAAGAAAGTGTTTAAAAAACACACTGAACTACTTCCTGGTTAATGAAACGTAATTATGGTAAAAGCACAGGTCCCATTTGCAAGGTGACGTTGGCTTCCCAAGGACTTTTCTAAGTCCTGTTGCATCGCAGTAGGTCAGTTGTAGGACATTTTGGAAGAAGAGTTCCTTGCAGTTAATGGGAAGCAGGGAGGCGCCCTGTCTCAGGGGCCAGAAATCGTTTGTTCATTCATTCAGGCACCACGCATAAGCCCAGCAGAACAGAGGTCTTCATTGAAAGTATGTATCCTATAGCGACATGTAAACATGATGGGTTTCTGTCATTCCTTTCTCTTTTTAAGAAATAATCATTGATTGATTGCTTTTAGAGAGAGAGAAACATCGATTTGTTGTCCCACTTATGTATGCATTCATTGGTTGATTCTTGTATGTGCCCTGATGGGGAATCGAACCTGCGACCCGGGAGTATGGGAATGATGATCTAATCAGCTGAGCTACCTCACCAGGGCTCATTTCTCTTTTTGTTCCCCTGGCCGCGAAGTCCATTTCTTTATCTCTGACAGGCAGAACAGAGCCTTTGGTGACTCACGCTGGGGATCGGGCAAGGGGAGGGGATGGTGGTGGCGGCGGAGGCCGACTGCAGGCGTGTAGGAAGGTTTTCTCATGGGAAACTGTCCTGGATGCAGAGACTTTATATAGCAGAAAATGCCCAAACTCAACATTTCCTGGATGGAAAGAGCCCCAGGCCTGGAGACTTGCCGGGTGACCCCCCTTTGCCTGGCTGGACCTCAGTTTCCTCCTCTATAAAATGGAATTTCTTTTCCCAACTGCTTATTTGCCTCCAGCCCTGCTGTTCCTGGCTCAGACAATAGATGGTGGCATGCTGGCGGTGTTCCTTATGATCCGTTTTCCACCCAAAACTTTTGGCCCTCTGAACCCACTTACCCCAGCCTCCCAAGATGCCTGGTCACCATCTCTGGACACGCCTCTGCTTGGTTAACCTCTGACCTAATTCCTGCCAGATGGCCGCTCCCCGTTTACACCCCATGGCTGGATTAAGAAAGTGGACTGAATGCTCCCATCTGATTTGCTCCTGTCAAAATCCCACCAAATGACAGCAAAAAGATTAAAAAAAGAAAACCCAGAGAGAGATGGAAAGCCATGAAGCCTGGGAGAACAGGCGGGGAGATGAGCAGCATTTTGGAAGTTGGAAAGCAGGTGAATGAGTGGTGATTGGCTTAGCAGAACCAAGAGGGCTGAGTCACAGGGCAGCAGGGAGGCAGCCAAGAACCTCTGGACTCTGCACCCCGAAAGGCGCAGGGGCTGGCAGCACCAGTGCCTCTGCAGCTGGGGGTGAAGGGAGGAAGGAAAGGATTGGGTGAAAGACTCCCAGATTCCTCGCCCTGCTCCTTGTGGCCAGGGGCTACCCCCGTCCACTCCAATGGAAGGCAGGAGGTCTTGGGACTGGGGACTGATGGGTACACTGGAAGGTGTGGAGCCCCTACCCCTAGCAGGAGGATAAGGGTCTTGGTAGTTGCCGAATCCTGAAACCTGCTCTGTCCCCCACACCTGTCTCAAGAGTTGCCCCTTCTTCCCTGCCCAGGCTCCAGGCCAACTTTTCTTCCGGGCAGAAGACCCAGAGACTTCTCCCAGGGGAATTGGACTGGCGAGGGAGGATGACTCTAAAGATATTTGGGGTTTCCCAAAATGCAAGCCCTCCTAGGTCACCCTGCATTGAGCTCAAGGTCCACTTCTCGGCAGCCCTTTCATCCCTGCTCCTGGCCATGCATGAAGTGACCAAGGCTTACCAGACATTGGGTGCAGTTTCTAATATGGAAGGTGGGCCCCAAACAGAGGGACACAGGAAACTTGACAGAGACAGAAACCAGGAGAAGAGAACTTGAAATTGCCATCATTAACGCTCCATCAGGGGTGGAGAGGATGCACCGAAAGGACATTTGCAGACCAAGAACAGGCTCTTACATGTTAGAAAAGCCTGATAGGGCAGAAACGAAAAGCTCCCCTGAATGGTTAGAAGAGAAGGCTGAAGGCATTGCGCAGTAATAGTAAATAGAAGATAAGAGAGGGAAAAATACGTAAGCTGGTGGGCTGGTCCAGGAATTTCAATGTTCAAACAGTAGGACTTCTGGAAAGAATAGAGAAGAAGGAGGCTGGAGATCACCAGGGAAGTGCCTGGAGACACACTCCTGGCTGTGAGTTTCTCTACTGAAGGAGCCTAACAGATCCGCAGCCTCACTGATGGGGGCAGACACACAGCTGAGCCTGCCCCTATGAAAATGTGAGCGCAGAGGTCAGAGAAGTTACCAGCTTCTTCACGTGGAAAAGCAGGTCACCCACAAAGCATCGAGGGTCAGAACGGCTCTGGTTCTGGCACCCTTGGACAGCACAATGGCACGGGGCTTCCCAAACTCTGAAGGAGAAGGTTTTCCCTCCTAGAATTCCACAATGTGGCCAAACAATAGAGTCAAATGTGAAGGCAGAAGACAGTTCTAGAACATGCATGGCTGCAAAACATTTCCCCTCTGAACACCTTTTCTTAGAAAGCTGCTAAAGGAAGCCTTCTACTGAAACGAGAAAAAATCCAAGCCGAGCCATGCAGTGGGAGACAGGAACCAGAGATCCAACATCGAATCAAAGAGAATCTCTAGAGTAACAGTGGCAAGGGAGCCCTGGGCAACCAGGAGCAGGCCGGGCATGTCAAGGGCACCATCGTCATGAGCTATGCCATCGTACCCTCCTTTTAACCCAATGAAACTGCTAGAGGAGGTGCCCCAGCAAAACGAGGGAGTCCACCAAGAAAGAGGGAGCCATGTGATCCCCAAATTAGGGATCAAAGGTGGGAGAGGGGGTAGGGGGGATAAATGGTGATGGGGAAAAAAATCCCAAAGCAAGGCAAAGGGAACTTAATGATGTCTCAGAATGACGGTGTGTTAGGGGGTCTCGAGAACAGCCAGCGCAGGTGAAAGGGGAGTAGAGGCCTTCAGGAAAGACAGTGGGGGGGCCAGTGCTCTCACACGGGAGGGGTTCTGGGATGAATGAACAAGTGTATGAGGGAAAACAATCAATGAAAAAAATCATGAACTCCAGGGAAAAAAAGCAAAACAGAAGGAAAGGAAAATCTGGTCTGACCCAACCCTCACCTGTGAATAATGACCCCAGACTCATTACACACGGAACAGGGAACCTACCGAAGTGCAGTGGGGCCCCACTGAGAGGCTGGGCGAAGGGGAGTGGGTGGGATGGCCGAGCGAGGGCTTGAATGTCGCATCTCTCAAGGCAGGAAGGGCACAAACGGTGTCTCGAATGGACGACTCAGGAGACAGCGCACACAGGTGGCTCAGAACGCTGGAGGCGTGCCAGGTTCTGGAAGGGATGGGGCAGGGAACCCCTGTTTTCTTTATTGTGCGGTTTTTTTTTTCCGTTGAAAACTTTGGATACACACCTCCAGGAAAGTGCACGGATGTTATCGCTACTATTGAACACGTTTAAAGTGTGAGAATGTGTGACTTCCTCTCTGATAATAAATTTCCACCCCGGTTCTAAAGCTTCTTAGTATTGAGTTCCTAAATTATGGGCATATAAAGTAAAAGTTAATTTAAGAGGAGAAATCTGGCCCTGGCTGGTGTGGTTCAGTGGATTGAATGCCGGGCAAATCCAAAGGTCGCTGGTTCGATTCCCAGTCAGAGCACATGCCTGGGCTTTGGGGCCAGGTCCCCAATAGGGGGCACGTGTGAGGCAACCACACATTGATGTTTCTCTCCCCCTTTCTCCCTCCCTTCCCATCTCTTGAAAATAAATACAATCTTTTTCAAAAACAAGAAAAGAAAAATCTGAATGTACAGCTTGGGATGGGTCAGGGGCTCGCTCCTGCTTTATTCACGTGATGGCATCTTCTTGAGCCTCCTTGTGACATGAACGCTTTAAGGTCGCGGAGAGGGACAACGCAGCAGGGGTCTGATGGGCCTCAGCTGCTCTGTGTGGAAGATAATTTTATGGGTGCTGGGCCCCTGACTCCCTCCCTGGCATCCCAGGCTTCCTGGCTCATGCATGTCTGTCCTGTTCCCTCTGCAGGCCCAGCATGTCTGGGCTCCACCTGGTGAGGAGGGGCCGAGAGCAGAAGAAGGTGGACCTGCACAGAGACTTCACTGTAGCTTCCCCAGCCGAGTTTGTCACGCGCTTCGGGGGGGATCGGGTCATTGAGAAGGTACGAATGGGGTCCCAGTGCTCTGGGTGAAGCCCAGTAGGGCAGGGTGGGAGAACCAGCTTCCGACTGGGTGCTCACGCTGCAGAGAAAGGGCGAGGCCACCCCTTGGCAAAGCACTTGCTAAGTGCTGGGTGCTGGACTTCGTGAGCTTTCCACGGTCAGGACAGCCTGAGCAGCAGACGCATGACCCCATTTCACAGAGGAGGAGACTGAGGCCTCTGAGCAAGATCAGCGGGCTTCGCAAAGCGCCCTGTAGTGCCTTTGTGCAAGGGACTGCTTCCTAGGTTATCGGGAGGGAAGCATAAAACCCCAGGTTTACAGCCCTGTAGAGGAGAGGAAGCTGGGATGACAGTAACGAAGGGAAACAGCTAAAATTTGCCATTTTAAAAAGGGGAGAGAGGACATTGAACCTGAGCCAGAAGCTCTGGGGCCTGTCTGCTGTGGCCGCTCATGGGACACGGCATCTGGGCTCAGTTTCCCCTTCTATAAAACAGCCAATCACACCCCAAAGCTCTACTGAGATTTGTCTTCTGGGGCTGTTGTGAAGACTGGTTAGCAATGCCAGGGCCTTAAAATACAGGGGTGGGCAAAAGTAGGATAATAATAATAATAATGTAACAATAAACAAATGACAATACAAGAATAAACTATGCTTCACGGACGGACCGCTGCAACCCCACTTTTGCTCGCCCCTGTGGGGACTCACTAGGTAAGTCAGAGCTTTGAAGCCATGCGCCTGATTGTTTTTAGGAGCTGTCTAATGTCACACGGCAAGTTCATGACACACACCAGAATTGAAACCAAGACCCCTTCTGTCGCGGGGAAGGCAGTCCTTTCTGCCTCCCTCGGTCTGGGCCCTTTAACCTTCAGGGTGCAGAGGTGGTCATGCTGAGCGCGGGCCGTTCCGAGCACAGGTCTCACTGCAGAGGGCTCGAGCCCCAGCTCTGCCACTTACTGGCTGTGCGACCTTGGGCAAGCGCCTTAACTGCTCTGAGTTTTAATGTCTTCAACCCCAAATAGGGATAATAATACAACCTCTTTCAAAGGGCTGTTGTGAAGATGAAGTGAAATACGTTGTACTGTGGCTTAGTGCCTTCTGAACCTGCAGAAAGGTGAAGTGATCACAAAGGTGCCAAATGAAGGCATCCAAAGTCATTTATTTATCCATTCATCAATTAATCATCCATCCATCCACCCATCTGGTCATCCATCATCCATCCATCCACCTATTTAGTTATCCTTATTTCCATCCACCTACCCGTCTGGTTATCCATCCATCCATCCATCCATCCATCCATCCTCCATCCAATCGTCCATTCACGCAGCTGCTGACCCCGAGCATCTGCTCTGTGCCAGGCTGCGTGCTATAGAAATACAGAGGAAATGTGTGCTCCAGGCACTGCAGGAACTGCGGCAGCCCTGAGATGCATCCCCGGGTGGCACGCAGCCTCCGTTGCAGGGAGATGTGCAGCTCTGGCCCCTTCCTCCTTTGCCCCGTCCAGGTGCTGATCGCCAACAATGGCATCGCTGCCGTGAAGTGCATGCGCTCCATCCGCAGGTGGGCCTACGAGATGTTCCGAAATGAGCGGGCCATCCGGTTTGTAGTCATGGTGACTCCAGAGGACCTCAAGGCCAATGCAGGTATTTGGGCCTTCACTCTCTCCCCCTCCGCCATGCCCCGTCCTTACCTGCCCTCACCTGCACCTACCTGGGCAGGTCCATTCTGGACCCCAAGCAGAGTTCCAGAGTTCCACTCTCATGAGCCTGCATTTATTTGCTCTTTCTTCTTCATTTAATTAAAAATGTCTGCTGATAACAAGAGCGACCCCCTGTACCTTATAAAAATGCAAATTTTTAACACGCAGAGCAGAATGCACATGTTACTGCAAATTGGTATCTTCCTCCGGATGTTTTTTCTTACAGATGTATGTACTGTATTTCAGTCACTTGTTCATTTTTCTGTTCATTTCCTGTCTCTGTGTCTACTAGCCTAGACCATTCTATAAGTATTGGCAATTTGCTTTTGCTTTTTTTAAAGATTTTATTTATTTTTAGAGAGAGGGGAAGGGAGGGAGAAAGAAAGGGAGAGAAACATCAGTGTGCGAGAGATACATCGATTGGTTGCCTCTCGCACACCCCCAACCGGGGACCTGGCCTGCAACCCAGGCAGGTGCCCTGACTGGGAATCAAACCACCGACTTTTCAGTTTGCCAACCAGCACTCCATCCACTGAGTCACACCAGCCAGAGCCAATTTGCTTCTTTCCCTGAACAACCTTATCCCGTTACAGACCCTTCTGCACACAGCAGGCAAATTGATCTTTTAAAAACACAGTTCGGGTCCTGTCAGCCCCTCCTTGAATGCAGCGGAGACCGCGATGCTGTCCCTCGCACTAGCAACCTCAGCCCTGTCCCCCGAGCCTCCACCCGCCTCCCCGCCTTGGGCGCAGGCCCTAGGCTCTGCCCCACGTGGACGCAGGCTCCTTTTAACTCACAACGAACAGTGAGGACAGGTCTGATTGTTAGCCCCATTCTACAGATGACAGTGGAGGCACAGGGCCATAAGTCACTTGCCCAGCGTCATACAAACCGTAGGTGACTATTAATTTAAAAGTAAAAAGGCCTTTTAAAGCCAGAGGCAAAATGCATGTGAAATCTATCAGAATAGCTATTTGGGATGCAGTGATTCAGACTGATGCCTGATAGCGTTCCGATTGGGAGATAAAGGGAAGGGGAACAATGACATCAGTAGAAGGAAGGCATTTCTATTGGTGCAGATAATAGAGTGGTGCTAATTCTAAACAGTGCTTTAAACTATCAGGCTGGGAGTCAAAATAACCACTTTCTTGCTGTCTTTGCAAACAGCTTTGGCACACAGTGTTGCCTTAGGCCCTGTCCGAAGGTTGAGTTGCCCTTTGTAACATTCCAGAGACCGGAGACAGACCAGGTGCCAGGCAGTTTCTCCGTCCTGGCCGCTCCGGCTCTGTTTGAAATATTTTTTTTTGACATGACAAGGCTGGAACCAAGGGTCCAGCCTTGGGACCCTTATGCTGTGGGTTCTCCCATATGTCTCCCATATGCTGTGGGGTGTCCCATCATGCTCAGACTAAAATTCCAGATCCTTCCCAGGCCAGCTAAGGCCCCACACTACTCAACCCCTGTTGGCTTCCTGATCCCATCTCATGCCCCTCACCCTTCACCCCCAGGACCCAGGCACACGGCCTCGTCGGTTCCTGCACTGGCCTTGCTGTTTCCTGTGGCAGGGCCTTGGGAGTATGCTGGACCTTCGGCTGACTTTTCCCCTGAAGCTCACTGCATAGTGGCCTCTACCCCTCCCTGCCCCGACCTTCTGGTCTCATCGTTCTCCCTGGGCATCTCCCACTAACGCCCAGGTGCTGCTGACCATGGTCTGCAGTTACCCCGTTTGCTTTCTGGGGTAAAGCTCGGTGAGGAGAGGGTGCTTGTCTGACCTCTCACCTTATAATCTCTGGGACTTCCCTAGGGGCTTTTTTTTAACTTACTGATTTTTTTTTAGAGAGAGGAAGGGTACGGGGGTGGGGGGGGGGAGAGAGAGAGAGAGAGAGAGACATTAACTTGCTGAGTTGGCTTTTTTTGAGAACATATTTCTTGAAGTGGAATTTCTGGCTTAAAGAGCATGAATATTTTAAAACCAAAACATAGTGTCATATTCAGCTTTAAAAAGGAAAGAGTGACTGTCACATGACATGGAGAAAACTTTAGGACATTATGTTAAGTGAAACGGACCAGTCACAGAAAGACAAACTCTGTCTGATTCCACTCTGATGAGGCCCACAGCGAGGTCGACATCTTAGAGAGAGAAGAGTGGGGGTCGCCAGGGGCGGGGGAGCGGGGGGAGGGAAGGGGAGGTGTTTCAAGGTGCCGAGTGTCAGATCTGTGAGACGGCGAGGTCCCGGCCCCCTGTTTCACAGCCGTGTGAATATACTTATCACTGCTGAGCTGCACACTCAAAAAATGAGTAAGATGGTAAATGTTATTTTTTTTTAAGCACGATTAAAACAAACATTGTATTCTTTAACAGCAAAACAATGTTAAGATAGAGTTTAGGAATTTTAAAAAAAACAACAACTCTACGTCTAATCTACTATCCTGATAACTTTTGCTTCCTTCTATTTCTGTGCCCTCAAGGCCTGGTCCGGACAGACCTGTTCTTACCTAGTGAAGTCAGAGTCGGTTTTCTCCTCGTTATCACACACACTTGTCCATCCTTGCCCGAGAGCTGTCACGGCTCCTCGGTTCTTCTTTCAGTGGCTGAACGTGGTGGCGTCTTGCAGATTTCCTACAGCCGGCCTCAATCTCTCTTCTTCTTTCCAGAGTACATCAAGATGGCCGATCAGTATGTCCCCGTGCCCGGGGGCCCCAACAACAACAACTATGCCAACGTGGAGCTCATCGTGGACATTGCCAAGAGAATCCCCGTGCAGGTGAGTTGGGCGGGACGCCCCCGTCCGCCCCAGGGCCATGCCTGAGCGCTGGAGCAGCTCCATGTGGCACTTCAGAAGGGGTGAAGGAGCTGGGTCCTGGGAGAGTCTGAAACCCAGGGCCGATGTGACCCAGCCAAGAGCTTTCCATGTGCGATGGGAGGCGGGCTGTGAAGGAAGATCTTTGTTCATGTCTCTCTGTGTTTGCAGGCGGTGTGGGCTGGCTGGGGCCATGCCTCCGAAAACCCCAAGCTTCCGGAGCTCCTGTGCAAGCACGAGATTGCTTTCTTAGGTAGAGTGTGTCTCCATCAGATACGTGGGAATAGGGGCGTTGGTGGGACCCTCCTCTGGGTTATACTCTCTTCCTAGCTCAGCCCTAGAAAGTGGAGGTCAGTTTGGTATTCCCCCCTCCCTCACATATTCATTGTCAGGAGCAAGCAAGTCCAGGGGGGCACCTGGGTCAGTGGTCAGCCAGGGGGGAAAAAAAAAAAATGGAGCCGTTACCATGGATACCACAGTGGCCTGATGCGGGGGCAAGCAGACCTCTGCTAGGATTCCTGTGAGTGCTAAGATGCCAGCCATGTTCAGATTTATCACTAGGTCTGGAGGTCACATTTCAGATAAGACCACACGTTCGCTCGGGCTGTTCTCAGGCCTCTGGACCGTCTTAACCCCTGGGGACCAGAACCCTGCATCTCTACTATTTATTAGGTTCAATGATACTTAATTATCTACGGCATCTGTTTGTTTCAGGATTCGAACTTATATCTGTAAACTTCGTGTAATTATGCTCTCTGACATCCATGCCCGGTTTGGGGAATCATTTACTGCTCCTTTACCTTTGGGCCTTCAACACAGACTTGTGTGTGAAGCAGCTCAGTGCAGATCAGCCTCTGATCTTCCAAGGCTCGGCCTAGTGATCCATTCCCACTGGTGTTTTATCTGTCCATGGTCATCACACAGGATTCTCCTTATCCTTCAGTGTTAGGACCTCTGGAGGTTGATGGTCCAGCCCACAAGCTGGCAAACTACAGGCCATCAGCCTCATCCAGCCCACTGCCTGCTTTTGTAAATAAAGTTTTATTGAAACACAGCACTGCTCATTCATTTAGGTGTTGCCTATGGCTGCTTTCACCTATGCTGGTAAAGTTGAATATTTGTGAGAGGCCAGGAGGCCTACAAAGCTGAAAATATATCCTGTCTTGTTCATTATAGGACCAGTTTGCTCATCCATGGTCTAATTTTTTGAGGTGCTGGCTTGCCCTCTCAGTCTAGCTTTTTGCCTCCCCCCGAAAGTGAATTTTGTGGATGCCACAGAACTTAGGTTACAGCTGAGACCAGGTTTACAGTCCACAGGTGTTGAAAGTTGACTGATGAAGGAGCAGACTGAGGCTTTTTTTCTTCCCTGACTTGATGTTAACCTCCCTGGGACCTGGGACCTGACGACCGGCACTGGGTCAGCACTCTGCTGTGTGGGGATCTTGTGGCTGACTCGGTTCTGCCTTCCCCTTGTCCCTGACCCCTCAGGCCCCCCCAGTGAGGCCATGTGGGCCCTGGGAGACAAGATCGCCTCCACCGTCGTTGCCCAGACACTGCAGATTCCAACACTGCCCTGGAGCGGAAGCGGTAAGGGGCCCCGGCCTCCACTTTGGGGGGGGCTCCTCAACCCAGTCTTGTTAATGTGAGCAGCGGGGGTGGGGGTGGGGCAAGAATATGCTTTATTTTTTATTCTTTCACTTACAAATTTTAAATTATTAAACAGTTGGTACAGTTTCATTGTAGACAACTTGGAAAGTAGGAGAAATTTAAAAAAGAAAGAAATCATTTGTAATCCTCTGACTCAGTGTTGGATGTTTGTTGGATTTTAGGGACCTATCTGCCTTTCTGGACTTTTTTCTAAGCACATCCTTTAAAACAGAGCCTTAGATTTATTAGTTTAGGATTTATTTTTCTCATTAATCTTTCTATGTCAATAAATATACTTTGCAACATTTAAAATGCCTGCATAGGATTATGTCATCCAGATATACCATGATTTATTTAACAGCCCTCTCTAGTTATACATTTTCCAGTTCATTTTGTCCTAATTTAAAAAATATTAAAAGTAACGGAAGCTTGATCATCTTATGGCTAAATCTGTATGTACATTTTGATCGTTTCTTTAGGATAAATTTCTCCAAGTAGAATTTCTAAGGTATATTAAAAAATAAACAGGAAAAAGTCTCAGGAGTTTCCTATTCAATTTGATTTTGTTTTCTTCCAAAGATTGAATTTTAAATTTGGAATGGAAGGTTCTGTTTTGTTTTGTTTTAATCTTCACAGGATATTGGAAAAATAATGATTCACATATAAACAACCCCATAGGGTAGAATGGGATTTTTTTTTGGACTCAGGTTAATATGACATTCTTGGTAAATGCGGTCTGAATTTCTTAAGCTTGATTTCCCATTCAGGGGTGAGTCAGTCAGTAAGAAAATTAGAAGTCAGTAATTAATTAAGCTGAAGGGCTGTGTCTGCACCCTGCTGATCCAGAGGCCGGGCCTAGAGCAGCTTTGGAGAGGGGGACCCCATGGTTTTTGTGTTGTGCGTGTCTGCCATCCTTGGGGAACTCAGCTTCCTTTGTGACTCCAGGTCTGATGGTGGAGTTGACAGAAGACGACCTGCAGCAGGGGACAAGAGTCTGCGTCCCAGAGGACATATACAACCAGGGTTGTGTGAAAGACGTAGACGAGGGCTTGGAGGTAACCGCAGAGCCTGGGGGGACCAAGGGGCCAGAACCTTCCCCCTGTGCCGGTGGCTGGTGGCGGTAGAAAATGTCTAACCTCTGAAGAGCTCCATTTGCCCTTTGCCCCGCAGGCAGCAGAGAAAATTGGTTTTCCGTTGATGATCAAAGCTTCGGAAGGCGGTGGAGGGAAAGGAATCCGGAAGGCGGAGAGCCCCGAGGACTTCCCAATCCTTTTTAGACAAGTGAGTCTTCTTGCTGCGTGGTGTTCTCCACATCTTTGGGAGTTGTCTTGCTCAGCTGCTGGCCAGCAGATTATTTCATTTAGCACGGTTGCGTCAGCCAGGGCCGCGTCATCTTTAAGAGTCTCTTGACGACGTGCTTATCAAAGAGTGACTTTCTGCTGTTTAAAGGGGGCAGCCAGTCTGTCTGCAGGTTCCGCCGTGGAAAGCCAGCTGAGCGAGTGCGTGGAGCAGGAGGAGAAGAAAGCTGCGGGGTAGCATGTGCTTCGGTCCTGCTTTTGTGTAAAGAAGCATTTTCTGTGCGTGTGTTACTGAATGGGTAGTGGAAAACCGGTTCGTGCACCAACCTCTTAACAGCACAGTAACTCTTTTTAAAAATAATTTAAACTGTTCTTGATTGTGTACAATATTAAAGCCATTACAGGCTATAACATAGCGATTAGGCATTTATATAATTTACGAAGTGATCACCCCGATAAGTTAGTAACTGTCTGATGCCACAGCATCACTAATTCTCAACCACATTAATTCTTAACGCACTTTAAACTCTTATCCAGTTTGTCCCCAAGTCTTTTTTTTTTTTTTTTTTAAGATTTTTATTTATTTATTTATCTGTAGAGAGAGAGGAAGGAGGGAGAAAGAGGGGGAGAGAAACATCGATGTGAGAGAGACACATTGATCGGTTGCCTCAACAGGGGACCTCACACGTGCCCTGACTGGGAATCGAACCGGTGACCTTTCTCTTTGCCAGACAGCTGAGCCACACCAGTCAGGACTGGACCCAACTCTTACCAGCACATGGGATTGTGGGGAAATTTCGCTTTCTACGTTATGTCTTTCCACACCGTTGGATTTAAAAGGAGAATGTAATGTCTCAGAGAGGTCACACAAAACTAGGAGGTTGTGGACGTCACTGCCGTTGTCTCTCCCTCCCTTTGGTGAACCCCCCGTTCCAGCTGCTCTGCCTTCCCCGCAGGTACAGAGCGAGATCCCGGGCTCCCCCGTCTTTCTCATGAAGCTGGCCCAGCACGCCCGTCACCTGGAGGTCCAGATCCTCGCCGACCAGTACGGCAACGCCGTGTCCCTGTTTGGGCGAGACTGCTCCATCCAGCGGCGGCATCAGAAGATCATCGAGGAGGCACCTGCCACCATCGCCACCCCGGCCGTGTTCGAGTTCATGGAGCAGGTGGGCTCTGCAGAGCCGGCTGTGGGGACAGCCGCAGGGGGAGCCGACTCAGCTCAGAGCCAGGCAGAGCTCCCCACGGTCCATGTTGCCAAAGTGGGGTGAGACCAGGGGCCCATCAACGGACGTGGCTTCTACCTGGCATGGGTTTATTGGAGTGTGAGCTGTGTGGTCCCAAAGTGGCTGACACACGGCAGGTCCTCCGTCTGCATGTGGTAGAGGAACTCATATCCACTATGAAGGCGACCTGAGGAAACCGCGGGACACCCCTCATCGGGTCTCTGTTTCTTTGCAGTGTGCCGTCCGCCTGGCCAAGACGGTGGGCTACGTGAGCGCAGGGACGGTGGAATACCTGTACAGCCAGGATGGCAGCTTCTACTTCTTGGAGCTGAACCCCCGCCTGCAGGTGGAGCACCCCTGCACGGAAATGATCGCCGATGTCAACCTGCCAGCTGCCCAGCTGCAGGTGAGGCAACCGCTCCAGGCCCGGGGGCTGCTTCTGCCCAGGGCGGGGTCCCTGCCCTACTCAGACCGGACCTTCCTGCCCCTCTTGACCTATTGTCCCTGGGGAGTGACTTGATGTGTATGTAGCACTGAGGGCCGTGAACGTGGCGAACATGATGTGGTTTGTCACCTTTGTCTGCCATCTAGTCCTTTGAGAAACTCACAAGAGTCACGGACCTTCTCCCTGGAAAAATACATTTTATGCAATTTCAGGGCATTTGTGGACCTCTAGTACCCACTCCTGACCCAGAGATGTGTTTCTGAACCTTTTTTCTTTATCGCCTCCCCCCGCCACCCCCCACCCCGGGGAGACTTTTAGACATTTTTTCCTTCTAATTTCTCCCCCCATGAAATCTTAATATACATTCACTGTGCGTCTGTCTGGGTGCTAAAGATACGTTTGTGCTTTATACATACAAAGAGTAAGATTTTTTTCACCCCCCTCGACAGCAAATATTTGTCCCCTGGGGGCCACTATCACCCCGCATTGAGAACTTGTGCTCCAGAGGCAGGAACGCCTGCATTCATTGGAACTCAGTTGTTTTTATTAATGTCTTCTGCCTTCCTCCTTTCCTTGTCCCACCAGAACTTTTATTCTGCTTTTTATTTTTTTCTAGCGTGAAAACTTTCAAAAACTTGCAAGGATAACCCTTGTTAACCCCACACTCCACCCACATCCACTCGTTGTTAGCAACCCGCCCCACTCACCTTCTCTCTGCAATGTGCTTGTGTGATTACTGCCCTCCAACCTTCTTTGCCTCTGAACACTTCGCTCTCCGGGGCCTCCCGAGAACAAGGGCGTTCTGTTACGATACCACCAGAAATCCTGCACGGGTGCCGCCACATACCTGTCTGATAATGCTGCCCACACTAACATTTCCCCGAATTTGTGGCTGTTTCTTCTTTGCTCATTTTTTAAATCCAGGGCCACACGTCCCATTTCATTGCCACATCTCATGTCAGTCCCTAATCTGGGACTGCCCCTCAGTCTCATCTTTTCATTGGTGACGTTGGCATTGGGAAGGGTTCCGGCAGAATGCCCCTCAACTTGGTTGTCTCTTCCTGATCAGTCTCTCCCACATGATGTCCTTTTTCATGTGTCACGTCACAAGATGCAGCATGTTAGGTGTGACCCTTTGACTGATTGAGCTGGTGTCCTCAATGGTCTGGTTGTCACTCATTCTTCTAGCCCAGCGTTCCCTGCGTCTTTCGCGAAACCCAGAAGCCTGCTTCTGGGTACCTTTCCTTCTCGCCTCCAGAGCCCTGAAGTCTCATGTGTTTGCTGCGTGTATATTCTTGTGTGGTGGTGTTTTATGGACGTTGCTTCTTTTCCCAAAGGCATGGTTTGCTCCAAGGGGGCAAAGTCAGGCCTTTGTCTTTTTCTTTCTTTGCCTCTCCTGCCACCGTCTAGCAGCGCTGCGTGCGCGTGAGATGCTCAGTGTATCTGCCGTCGTTCATGGGACCTGGGCCTCCGGTGCACCCAGCACGGTGCTTGGTGTCTGGGGGCAGGGGTCTCGTGGGACTCGTAGCCCTGGGACGGCTTTCTTCATTTCAGATCGCCATGGGTGTGCCGCTGCACCGGCTGAAAGACATCCGCCTTCTGTACGGAGAGTCGCCGTGGGGGGTGACGCCCATTTCTTTTGACACCCCTTCCAACCCACCCCTCCCCCGAGGCCACGTCATTGCAGCCAGAATCACCAGTGAAAATCCTGATGAGGCAAGTTATGGGGGCCCCTTGCTTCTGCCATCTCCAGCCTCCCGGTGTGGAGCAGTCCCCCAGCCTTAGCCTTGGACTTGGGGTGAGAGAGGTTTGTTTGTTCCCTTCTCCCCAGGCTTCTCAGTTTGCAGATAAGGAAATGGAGGTGTGGGAGGGGAGCAGGTCACGGTTTACCGACACATTCTGTGTGCCATGCATCTCCCTTCGCATGTCTCACTGCTGATGGAGTGACGCTGGGCATTGTTACCCCCAGTTACAGATCACGAGGTTGGGTTAACTCGCCTGATACCTCCAGCTTGGGACCTGCCGAGGCCCTGGCCAGGCCCCACTGGGGACTCCAAAGGTCATGTCCATCTTTGAGGCAAGCAGCCCAGTGAGAGCCTGGCTCCTTGGAATTTTTGGTGCACCCTCAATGCAGTCTGGCCCCATGTATAGAGACCCTCTGTGACTTGTTCTTCCTTGTGCCTTAGAAAAAACCCAGCCAGCCGGCATCTGTCACAGTTGACATGCTTTACTAAGGGTTGGTTGTCACGTCATCTCTAGAACCTACTGCAACCTGTTTAATGAGAACATTCAGGAAACTTGGGGTGGGGGAGGCTTGTGTTTTCCCTTCTCCCCTTCTTTACAGAATTTTATAGGATGGGGGCAACGTTAGTTTAGGACCCTTTGGCTGCAAGCCACATAGCTGGCTGTGGTGGTGGACAAGCAAAATGGGAATTTTTCAGAGGGACAGTGGCTTGTTCGCAGATGCCTGGGTGGACGCATGACCAGGTGGTGGAGTTCCCGGGCTCCTGGAATTCTGTCTCTCACCTCCAGGCACCTCTGCCAAAGCTGCTACCTCCACCACTCACTTCAGGAGCCCTAACCCCAGAGAGAAGGTCCAGGTCCACCCCCCTTCGTTACCAAAATTACACTCAGAGGGTGGACGGGCCACACCCCCCAAAGGGAATTAGATGCGTTAGCATCAGACAGGCTAACACTGGATTTCTTTATCTGCTGGAAGTTTCATAATCCAGAATTGGAAATCCAGCCCTCTTTCATTTAAACTTTGTGTTATTGACAATGTCAGGAGTATACAATCAGAATGTTTCTTCACTCAGCTCCATCAAAAATCCCCGTTCTCCCATATCACATCCGTACATCCTTCCCCCATTCCAACTTGGTTGCTATTTTTTAAGATCGTTCTTGTAAAGTAAAAATGACGTGCATTGATGTGCTGACATGACGCACCCACAGATAGATAGATACACCCACATCCCTGATAAGAGGTATCAATGTTTTTCTTTCTTTTTAAAAATTGATTGATTTGAGAAAGAAACATAGACTTGTTGTTCCACTTATTGTGCATTCATTGGTTGCTTCTTGTATGTGCTCTCACTGGGGATCGAACCCGCAACCTTAGGGTGTAGTAGGATGATGCGCTAAGCACCTGAGCTACCTGGCCAGCACGGCATCTGTGTTTCCTTGATTAGGCTAAGTGTTTGGTTGTGGCACAGGTTCTTGGGTCTTCCTAGGATTTAACTCGGATGAAAATATATCTGGAGTAACAATTCCTCCTGTTTTGCTTTTTTTTTTTCCCTTTGTCTGGGCCCTAGGGGTTTAAGCCGAGCTCCGGAACAGTCCAGGAGCTGAATTTCCGCAGCAGCAAGAACGTGTGGGGCTATTTCAGCGTGGCCGCCACCGGTGGCTTACACGAGTTTGCCGATTCCCAGTTCGGGCACTGCTTCTCCTGGGGAGAGAACCGGGAAGAGGCCATTTCGTCAGTATCTCCCCTCTCCCCTTCTTTCCTTCCTCCCCTCCTCCTTCCGTGCCTCTCATCCTTTAAGACGCTCAAAGTTAGCCTGTGGCTGCAGATGCAGGAGCAAGTTAGGAGGTCCAGGGGGGTGACTCGCTCTGCAGACCCTGTTCAAACACCCTGAGCTGAAGTGAAAGGACCCAGTCTGCCCTCGTCCTGTGTTTGAGATCCATGAAGTAAAATGACCTCTCTGTAGTCATTGCTCTTGAGCTATTGCAGGTTGAACTTGAAGGAGGTCCAAAGAATGTTCGAGGTGATTCCAAAAGTGTGAAAGGTGCTGAGTACTATAGCTTTTTATAATTACTTTATTTATTTTTAAAGATTTTGGTTATTTACTTTTAGAGAGAGGGGAAGGGAAGGGAGAAAGAGAGGGAGAAACATCAATATGTGGTTGCCTCTCGTGTGTCCCCTACTGAGGACCTGGCCTGCAACACAGGCATGTGCCCTGACTGGGACTGGAACCGGTGACCCTTTGGTTTGCAGGCCAGCACTCAATCCCCTGAGCCACACTAGCCTGGGTGCTATAGTTTTTTTTTTAAAAGGTGTGTGTACGGGGGCAGGGATCTCCTTTAAATTTACATCTCATAGCAGTTCCTGGAGAAACCATGTTAACAAAGGGGCCCCTGAATTCTGAAACACATCTTTTTCTTGCCCTGACCTGGGTGCAAAGAGGTCAAAACTGGTTCCCATGGTAACTCAACATTCTTGTGTTGGTGGGTGACTGTCCTTTAGAGTGAAAAATCCAAAAGACATTGTGGATATTTTATTTAAAATACATTAAAATCTATCTGGCCTGGGCAGTTAGCCATGAATAAATTGAGCTTGGTGGTTTTGATGAGTGGGCTTTTTTTTTAACTAACTTCAAATGACTAGTTTTAATCGTGCGCAGTAAAAAGTTGAGACCCTGAAGCTTAGAGAGAATTGCAGCGACTAAGAGTGAATGGGGGAGGGAAGGAGGGCAGCCGGCCCAGCCTGCTTACTCCAAGTGGAGCGAATGGGGCGTGTGGCTCGTTTCGTGCCATCAGTGAATGACCCATAGCAGCTTCAGAGGAAAACATTCCAGCTCTGTGCTGCTGTCAGTGTCTGGCAGGGCATCAGTTTCCCCCGTGTTCCTGAGACTGGCAGATTTCTCAGGCTAACACTGGCCAGGTCCTGAGCAAACAGGGACAAACTGGTCACCCTCCCTAGGCTTAACTCCTAGATGCAGGTTCGAGCCCCACAACTGTTGCCTGATGACACCCTTACTTGACCTCAGTGTATCTGCATTGTTCCACCCTCAAGGTGGGGTGGCTGTGGCCCCTTTGGCATGCCTGCCGACAGCACCCAGAATGTCATACAGGTGTGAAGGCTCTGCCCTCCCAGGGAGGGAAGCCTTCTGATGCCTCCTCTGTTGCTGGCTCATTTCCCCCAAAACACTGTCCCCGTGATTTCAGAGAGTGGCAGTTTCAGCCCTTGGCCTGGAGGCCCTGTCTGGGGGAGGCCAGCCCCCCTGGGAAATGGGAGTTGGGCACCAGTCAAGCCCTGAGCGGGTTAACAGTGTTCAGGGTCTGCAGGTGCACCCCCTGCACACCAGGCGGGGCAGCTGTGCATGCAGCCAGACGGCGGCACCAGCTCGGGGACACGGGGATATGAATGGGTCCAGCGGGAGAGAGAGGCAGGGTGACTGGCAATGGTTAATTAGAATTATAATCATGGTAATTAATCCCGTTCATAGCAGTTGAGAGTTATTGATCAGTGATGGGGTGGTTTATATGGGTTAGCTCATTTTAATCCTCAAGACCCTGTGTGAAGTCAGGGTTATTTCCCCATTTTCCAGATGAGGAAACCAAGGCCCCAGCAGTTAAGTCACTTGTCCAAAGTCACCCAACCAGTAAATGCTGGAGCTGAGATGGACCCAGGGTGTCTGACTCAGGACCCCCTAATAATTTCTGTGTGGTTCTGGCTCTCTGGGAGCCGTGCGGGGGCCCTGTGTGCCAATTCAGGAAATAACCTGTATGCCTGTTCACTCAAGGAACATGGTGGTGGCTTTGAAGGAACTGTCCATCCGGGGTGACTTCCGGACCACCGTGGAGTATCTTGTTAACCTTCTGGAGACCGAGAGTTTCCAGAACAACGACATTGACACTGGGTGGTTGGATCACCTCATCGCTGAGAAAGTGCAGGTGAGGAGCTGCACGCGTGTGTCCTGCAATCACAGGAGCCCGCCACCCCCGAGCATCCTGGGGGCTTGGTTGCCATGGGTACTGAAGTGCAGGGTCTTTCCTAGGCGGAAAAGCCAGATGTCATGCTCGGGGTGGTGTGTGGAGCCTTGAATGTGGCCGATGCGATGTTCAGAACCTGCATGACGGATTTCTTACACTCGCTGGAAAGGTAGGGCGTGTAGGTAATTTTTTTCCCCTTTTGGGAAATGTGTGAGTGGCAAGGCAGGCAGAACATGCTTTATTTGGGTGCGAATCAGCCTCCAGGAGATGAGTGAACCCCTCCTACGTGCTTGCCTCTGAAATTCCTGGGAGAATCCTTGGCTGCCCCGGAAGAGACCCAGGGGTCGGGATTCTCAAGGCCAAGGCAGGGGTTAAATCAGACAGTCTTGTGTTTATTCGTCGTGTGCTTATTTGTCGTGTGCTGACTTGTGTCAGGTGTGTTGTCAGAGTCATAGGCTGTGTATTTTGGTCTCTCCCAGAGCCTCACCTGAATCAGAAGGTGCCTAGTGGCCCTGGCCACGGAGCTCGGTAGGTTAGAGCCTTGCCTCGATATGCCAGGGTTGTGGGTTTGATCCCTGGTCAGGGCACATGATCGGTGGAACAACAAATTGACGTTTCTCTCTCTCTCTCTCTCTCAAATTATTGGGCGGGGGGGAAGGTACCTAGTGAAATGGACCGGCATGGACGTGGCCAGGTGCTCGCTGCTGGGACAGGCCAGGGTTTCTCAGCCTCAGCCCCACTGACCTTTTGGGCCGGATCGTTTTGTGCTGTGGGGCGGTCCTGTGCAGTGTGGGGTGTTAGCAGCAGCATCCCTGGCCCCATCCATAGCATCCCCTCTCCCCCAGAGTCATGACAGTCACATCCAGAGTGCTGACCTCATGACATTCAAATGTGTCTCCAGACATGGCCAGGTGTCCCAAGGGTGGAGGTAAAAATTGCCCATGGATGAGAATCTCTGTGAGAGGCAAAGGAAGCCCCCAAAAAGAAGAGGATAAGATTTTCGCGCTTGGTTATCGTGTTTTGAATGGAGATAGAATTGGCAGACTGGGTGCTGGTTCCTTCCTAAGCAGGCAGCAGGGTTTCCACACACAGGATGCTTTGAGAAGAAGCTGTTATGGATTTAGCTTCCTGAAAACCCTTCTGAAATGTCACATCCTTCGGAAAGTGCAGCTTCCCTAAGTTCTGCGGAATGTCAGCCTCCTTGGGATGATACTTGTTTCTTGCCTTTTAATCAGATTTAGGTGTTTTTGTTTTTCTTAATCCTCACCTGAGGGCATGCTCATTGATCTTGGAGAGATGGGAATGGAGGTCGAGGGAGAGGGAGAGGGACATCAATCCGTTGCCTCTCTTATGCGCCCTGACCAGGAACCAAACCCATAACCCAGGCATGTGCCCTGCCGGGGAATCGAACCCATGACCTTTTGGTTTACAGGAAGACACTTCAACCAACCAAGCTGGCCAGGGCCAGATGTAGCTCTTTTAGTACAGTCAGGTGTGCTTAGCGTAGTCAGGTGTGATGATGCTTCTGGGGCGGGGTGGGGTGGGACGGGTGTAGTGGGGAGGGGAGGGGTGTGGGGATGGCTACAGAGCTCTCAGTCACTCCCAGGCTGACCCCAGTCTATCTTCTCTTTCAGGGGTCAAGTCCTCCCCGCCGCATCCCTGCGGAACACTGTGGACGTGGAATTAATTTATGGAGGCTTTAAGTACATCCTCAAGGTAAAGACCCACGTTTCTCGGATGCCTCCAATACCCCAGAGCCCTAGGGGAGAGCTTTCATTCCTGGAGTGGGTTTTCTCATGCCTGGGTCTCCAGATGCCCCAGGCAGCCCATGACCTTGAAACCTGGACACTTTGGGTTTGAGAACGCATAGGCTTGAGCCATTCGCACAAGGCACGGTGGCTTCAAAGAAGGGGAAATTCATTCTCTCACAGTTCTGGAGGCCTGAAGTCCAAAACCAAGGCGTGGCTTCTTTGAAGGCTCCAGGGGGGAGCCCGTCCCCAGCTTTCCCAGCTTCTGATGGTTGTGGGCGGTCCTCGGGCTCCTGGCTGGCAGGCCTCAGTACAGTCCCTGCCTCCAGCCTCACATGGCCCTCTTTTCTCTGTGCATGTCTGTCTGTCTTCACATTGTCTTCCTTCTGCGCCTGCGTCTCTGGGTCTCTTCTCCTCCAGAACACTCCTCTGGTACCTACCGGATTGGTCCACTGTGACCTCCTCTTAATGAACGCATCTGCCAAGACCCTATTTCCAAATGTGGTCGCCTTCTGGTGTGCCAGTTAGGAATTTGGGGGGCACCATCCAACCCAGTATGGAGTGTGAGTAGGACCATTGCTGAGCAAGGCCTGTGAGCCTGGCTTTGTCCTGTCTCTGCCCCAAAAGTCCGTGTGTGGGGTTCTGACCTCTTCCTGGACTACCTCTGGCATCCCTGGAGCCACTCAGGGTTGCTCTCCTCCGGCCGAGGTCACTGAGTTACCCTTCCTGGGCCATCCAAGCTCAAATCAGCAGAGAGTCAGCAGGCATCAGAGGTGCGGGTACAGGGTGAGGCCACGGGTCCAAGTAGGGGGTACCCTGCAGGGGCAAAGTGTCCCCAGGAAGCCACGGCCTCCCCGGCCTCCCAGTCTCCCGTTCTGAGGATGGAAAAGAGGACGGAATTCAGGTCTGCTTCTGAGGCTGGGTTTTTTATTTTCTTTTACTTTATTTTGAATACTGCCAAACGTACGTTGAACTTTCAACTTGGGAGATTTTTAGGCTTAATTCAGCCAAGTAAACGTGTTGCCCGTGGGAGTGGACACTTCCCTTTTGCCCCCAAGGCTTCCTGGCTACCTTTGGGGGCCTGGGTACCCCCAACTCGGTAGGACATATGGTGCATGCTCATAGAAAGTTTCACAATTTCAAATAAGGATAAAGCATCAAAAAAACAAATGCAACGTGCTTGGCACCTGGAGGCAATCCCTGTTAACATTTTAGCGTCCCGTTTCCGTTATTTGTTATTCTGCTCCTGGCACTGATTTTACAAAGGCGAGGTCACAGGGCAGAGGTCAATGGGGTGTCTGTGGTGCTCCGGTAGAACTTGCAGGAGAACTGGACACTCTCCAGACCTGCGCTGTCCAGGAAGGGCTGCCTGTGGCTCTTGAGCACTTGAGACGTGGCAAGTGAAACTGCAATTCTATGTTTTATTTAATTGTCATACTTACATTTCAATAGCCACGGGTGGCGAGGGGCTACCCCATTCAACAGTGCAGGCCTAGAGTATTTATTTCACTGCAGGATTGTTGACTAGCTAGTTTGGTTCTTGCCATCACCATAAATAACGCAATAATGTATTTCTACGTTTCTCGCCATCTTTGGTCTCAAATATGCATTTTATAGGGTGAGGGCTCTTCAGGGCGTTTGCTTTCTGAGAGGGAACATGCCCATTGCACTGACGGCCAAACAAGGCCAGTAGGTCGGTTGAAAGGCAAAGCTGAGACCTGGCCACCTGTGCCTCCCTCCAGTGTCCTGCATGTCGTGTAGGCTCCTGGACAGAGCCATGTCCAGGGGGCAGAGCCCTCATCCACGTCACTGGTGGAGCCCCCCTCGTGGCCCTGCCAGGGGCTGATGCATGGGGGCAGGACTCAGAGGAGAGTGCACAGGTGGTGAGAGGAGTCTGGCAGGACCAGCCCCTCGGCCAGCGACCCTCCGCCTACCCACAGGGCAGGAATGGCGAGCTTTCACCAGGCTCCCTCCCCGTCAGCTTCCCTTCCGGGTACGTGGGGCTGGCATGGGACAGGCAAGGTGGCACCCTTACAGAGGACACTAGTGCTGGCTCCTGGTTGGGGAAGGCGAGACAGTGTTCTGGAGGCGCAGGGACAGGCAGACCTCCTAAGCTCAGGTGGGTCATCGAACCTGTCCCCACAGGTGGCCCGGCAATCTCTGACCATGTTCGTCCTCATCATGAATGGCTGTCACATCGAGATCGACGCCCACCGGCTGAATGACGGCGGGCTCCTGCTGTCCTACAGCGGTAACAGCTACACGACTTACATGACGGAGGAGGTCAACAGGTGCGTGGGGTGCGCGCCCCGCCGAGGGCCGGGCTGCAGAGCCAGCGCTCTCCCGTGGGGCTGGAAATGTGAAGCCACCCTTTGTGCAGCCTGGGGGTCTTTAGATAAAGGGCCTTGCCCGGTGGGTGCTGGGGCCCCGTGGAGAGAAGTTAATCTTGCAGCTGGAATTCCACGCAACTGGCGGGCATCTGTGGGAGGCGCCCGGGGGTCCTTTTCTAGGGACCTGGGAGGGTTCAGAGCTGAGTGGGCTGTGACTCTCAGCCCCACAGCGTTTGAGGCGTGGGACGCAGGGCCGGCTGCCTGTGTCTGAGCTGCAGCGTCCACCCTGTCTGATGGGAGCCCAGGCTCAGAGGAGATGCTGCCACCCTGTTAGGGCAGCGGCCATTTATGGAGCGTCTGCTTGTCCTGGCCGTCAGGCTGGGTGTTGGGATAGAACCGTGGTCATGACTCATGGGGACTGTCGGAGAAGGTGACACATTGAATAAGCCGACTGTGGCAGGAACGGTTGCTGTGAGCCTGGATGGGAGAAGTGCTAGATACCCTAGGAGCACTTAGCACAGGGGCCTCGTGAGGCGGACCCAGAGACCCTCCGCTCTGGCTCATCTGACCACCCTGAGCTCACACGATGAATGTGGGCCACCCTGCTGAGCAGGCGGCGCAGTCCCCCAGCCAAGGAGAGTTAAGTTGGGGAGGGGTGGGGGTGCCAGAGGCCCCATGTCTGAGACAGCTGAACTTAGAGAGGTAGTCTCCCTCTCTAATTCTTGATCGAAGAAGGCATACCAGATTCACCCCAGAGCAGTGATTTTATCTTCTCTTTTTAACTCATGTTCTATCTGCCAAGAATATTCAAGATTACTACAGGGTCCACCCGTGGGGCATACTCTGCCCAGTCAGTAAATATTTATCAAATAATGTTTATTGATTGCTTTCTCTGGGCCTGCTGGAATTACGTCAGTAAAAGGAACTAGTTTTCGGCCAGAAAAGGGTCCCACCCTTGGCTCCCCCAACTCGCTCCTGATATATTTGTGGTGACTGTCAAATGCCACCATTTGGGAAAGTGGAGTCCCCCGAACCGCACCCAGGACGGCTCTCAGGGCTGCCTGTAGACAGCCCCGCTTGGGCCCGTTTGTGGATGGCCCTCCCCAGTCTCCCCCCTTGCCGCTCCCCTTCTTTCCCAGTTACCGGATTACCATCGGCAATAAGACTTGCGTGTTTGAGAAGGAGAACGACCCCACGATGCTGAGAGCCCCCTCGGCAGGGAAGCTGATGCAGTACACGGTGGAGGACGGGGGTCACGTGGAGGCTGGGGGTAGCTATGCCGAGATGGAGGTGAGCACAGACCAGGTCCTGGGGCTCAGCCAGGCCTCCGCTGCCCCCTCCCCCTGCCTCCCCCACCTTCCCTTTTCTCCCTTCCCCCCCTCCCCACTCCCCGAGGGAAGGCCGTCCCTTCAGCATTGCTTCTGCAAATGGTCCTCACCTCTTACCTGAGCCACTGGCGGCAAATTCCTAAGAGAGCCAGTGTGTGGCGTGCAGCCCAGCTTCCCTGCAATATTTAAAGGGAAAAACCTTAAAAAGGCACACCTCCCTGGAAGTGATTAAGAACTGATGAATAAGAATGATAGCAGCAATCCAAAAGTCTTGAGTCCACCACGTGGCAGGTGCTATTGGAAGATCTCACCTGTCTTTAGTTACCTCCTCTGGTCTCCCCAGCCATCGTGGCAGATGGGCACAAGTTGGATTCCCATCTCACACGTGAAGAAACGGGATTGAGCAGGCTAGAAACTCCCTGGAGGTCCCGTATGGCCAGGATTCTCAAACGGCCTCCATTCCTGGCTGCCCGGGAAAACGATGATGATGATGATGATGGTAATGAGAACACAGGCACGGTGGGCCAGGTTCTTCCTCTTGCTGAGCCCTTATAAGAGCCCTGTGAAGCGAGACCGTTGTCATTCCTCATTGCGCCAGAGGGGGAATGGAGGCTCGGAGAGGGAAAGGCACCTGCCGGAGGCCGCAGAGTGACACGTGGGGCGCTGGGCTTGCAGGCCAGGCCTGGCTGACTTGGGTGCCCACTCTGTGACCTGC
Organism: Macrotus californicus; assembly: GCA_007922815.1. Classification (NCBI taxonomy): domain Eukaryota; kingdom Metazoa; phylum Chordata; class Mammalia; order Chiroptera; family Phyllostomidae; genus Macrotus; species Macrotus californicus. The sequence continues at coordinate 102,705 of VMDR010000156.1, forward strand.
TGAGCCAAGGAGCACTGTGCTGAGTGCCTGTTGCCCACACCGTGGTAGCAAAATGCATCAGGTCCGCAGGCCAGGCTCTCAGGCCACGGAAATGCACTGCTGACCGACCGGACTGTGCGATGCATGCTTCACTCCATTGAACGTTCCCCGGAGGGTGTCCCGCTGCCTTGAGAAAAGCGGTGGGTCACAAAACACACCACCCTGGGAACGTGTATGCTCATCACCCGGCGTGAGACGATTGAACTGCAGCCCTAAGAGACAGGCTTTACTTCCAGAATAAAGACCAGTTCTCCCGTCTGTAAAACGGGCCCATAAAGCCGACCTCCCCAGCCAGCTCCGCAGGTGGAGAGTGTTGTGAACTGCACTGCGCCTGGCGTTGGGGAACTGCTGGTTCCCTCGGTCCCTTCAGCTTAAACTCCGTCCAGGGACTCGCTCCATTTAAGTGACACCGGCCCTGCCCTGGAATGACTAGCTGTGAGTGGGTATCACCCACAGGCCAGCCCTGGTGGGCTCTGGCTCATTTCTTCCTTCTGCACAACAGGTGATGAAGATGATAATGGCCCTGAACGTGCAGGAGAGTGGCCGGGTGACATACATCAAGCGCCCAGGTGCCGTGCTGGAGGCAGGCTGCGTGGTGGCCAGGCTGGAGCTCGACGATCCCTCTAAAGTGCACCCGGTACGCAGTGCCCGGCACAGCCCAGGGTGTGCCCATGGCCTCCGGCTGCCTGTCCGGAGAGCCAAGCAGACTCGAGGCCCCTAGCTCTTCCCCTGCCTCCCTGTTTCATCTCCACAGCCAGTGTGGATGGGTACAGACATGCCCTCCTTTGCTCAAAGCCCTCTCAGCAGCTCTCCATCCCGCTTAGAGTAAAACCTAAGTCCTTCTGATGACCTGCAAGACCCCAGACGAGCTGTCCCCACTTTCTTTGGCTTTACCCTCTTCCGCTTTCCCCCTTTACTTGTCCAGCCCAGACCCCTCCACCTGCCACCTGCTCCCTCCGCCTGAGAGGGCCCTCCCCCAGAGGTTCTCACGGCTCACCCTCTCCCCTGCCTTGAGCTTGTACTCAGATGTGCTTGGGACATAGTGGGCACTCAGAAAACACAGGTCTTGGTGACTCTTTCCACCCTTCTAAGTGACCCGTGCGGACAGGAGGTGGCCTGTCACTCATCCGTGTATTATCCTTTGCTCTGCGATGATCAGTACATATGCCTAGGAAGAAAGCTATCAGAGTACTTTTAAAAATCAAATTGTTTCCTTTCCGTAGACAATTCTGTGAGAGTTTGGTTTGTTTTCTTCTCATTCTCTTTATCGTTCGTTCTCTTTCGGGGGTTCCCAAAGCTAGACAGAGACTGGGCCTCTTTAGATCCTAGGTGCCGGCAGCGTGATTCCTTCAGCAGACGTTTCCTGGGCAGGGCCTGCTCCCTGTGGGCTTGCGCACGCCTGTGGGCCATGAGAGCGATTCAGTTCGGGAAGTCCATCAGCAGGCTGCCCTTGGCCCTGGCCGTGGGAGGCCTGGTGGAGAAGCCAGCATTCGGTTGTGGAGAAGAATACCCTCAGTTAGCTCTTCAAGGATGAGAGGAGGGGTGGGGGCCGGGGGCAGGAAGTGGAGGGGTTCAGGCCAGTAGAATGGGTGTCCCAAACCTCCTGGGCCCAGGGCCTCACAGGCAGTAGGCGGTCAGTGGGTACTTATAGGGTGGGTTCATAGACAAAGGGGCACGTTAAGTCCATCTTGCCCTTTTGGGAAGCTTTTAATGTTTTGATCCTCTGAGGCCGAATGTTTACGATTTGGAAAAATCAGGTACATTTGTATGGGGGTTCTATACATTTCTATACTGCTAGGTGTTTACCTTTGGGACGCAACAGAGACTGAAAATAAATGGAGAAAACAGGGAGCTCATCTTCGTGAGAAAGCAGAGCAAAGCAAAGAAGCGCAGCCCCCCTCCAAAATTGCTTGGGGGACATGATTTACGATGATGTTCGCAAAGGGGAAGATTTGGAAAACCGCCTAGGGGTGGGAATTTAACAGTTTGAACTTGTTTGTTTTCTCTGGCTTCATCCTAAGCATATTGTGTACTTGTAGATCTGCCTCGGCCCTCAGCTCGTCTCAGTCGAGAGGCCATGGCGGCCTTGACCTCTGGTTCTTGTCATGTCTCATCAGGCCAAGCTGTTCACAGGAGAGCTCCCTCCCCAGCCGACTCTGCCCGTCATGGGGGAGAAACTCAACCAGGTCTTCCGCAGCGTCCTGGAAAACCTCATTAACATCATGAATGGCTACTGTCTGCCCGAGCCCATTTTTAGCATAAAGGTAGGTGACGGGTAGAGGGTGGGTGTGTATTCTCGGGGAGTGCGTAGGTCCAGGTGGTGAGCTGGAAGGATTCACTCCATGAGGTCAGAGGTCTTTACTGAAGTAAGGACACGAAAATGGTTAGTCAGTCCTCTGCTGTTCTGATAAAAGACCCGTTTGTCCATTTGTGCACATCAGGGCCTTTTCTCTTTGAGGGTAAACGGTTGTAAAAGCTACAGTTGGTTTTCCAGAGTTTATTCAGCTCGGCACTGAGAGCACTCAAGCAGTAAGCAGCAAGGGAGTCCAGGTGGGCCACGCTTTTACAGAGAGAAGGAGCACAGCACTCTGTTTGGAAACAGTTCCCAGGTCGCCGTCCCAGGGGCCTTCTGTCTACTCGCCCTGGAGAGAAATAAGCTCTCAAGTTTGCAGACCCCCGTGAAGGACCCATGACACTAAACCTGTAGTGACAAAACTGTGCATCACATTCAATCTGAAAATAGCAAATCCTGGGGGTCACAACAGTGACCAACCCGTGTCTCGTACGTACCACATGCCAGCCACATGTCAGCCACTGCTCTCAGCACTTACATTTATTGTCATTCAGTCTTCCCCACAACCTGTGAGGGAGGAGCTCTTCCTACTTCGGTTTTACAGGCGAGGCACCCGAGGCACAGAGAGGATATGACACTTGCCATGTTTCACCCTTAAAGGGCCATGGATGGGATTTGAACTCTGGCCATCTGGCTTCGGAGTCCATGCTCTTAACCTCTCTGCTATGCTGCCCAACTGGTTGCTTTCATTGAAACCTTTCTCTTAGTCTTTGTACTTGTTAGTGCATGCAGCATTTTATTTCTAAACCTCATAGCCACGCTATGAGTCTCTGGAGCCAGGTGGCCTGACTTAGCACCCCAGCTTTGCTCTTGCTAGCTGGGTAGCTCTGAATAACTTAGTGAACCTCCCTGCGTTTCGGTCCGGTCATCTGCAAAATGGGAACGAGGACTGTGCCTACTTCGCAAACAGATCTGGCACTGAGTGTCCCACAGATATTAGCTCTGCACAGGGCTGTATGTTTCATGCTCACATCAGGCTGGTGGTCTGGGTGCCTGCAGAGGGGAATGGAGGCTTTCAAGGTGGGGAAACTGGGCACTCTCCTGTGGTCAGGGGGCCCTTCCTCTCTGGACTGTTCCAGAGTCTGCTGGGTCCAGATCTTCAGCCACTCGGGTGCATAGGGCCGGGATGGGTTGAGTGTTTTGGGTGCCCTATGGTAGGTGGCGGTGCCCACGCCCCACAGGACCTCGGGCCAACGCTGTGGTCCCCCACTACAGCTGAAAGAATGGGTACAGAAGCTCATGATGACCCTCCGCCACCCGTCACTGCCACTGCTGGAGCTACAGGAGATCATGACCAGCGTGTCGGGTCGCATCCCCGCCCCCGTGGAGAAGTCGGTCCGCAGGGTGATGGCTCAGTACGCCAGCAACATCACCTCGGTGCTCTGCCAGTTCCCCAGCCAGCAGGTGGGTGCCCGCGCCGAGCCAGCTGGTTCCTCGGCTCCTGGTCAGTCTGGACATCTGTCCTCTGCTTGAGTTGGGCTTCATGAAACCCACTTACAGCCCGAGATGTTGGGGCTGAGTTTCCTGTCGAGCCCTCTCTGTGGAAACCCAGCATTTCCCTCTGTGCCATAGGTGTTTGGGTGAACATAAACAGCCTTACTCCATACAACTTGGGTTCAGGATTGGAGTAAACAGACTGAACATTTTCTAAAATTAGGCTGGCCGAAATAAGTTGTGAGTGTTTCTTGCCAGTTTGTAGCTTTGATTCTCTCCCTCTAGTTTTGTAAGGTGATAGTCTTGTGACTATATGTATATATAGTTTTTTTTTTTAATGGAAACCATTTTGGGGTGACATGAAAATATCTAACAATTCTACATTGGCCTCATTTTTTTGTTGTTGTTGCTTTTATCAAGCATTTTAAAGATAATTTGCATTCAGGAGCAAAAACTCTGCCACTTTCCCTTCATGCCCTTTGCTTAGAGGGGCTACCTGCCATCCTCATTCCCCCACACCTTAGTGATTGGAGCAGCTAGAGGTCAGCAAAGGTCATCGCCAGAGGTCAGCCACTCCAGAGGTCGGACTCTTGTTCCGCCTTAGAAAGGAATGAAATACTGATTCATGCCACGTGGAAGAATCTTGGAAAATGGTAGATGGAAGAAGCCCGTCTCCAAAGACCACGTGTTACGTGGTTCCATCTATACGACATTGTCCAGGGCGGGCAAATCCATGGAGAACGGAAGCTGATTGACAGTTGCCCGGGCCCGGGAGAAGGACACTGGGGAGGGTGACAGGGTTCTTTACAGGGGGACAAAATGCTGTCCAATTGGATAGCGGTGATGTTTGGGCAACTCGGCGAATATGCTAAAAACCACTGAATTAATTGCTTACTTTAAGGGGGGCTATTATAGATGAATTATATCCTCACTAAAAAATAAAAGCAAACCTCTACAGGACCCCACTGAGAAAGGTACGTGTGTGGACCTTTGAGGAATTTGTCATTGATGCGATTTTCTACACTTAAAATATTTTTGTTGCCAAAAACCATATATCAATAACATTCAAGCCGATGACAAAAATAGGACCCTCCCCTCCAACCCCCCCACAGCACCTTCATGCTCCCTGGTTTGGAAATTCCCGTCTCCTCTTCTCTGGGAGCTCCCATATTTGTGGAGAGGTGCAATACAAATGGGTGCCTTTTTGCCATTGTTGTCGTCCTGGGTTCTTGGATTCCTCAAGCGATGCATTGAGTGGGATGCATGGAGCTGTTTCTGAGTGACCAGAGGCCTTTGCCACTAGAATCCTCTTGTTTCAAATGAGCCTCCGGTGGGTCCTTTGGGTGACTTCTGTGTGGCGACTGGATTGTATGGTTGTGAGTGGCCAGACCTGTTCTTTCCCCATCCAGATAGCCACCATCCTGGACTGCCACGCGGCCACCCTGCAAAGGAAGGCTGACCGGGAAGTCTTCTTCATGAACACGCAGAGCATCGTGCAGCTGGTCCAGAGGTGAATCACAGGCTCTCTGTGGGGTGCGGTTGTCCTGCTGAGTCATGCCGTGTATTATACCAGGGTGGTGCTCTGGGGCTCTCTGAAGGTCAGGCTCGAACTGGGAGACAGCGTGTGGGGTCAAGGGACCCTGATTGTGGTCCCTGATTCCTGACAGAGGAACCTCGGGCAAGGCACTATGTCTATGCACCTCAGTTTGCCAGTGTGTAAAATGGGAATAAAAACACCTCACGCACAATAAGGCATCCTGAGTTCTAAGTGGATTAATTTTTTAAAATTTATTGACTTTAGAGAGAGAGAGAGAGAGCATCAGATTTGCTGTTCTATTTATTTATGCATCATTGGTTGCTTCTTGTATATGTGCCTGACTAGGGATCGAACCTGCAACCTTGGCATATCAGGATGACGCTCTAACCAACTGAGCTACCTGGCCAGCGCTAAGTGGATTAATTTTTGTTCAGTCCTGATAGAGAGTCCTCGTGGCAGCCTTGACTACGGGACAACGGGATGAAATGACTTTATATGTCGCAAAGAACTTTACAAGTTATCGTTGCAGTTTTAGGGCATCCTGGCAAAGGAGAGTTGTTGGGGAATTTGCATGCTTTCTTGATGGCTGTTGAGCAGGGAGAACTAGTCTGACGGGAAAAAGAACCCCCACTTTGCACAAAGAATCTACCTGGCAAGAAAACTTTGCTTAGACAGAATCCAAGCACCCTCAGACTGCAGCACATTCATTCAGCTCATGTTTTCCATGTTCCAGAAACTACCAGAGGTGCAGAGAATGTAGGAGACAGCTCCTCTTTTCAGGGGACTTCCTAGCCCATAGGGACTCTTAGTGACAATAGGGTTAGCATTGCAGCTGATAAAGGAGGCCTTGGTGTGGATTCCCCACAGGGAGAGTCTCACAACCAGGGGCCGCGGGGAGTCCCTCCCAGGAGACTTCACCCACTAACCTTAAACCCATCCTTTAGCTCCCAAGAAATGCCTAGAAGAATCAGTCCCAGGGTAAATTAATTGAATTCCCCAGCAGATTTTTCTGTGTTGCACGTAAATAGCAAAGCTCTGTCCTATGTTGTGTATTTTTAAAATCACGTTTGAATAAGTGGGTGCTGTGGGTTCTCCTCTTTTGTTGTCATTTGGTGATGCTGGGCTGAAGCTGGTTTCAACTGTAAAACCCAGTGTCCTGCCTCCTCAGAAACCCTCTTCCCCGTGTTCAGAAATGATCAAGAAGAGGGAATGTTTCAGGGAACGTCCAGGTTAAAATTTGATTTTCAAAGGAAAGCAAGATTTACAGAGATCTTTTGGTAAATGTCTTTCACATCTGGTTTTTTACCAAAACTGTCTTTACCCATTGGATGGGTGACTGAAAATTTTCCTTTCTGACCATGCATGCAAGGCTGACCCCCTTTCTGCAACCCAGCTCTGTGAGCGAGTTTCCTGCTCTAGGGAGACGGGCAGGCGCCATCCATCCAGAGGCTCAGGCCCGGCCTCTGGTTTGATGTTTGACCTTGGACAAGTCCTTGCCTTCTTTGTCCCACAAAGCCAGTGCAAACGCACCGACTCGCACATCCCTCCCAGGCCCAGGGATGGGGTAGGAGTGCATCCACCATAAGCTTTATTAGTTTTTTTTCTTCCCGAAGCCCTAAAAGCCCTGGCTGTAGATGTTCAGGCATGCCAGAAAGCTGAGTCGATGGCTAAGGCGGTGTTTTCTTTCTCCCCAGATACCGCAGCGGGACCCGCGGCTACATGAAGGCGGTGGTGCTGGATCTGCTGAAAAGATACTTGCAAGTCGAGCATCATTTCCAACAAGGCAAGAGTCGCCACTGGCACTGGTGACAAGCCCACAGGGCAGGAGGGGCCCGAGCCTTACTCCCGTGCGGCCTTTTGTCTCCCTCTAGCCCACTACGACAAGTGTGTGATAAACCTCAGGGAGCAGCTGAAGCCAGACATGTCCCAGGTGCTGGACTGCATCTTTTCCCATGCGCAGGTGGCCAAGAAGAACCAGCTGGTGATCATGTTGATTGTAAGCAGGGAAGGCGCCCAGTACCCAGAGCGGAGGCTGGCGGGTAGCTCAGAGGTCTGCAGACTTTTCTGGAAAGGGCCAGAGAGTAAATATTTTAGATTTTGCTGGTGATATGATCTCTGGACCGCTCAAAGCTGCCACATTACAATGTGAGCGAATGTGCGTGGCTGTGTCCCAATAAGCTTTGTTTACAAAACCAGGCAGTGGGCGGGGTTTGTCAGCCCCTGGGAGAGGTCATAACTGACCTCCAAAGCACCTGCTGTGTGCCAGGCACTCCTGCCATGATTGGGCTAAGGCGTATTGCCTCTCTGAGCCTCAGTTTTCTCATCTGTAAAATGGGGATCATGACAGCAGCTCCTCAAAGGGTTGGGAGTATCTAGAGGGTGAACGCCAAGGGTCTCGCCGCTTGCCCGGCACCTAGTAAGTGCCCCACAATCTCTGGCTGTTGGCAGCGATGCAGGCACAGGTGTAGATGTGCGTTTTTCTTACCAGGTGTTTAGGGCACATTTGGGGGTTGGATGAATGAATGAATGAATGGGCGTGCGCGGTGGAAAGGGGCGAGGGTATGTGCATCAGGCTACGTACCTGGTGTCTTCAGAAGACCGGGCAGCCGTCTGGTTTGCAGGGGCGGTCACATCCCTGGCGAAGGATGAGGGCTGGCATGTGTGCCCCTGGAGGACAAAAGCCACTTAGGTTCCGTTTTGTCCCCCAAAGGATGAACTCTGTGGCCCAGACCCTTCCCTGTCGGAGGAGCTGACCTCCATCCTCAATGAGCTCACCCAGCTGAGCAAGAGCGAGCACTGCAAAGTGGCCCTCCGAGCCAGACAGGTAGGACTGTGGGACACAGTCCTCACGGTGCATGGGGGCCGCAGGGGGGCCATCCTTCCTGCCGGGCTCAGCCCCTGCCACACACAGCCCCTCTGCCGCTGTCCGTGTCCGGGCCCAGCCCTCAGCTTCTCCCCGTGAGGCTGGCTTACCCCAGCCCCTCTGATCCCTCCCCCTCAGGTCCTGATTGCCTCCCACCTCCCCTCCTACGAGTTGAGGCACAACCAGGTGGAGTCCATTTTCCTGTCTGCCATCGACAGGTATGGCCACCAGTTCTGCCCGGAAAACCTCAAGGTGAGGCTGTCTCCATCCCTCCACCTTCCACAGAACACACCCCCTGCCGCCCTCCCCCACCCTCAGTGTGCTGGCACCCGTCACAGGGCACAGTGACAGACACCAGCAGCTCAGTCTGGTGTGGCCGCAGCTGCCCGAGGGGGCCCCTGGGGAGTCTCAGGCATCGAGGTTCACTGGGAAGGATGATTTTAAAAACTCAGGTGTGATGGACCTTTGGAAGCTGTAAGCCTCAGGTGACTGAGTCATGGCTTCATCTTCCCAGGGCCCCCTCGCCCCCCTGCTCTGCCTCACAAGCTTCCAGGGGTGCCCTCTGCACCTATGGGTGCAGGCAGCTCAGAGCTGCTTCCCTGTTCAGATCTTACGGGCCTAGGGCGCTGGCAGCATTTGGTGATGACCCCACCGGCTTCTCCCCTTCTTCCTGCCCCTGTCACTCATCTGATTGGTGGTTAAAACGTATTAACATTTACTTTTCTCTTTTTTCCCCTTCCCATTTCCTGTAGAAATTGATACTCTCGGAAACCACCATATTTGACGTGCTGCCTTCTTTCTTCTATCACGCTAACAAAGTCGTGTGCATGGCGTCCTTGGAGGTGAGTGGGAGAGGCCTCTACGCCGGCACAGTGCTGCCCGGGCCAGTTCCAGCACTGTTTTCCCTATTCAGTTAAAAAAACTCCCGCTGCCTGCCCTGGCTGCTGTGGCTCAGTGGATTGAGCGCCGGCCTGTGAACCAAAGGGTCGCCGGTTCGATTCCCAGTCAGGGCACCTTCCTGGGTTGCAGGCCAGGTCCCCAGTAGGGGGCGTGTGAGAGGCAACCACACATTGATGTTTCTCTCCCTCTATTTCTCCCTTCCTCTTTCTCTAAATATAAATGAATCTTAAAAACATAAAACCCCGTGCTTAAACCGTAGAACGGTGGTGCCCATTGCGGCAGCCGCTGGCCACGCGTGACTAGCGAGCACCAGAAGCATGTTGCCTCCGACCTGGGCTGTGCTCCAAGTGTATATACACCGGATTCCCAAGTCTCCGTACGGAGAAAGAGTTTAACGCCTCATTTTTATATTGATTACATATTGACATGATGATCTTGTAGGTGTTGGGGCCAAAATGAAGTTATGGTTAAAAATTATTTTAACCTGATGCCTTTTTTTTTAGGCGGCTACGGGAAAGTTTTAAATTAATTGAAAATGGCACCTGTGGCTTGTTACCTTGCTATTGGACAGACCTGTTCTAGAGCAGGAGGCGGGAAACTACAGCCCCTGGGCCACATCCGTCCCCCTGCTTGCTTTTATAAATAAAGTTTTATTGGAACAGCTGTGCCTGTTCATTGGCATATTGTCCGTGGCTGCCTCCAAGCTACCACAGCAGAATCGAGTAGTTGTGATAGGGCTGATATGTCTCGCAAAGCCTAAAATATTTACTATCTAGCCCTTTGCAGAGAAAGTCACATTCTGAAATAGGAGCAAATTTGTTCCCATTAACGATAATTTAAGGTCACTTCTCCAGCCTGAGTTTTCTCAGGTTTCGAGGGCACGCCATGGCACCCACTGCGGGAGTGCCCCCTGTGCTTCTGTCCCGTTAGGTGTATGTGCGGAGGGGTTACATCGCCTATGAGTTAAACAGCCTGCAGCACCGGCAGCTCCCGGACGGCACCTGCGTGGTGGAGTTCCAGTTCATGCTGCCCTCCTCCCACCCAAACCGGTATGGAGCCATCCTCACCTGGGCTGGCTTGTGTTTCTTTTTTCCCTGACCACCGTCCTCCTGCCTCTGGAGGGACCCAGCAAGTACGTCTGGGGAGACATCAGGGACACCACTCCCCCACGGTGGCAGGTGTGATGGCTGGGGAGGGACTAGGGGAGCAGAGGCCTGGGGTGTGTCCCAGAACTGAGCCCGCTCCTCGCCAGCCTTCCGGGGGAAACCGACACTGGGAGTGCTCAGTCTCTTTGGCCGAGTTCACCACTTCCTGCTTGCCAGGGGCCCCCTTGGGACTACACGTTCATGCATGCGCCATTCATCCACCCTCTCATTCATTCATTCATTCATTCTCTTGTTGAGCTCTTCGTCCTCAGCCCCTGGCCCTGACCTCAGTCCCCTCCTGCTCCACTTTATGCCCCCCTTTTGGGGAGAGCTCTAATGCTGGTTCATCAAAGTCTCTAGGGCAGGAACAGCTCTTGGGGTGGGATCTGTGAGCAGTGGCCTCACCCCCACCCCCGCCCTTCTCCCTGCAGGATGGCTGTGCCCATCAGCGTCACCAACCCCGACCTGCTGAGACACAGCACAGAGCTCTTCATGGACAGTGGCTTCTCCCCGCTGTCCCAGCGGATGGGCGCCATTGTCGCCTTCAGGAGATTCGAGGAGTTCACCAGGTACCCAGCGTGGCCCGGTCTCCCCGACACCCTGAGGGGAGGGGCCCAGGGAGCCTCCTCTGACTGCCCTCTGTTCATGTGACACATGGGGTGGGGGTGGCCCAGGCACCCAGCACAGAAAATGAATAATACCAGTTTAATAATAGCATTGTAGCCAGGATTGTGGGCCTCCCTGTCGCCTGCCCACATGTGGATTCTGGCTCTGCGCTTCCTGACTGTGAGACGCTGAGCAAATGACTTGACCTCAAGTTTTCTCATCTGTGTAATGGGAATCAAAGAGGGACCTTCACAGGGTCACCAGGAACATTTAATGAGATAGCACACTTTAATGTTGCATTTGAAATCCCGCTGGTATATAACTAACATGCTCAGCAAACGGCAGGGATCAGCCCGACTGTGATTATTGCCCTTTCCGACCCGTTCCTGCGTGTTCTGCGTTGTGCCTGGCTTTCCTCTGTCCCCACAACAGCGCCAGGAGCTGTGGTGATTGCGTTCTGTTTTTCTCAGTTGACTCAGAGACGTGAGGCGAGGTTGTTAGGAGGGTCTCCCAGCTGGTAAAGGGGGGGCCTGACTGATGCCCCAGAGTTTGGACAGACTTTCTCTTTTATTCATGCTCTCTGGTCACTTGGGCTCATTCTTCCCTGTTGGGAAAGATCCCATCAGTGGCCCCTTAGACCTGGTCGGGGACAGAATGAGCTCGCAGAGTGGTGGTTGGGAAAAAGAGGGCACTTGGGTCTGCCCTATGATCATGGGGGAGCAGCCCCTTAGCCCTCCCTCTCTGTCCTGTGTCCCCAGGAACTTTGATGAAGTCATCTCCTGCTTCGCCAATGTGCCCGAGGACACGCCCCTCTTCAGCAAGGCCCAAACGTCCACGTACTGTGAGGAAGACTGCAAGGTGAGGGTCCGAGCAGGAAGCTGAAGGGGGGCAGGCTGGGGCCTCAGGTCCTTGACCGCCTGCCCTTGTGTTTCTTTCCAAGAACCTCAAGGAAGAGCCCATCCACATCCTGAACGTGGCCATCCAGTGCGCCGACCACCTGGAAGACGAGGAGCTGGTGCCAATTTTGCGGACCTTCGTACAGTCCAAGGTACCCTGGGTGTGCCTCTGGTTCTGGGTCCCTGGGGGAGGGGGAGCGAGGGTCCTGGGGAGGTGGCCCGTGTGCCCGGGACCTGCTGAGGGTTTCAGAGCCACAGACCAGGCTTCCCACCCTAGCTCTACTGCTCCTCGTTGACAGTGACCTTGCGCAGAGGTGGCTGAATGTAGCAGAGCCTCAACTTCTTCCCCATAACATCAGGTTAGAGAGGGGGAAAAAGAGGAAGAGAAACATCAGTGTGTGGTTGCCTTTCGAGCGCCCCCTATTGGGAACCTGGCCCACAACCCAGGCATGTGCCCTGACTGGGAATCGAACTGGCGACCCTTTGGTTCTCAGGCCGGCACTCAATCCACTGAGCCACACCAGCGAGGGCAAAAGTCACAATTTTAAAATGAATACTTACAGTCGACATTTGTGTATGCAGATAACTGCAGGTTGCTTTTATAAACACATGGTGGCCATTGCCAGCCTATATTCTCACCTGGCAGTAGGGACAGCTGTTATATATGCTCAAGGACCTCGGCTGCAAACAGATGTAGACCATCTTGGCAGGTATAGATCAGAGACAGAGCAGGAGGGCGCTGTGTGACCTCAGGCAGGTTGCTATACCTCTCTGATCCTTAGTTTCCCCATGTGTAAAATGGGAGGCTGAGGTCCTTAGCGCATAATCTACCAGCCACACTGTCTGGTTCTGTTAGTTCTCAACCCTCCTGGCTTGGTCTAAACTTCAAGATTACTTGGAAGATTTCAGTTGTTGCTTTTTGTCTAATTAGCTGTTGTATTCCCTGTATTGTCCTGGGGGACTGGATACCTCTTACCCCCCTGCTGTGCTGTCCCTTGGAGGACCTGGCCTGGTGCTCAGTCGTGGGTAATGCCGGGAAGATTATGGACGTCATTGTTACGATTTCACTTAAGCCTTTGCTTGGTTAGTCAACAACGAATGATGTCCACTGCAGACTGTGTATAAAGTGCAGACACATCTGAAAATAGGTCTTAAAACCCACAGCCTCACCGTCCAGAGGCAGCCAGGGTGAAAGTTTTGGCATACTTCCTGCCCCCAGCTACTTCTCCTTGACACAGCTGATGTCCTTACTGGAGTTTCAGCTTGGCAGCCTGCCACGCAGAAAAGACATCTGGGCTGACTGGGAGCTCGCCTGCCCATCAGACCAAACCCGATGGCACTCGGGATACTTGGTGGTTCCGACCCAGAGAGGGCAGTGGGAGGGGCATCAGATCCCCCGTGGAAGGTGTGGGCAGTGAGGAATCCTGCGGTGTGCCGTGCGTGCCACCTGGCCGTGGGAAGGAAACCGCTCTCGAAACACTGACCCACGTCTGTGAGCTAGAAAAGACTGAATGTATCTCTGTACCATTAAAGTATATTTTATATACACATCATACCAAGGAGAGGAGAGCTGGGGAAAAGGAAAGACTTTTATACATATCTATGATTAAGGATCTCTTACGTTAAGCAGTTATATGCATACACATACATTCACACAGATACACACACTCACCCATATACATGCACACACACGCACACCCGTGCACACCTTCAGGGTGAGCCAGAGTTCAGGCCCCCGGCGAGCAGGCTGGTTTTCCTGCATAGGAACCCTCCTCATGTCCCACTTTCTCCTGAGCCCTTTCCAGCCTGTGTTGCATTCAGTGTTCTGTGTGTGTCCGCGGCCTGCTTCTGAAGCGGGCTCAGGCTTTTCATTTCCCCTGATCATTTTCCTTACCACGTGGGTGAGTTAAACGGTACCCTCCTCTTCTTCTGGCTGCTTTTTCTCTCCCCACAAAACTGTGTATAATCGTGTTTCTTCCATTTAGGGAGCAACTACAGACAGTTTTGTACTTTCCCTGAGTCACTTTTTCTTGAAGTCGAACACACAGAAAAGTGCCCAAGTCATAAATGTGTGGCCTGCTGAGTTTTTGAAGTGAATTCCCGGAAGCCACCAGCATTGAGATCGAGAAACGAAGATATCTGCCCTTCTCAAGCCCCTTCTGGTCTCTTCTCCTGCCCCGCAGGGATGGCTGGCCACTCCCCTGACTTCTAACAATATCGAAGAGTTTTGTCCTGAATTTTTATATAAATGAAATTGTCTACCCGTCCTTTTCTTTTTGTGTTTAATAGAACATTGCCCCCTGAAATAACACAGTTTCATTAAAGAGTTCATGAAACGTTTTTAGAAAGTATGTATATTTTAATATAGCATTAAATATAATTCACAAAGCACACTACTGCCCCATTTAAAGTGTACAATTCAATGCTTTTTGGCATATACGAATTTTGGAACCCGCGTTAGGTTTTCCAACATTTTCACCAACACCCCGCAAACACCTCCTACCCATTAGCAGTCACTCCCCATGTTTCTTCAGCCCGACACCCCCCCTCAGCAACCACCGATCCATTCTCTGACTCTGTGGGTTTGCCTGTCCTGGACACTTCATATGAACGGGGTCATGCAGTATGAGGTCTTTTGCGACAGGCTTCTTCCTCAGCATAATATTTTCAAGGCTAATCCTCACGGTGACACCTATCAGGACTTCATTCCTTTTTGTGGCTGAGTATGATTCTGTTGTGTGTTTGGCTTTCCATGCAGAAGAACATCCTTGTGGATTACGGACTCCGGAGAATCACGTTCCTGATCGCCCAGGAGGTCAGTCCGATGCTCAGTGCATCCTGAGCATCTTCCCCATTCGCCCAGCCTCCCTGCCCTTTCCCTGACGTGCACTCTGCAGTCTGGGGTGGGAGAGGTCGACTATTTTCCATGTGACTCGCTCTCGAAACAGAGGGGGTTGGTGTTAAAAAACAAATGTACCCCCTGTTGGGACAAGTCTTGCTTGATTTAATGGCCTTTTGTATGGATTTCTTTTTGCAGAAAGAATTTCCCAAGTTTTTCACATTCAGAGCAAGAGATGAGGTATGACCAAAACCAGTGGTGGTGTTCTCTCTTCCCTGGCATCTTTAACATTCAGGAAGACTATCCCTCGTCCGTACGATAGCTCCGTATTCTAGAACATGCAGCTGTCCTGCAGACTCCTGCCTTCCTCTGCGATTCTATTTCCAAGGAGAGGCCTGAGTTTCTCCGTGGAGCGCAGACCTCTTGCCTCCCACACTTCAGCCTTCACTTCCTACCGGTGCCTTTCACTTAGATAATTGTTGTGCTTGCTGCTGACTCAGTAAGACGGGCCTCCCAACGTGGTTTTCTTATGACCATCTAGAACAGCAGCTGGCAGCCTGTGGCTTGCAGGCTGGCCTCCTGTTCATATACACAAAGCCTGGAACACGGCCACACCCACTAGGTCACACACGATCTGCTGTGACTTTCTCGCTTCGGCCGCTGAATCGAGTAGTCGAGATATCCACACTGTAGTCCATCAGTCCTCCGGCCCTTTAAGGAGAACTTGGCTGATCCCTACTCTGGAGCAGGTGGGCTTGTTCCCGACCTAGATTCAAGGCTCTGTCAAGTTCAGAATTTTGTATTTGGCTTTGTCTGAAGCCTCCCTTCTCTAGGTAAGACCCACCTGTTCTCTGGCTTCTTTATTGTCTTAGTTCAGTTTCAAGCACTGTCAGCTGCTTTTTATTTTTATTTTTTGAGGACTGATTTCCATAAGAAAACCAAGGGTCAGTGACTTCTTGAGAAACACTCTGTACTGTGACAGGGAAGAGCCTGGCAGGTGCTGGGGACCGACTGGGCTCCCTTGGAGCCCAGCACCTTTGGGCAGCCAGCACACCAGACCCGCATGTCCTCTGGGTCTTTGCAGAGTCCCAGGCCTCTTGAGCCCTGGGGGCTGCTCACAGTTGGACAACATAATGGCCACTCCCTTTGTAGCTCCACCCCCGCACACCCGGAGTCTGCAGGACGTGGTGTGCGCCCAGCAGGCTCATGGTCTGGTGTCAGACTCGGGGGTATCTGTGTCTGTCTGTCTGTCTTCCCTCCCTGGTTGGCCTGCAGTTTGCAGAAGATCGCATTTACCGCCACCTGGAGCCCGCCCTGGCCTTCCAGCTGGAGCTCAGCCGGATGCGCAACTTCGACCTGAACGCCGTGCCTTGTGCCAACCACAAGATGCACCTTTACCTGGGCGCTGCCAAGGTGAAGGAGGGCGTGGAAGTGACAGACCACCGGTTCTTCATCCGTGCCATCATCCGGCACTCGGACCTGATCACAAAGGTAAAGTGTCACGGGACGTTTCTTCCTCCGAGCCTGTCACTCGTGTGCTGGCCTTCCCCTTGTTGAGTTCCTATTCCATGCCCGGCCCTGGGCCGCAGGCTAGGGATTGCAGGGTGCCCTGGGCACACACAGCCCAGCCCTTATGACACTCCCGTCAGGGTGCAGGGCGGGCGGACAGCAAAGTGGCCTATTTCTTCAGTCCCACGGGTCTCTGCATGAGAATTGAGAGGATAGAAAGATACAGCTTTGCTGAGTGATATTTCCTGGTTGAATATGTGATTATTATTACCATTTTTTGCACTTAGGAAAGTAACATGTGGTTATGTTGTGAACATTTCAAACAATACTAAAAACTACTTTTAAAAACCAAGGGAAAGGACCCAGAATCCTGCCACCCGGGGGTCAGCCTTGCTGGTGGCAATACTTCCCACACACAGACAGCGTTGTGGTTGTAAGACAAGGGTGTCAAACTCATTTTCACCAGGAGCCACATCAGCCTCCTTCAAAGGGGCGAATGTAACTTTAGGACTGAATAAATGTAACTGCTCCTTAGCTAGGGGCAAGGAGCTCGGCGCTGCCTCCGGGTAGAAACAAGGTGCTGGGCCGGATTCGGCCCGCGGGTCTTGTGCTTGCTACCTCTGGTGTAAGGTCGCAGAGCTCAGGTGGACAAAGCCTTTGCAGAGTGGTGTTTCCTTACTGGTCAGCCACTCGATGAAGATAATCTGCTCCATGCCCATTCCTCGCATGGATGTGCCCATGTATATAATATTTTTTATTAACCCCCTGCTGATGGACGTTAAACTAATCTCAGTGTTTTGCTGCCTCGACCAACCAGATACTTTAATAGATTTTAGTATCGTTGAGGATCCGGAGGCAGTTGCCATCGAAGAGATTGTTTGTTAATTACGGTGCCCAAGAGGAGGGGGCCCACCATGCCGTGGGGGCCATGCCGTGGGGGCCACGCTGGGAAGCACTGGGTCAGTCTGGAGGCCCAGTAGAGGTAGAGCTGAGGGCCACAGCCTGCGTTGGGGTTTCTGCAGGGAGGGGTGGGTGAGAAGGGCAAGCAGGCCTGGGATTGGCTGGTCTGAGTAATTGCCGAGGGCTCCAGGTACCGGCTGTCTCTGGGTGTCTGGGTCCTGCGCCTGGCGTGATGAGGGCAGGGCACAGGACCCTGGAGCATGAGAGCCTGATCAGGGGAGGGGGCTCTGGAGTGGTTGGTTTGCGTTTGGAGGGCATGCCCAAGGGTGGACTTGGCTCACTCTGGAAGCGGCAGTCCCTCCAGGGCCCGCAAGGCCCCGGTTACCCGAGCATCAGGGTACAGAAGCGAAAAGGTGGTGCGTGTACCGGACAGCCTCTGTCCTCCCTCACCTTCGGAGTCAGGGCCCTGCTCTTCTCGCCTGGCACCCTGTTTAGAGACAGTGTCCTCTCCCCCGCCTCCCTGCGGCCAGCTGGGGGCAGGCCCTGTGCCCTCTGCTTTAGCGGCCACCCCTCCCGCGCTCGGCAGGAAGCCTCCTTCGAGTACCTGCAGAATGAGGGTGAGCGGCTGCTCCTGGAGGCCATGGACGAGCTGGAGGTGGCGTTCAACAACACCAGCGTGCGCACGGACTGCAACCACATCTTCCTCAACTTCGTGCCCACCGTCATCATGGACCCCTACAAGGTCTCACCCTTGGGGGGCCCCCGCCAAACCCTGGGCTCAACTTCCCGGGGACCCTTGCTCCCTCCTGCCAGTGCTGCTTTGGGTATCAGCTCCTGGCACTCGAGACCCGAGTTACAGGACGTGCACCTGTGAGTCTGAACCTCAGGTGCTGCGGGGGGAAGGCAAACCCTGCATCATTTAGTTCTGGAGCCACGTCGGGGCCACCACCCCTAGCACTACCCCTGTCTGATGCTCCCCTCCATGAGGTGCTCCTCCTTCAAGGCGGCTCGGAGGCCCCAGATATCTTGCCAAACAAAAGTCTGTCCTCTCCCTGGTTCCAGACTCTGCAGGGGGACTCCTTTGGCTGTTTCTTCAGGAGCAGGCAGGGTTTGTGGTTGTGATTTTGGGGTGAAAGAAGTCCTCCTGGTACCTCAGCCTGGCATGTGTGGGGTGCAGGGCACCCATGCTGGTGCCCCACCTCCACTGGCCCACCCACTTCCCAGAAGAGAAGAGGGATAGGCTTGAGCTGGAGGCAAAGGGCATGTCCCCTAGGAAGGAGCACTAGCTGTCAGTTGCCAGCCTCAGTTTCCTCATCTAAATGAGGCGTACAGATGCCGGCCTCTCTGGGTAATGGAGACCAGATGAGAGAGCAGGCTTTAAATGCATAGCAAGGTGCCTGTGGTTATCATTAGCTAATAGTTGTTGGTTACACACCGTGCCTCAGGCATTTTGTGTTCAGCACGTCAGCATTGCTCTGTCGTCAGTGCTGGAACTGTCATGAGTGTGTGCGAAATGGGCTCTGAAACCGGAATCGCTGTGATGTGCGGCAGATCGAGGAGTCGGTGCGTTCCATGGTCATGCGCTACGGCAGCAGGTTGTGGAAGCTCCGCGTGCTGCAGGCCGAGGTCAAGATCAACATCCGCCAGACCACCACCGGCAGCGCCGTTCCCATCCGCCTGTTCATCACCAACGAGTCAGGCTACTACCTAGACATCAGCCTCTACAAAGAAGTCACCGACCCCAGATCGGGAAACGTAAGGCTGGGCCGGGTCCCGGAGGTCCGCGTCGAAGCAGAGGCAGGCTCCTCGGTTCGGACCAGTGAGACTGGCCAGTGAGGCATAGATGAAGCAGTGTTTGGTGGCTGTTGTGCCTGCCGTGCTGATGGGGGCGGCCCCTCCGATCACCGTGTTTGCCTCCGAACCCCAGTCGTTCACTCGCCTGGGGAGGAGAAGGGTTCCAGTGGGTGATCTGTTCGAGGACCGTGTTGAGGATGAGGTGTGGGGGGCCATGGTCAGTTGCAAGGCAGCCTCCCACTCCGTTCCCTCCATGAAAAAAAAGGAGTTTCCCCAACCGTGTTTCAGAACAGACTTTTGTAAAGTGAATCGAGGACCGCACTGGCTGCTGTTTGCATGCAGGTGTATATTTTTTATTTTGAAATAGTTACTCTCAAGTAGCTGTAAGAATAATACAGACAAAAAATAGTACAGAAAGTTCGCATGTACCCTTCACCCAACTTTCCAATGATGACATCGTACGTAACCGTAGGACCTGCCAAAATAGGAAATAGACACAGGTTCACTACCGGTAACTCCAGTGCAGACTTGACTCGGGTTCTCGGTCTCCACGCACTCTTGTTCAGTTGTGTGTGTACATGCGTGTGTGTGTGGTCCTCTAATAGTTACATTCTGGGGGCTGTGTTTCCCCATCTCCCCCTGTCCCTCCTTGTTCTGGTTGCAGAAAAGAGATTTACTCTCTTAGACACTCTTTGTCACGTAGCGGGACATTTTGCTCCCTGTGCTGCATTTTCACTGAGGACCAGGTAGAAACAAACTCGGGAGGGAAGGGGTCTCTGAGAGGTGCCTCCCTTACGCTCTGGTTGTCTTTCCTTCTGCCAGATCATGTTTCACTCCTTCGGCAACAAACAAGGGTCCCAGCACGGGATGCTGATCAACACTCCCTACGTCACCAAGGACCTGCTTCAGGCCAAGCGATTCCAGGCCCAGTCCCTGGGGACCACCTACGTGTACGACTTCCCGGAACTGTTCAGGCAGGCAAGTCCTGCGGCTGAGGCGCAGCACGGGCCTGAGTCTGCTTAGGAAGACAAAGAAATTACATTTGACCCTTGAACAACATGGGGGTGAGGGGTGCCAACCTCCTGTGCAGTCGAAAATTCACATGTGGCTTTTGATTCCCCCAAAACTTAACTGATAATAGCCTCCTATGGAACAGAAGCCTCACCAACAACAGAGTCAAGTAACATATTTTGGATGTTACACATATTATATAGTGTATTCTTACAATAAAGTAAGCTAGAGAAAAGAAAATGTTATTAAGACGATGACAAGGAAGAAAAAATGCATTTATAGTATTTATTGAAAAAAGTCTGCCTACACGTGGACCTGTGCAGGCCACATCTGTGTTCAGGGATCAACTGTAATATCTGCAATGACTTCCTAGCATTTTTCCCTAAGAGAAGCCCAGTCTCCTCCCAATGGTAAGGGAATATAACATAGACCCTTCGGAACATGATGTGGAAGAGAAAGTGACTCACGCAGTTGCACGTCCCAAAGACAGACTGCTGAGCACTTCGCTGTGTTTCCTTCTGGTCTTTTCGTTGCTTTAAGTACCTGCTCCTTGCCAGGCACCATTGTAAGGAAGGGTAGGCCGTGAGGAAGAGGATGGGGTCACTGCTGGGAGGGATTTTTAGTCTGCTGTAAGATAATGTTCTAAAAGAATAATAATGTTCTGTTATGTTTTTCTGATTATTAAAGTTTCCATTGGAAAACACAGAAAAATAGGAATAAGCAAATAAAGCATCACCCATATATGATCTGCCCACCACTGAGGACTGCAGTAACATTTTAATGTGGTTCCTCCGAGTATTTTTCCTGTGCCTTTATTTTCTTTACGTGGCAGGGCCTTTCGAGGCGACCGAACACACTGGCGTTGTTGGCATGGATGTCTGTCACTCCCCCCAACTGCCTTGTGAATGACGTTCATGACACCGAGGCACAGCCCTCCCACCGTAGGCAGCAAAGCATCAGTTCACTTCCGGCAGAGGAGATGCAGGGTAGTGGGAACAGCCGCTGTTTAACGTCACACGGGTCTGGGCTTGAATCCTGGATCTGTCCTTGGCGCCCTATGTGTCTCTGGGCGAGTTCCTTTACCTCTCTGAGCTTCAGGATCCTGCTCACAAGGTTGTTGTGAGAAGTTTATATTAAGTATTTAGTAGATGCTTAATAAATGGAAGCTCTTATGAGTGAGATTGTCATCGTCTGTATCCTTTTGCCTCTGACCTCGAGGGACACAGGATAAGAAACAGACAAATCGGGGACAAATCTGTCCCCTTTCTTTTAGATAAGGAAACCAAATACTACAGAAAACCCATAAATTTGGAAACTTGGATGAAATGAAAAATTTCCAAGAAAAATATATCTTATCAAGACTGACTCAAGAAGAAATAGAAAATCTAAACAGATTAAAATAAAAGCATTAAAGAAATTGAATTAATAGTTTAAAAAGAATCTATTCACTCAAATTGTGCCCAGGTGGTTGTGTAATAATTTTTATCAGACCTTCAAGAAATACATAATTCTTTGTATACAAATTGTTTAGAGAGCAGGAAAAAAAGAGAATGCTTCTTAATTCATTTTAGCAAGTTGTTATTACCTTAGTATTCATCCCAGATAAGAACATGGACACAACATTCATAAATAAAATATTAGCAAATGAAATCCAGTAATGATTTTTTAAAAAAATTTAGACCCAGTAGGGTTTATCTTTTTTTTATTGATTGATTTTGAGAAAGAGAGAAAAAGAGGGAGAGAGAGAAACATGGATTTGTCGTTTCACTTATTTACGCATTCACTGTATGTGGCCTGTCCAGGAATTGAACCCGCGGCCTGGCCAGGAATTGAACCCGCAGCCTTGCGTGTTGGGATGATGCGCTAACCAACTAAGTGAGCCGGCCAGGGCCAAGTGGGGTTTATCTTATAACTGGTTGTATGATTTGATATTAGGATGTCTATTCATACAATTTACCATTTTAGTAGATTAGGAAAAAAATTTATAAAAAAACTATTTGACAAGACAACATCTGTTTGTAATAAAAACTTTTAATAAACTAGGGAGAGAAGGGAATTTATCTTGATCAATGGTATCAACCTAAAATTAATAAAACCTAATGGTAAAATATTAGAGGTATTTTTTTTAAAGACAGATACATGAGGGAATTAGTCATTATTACCAGTTCTATTCAACAGTTTTTATTGGAGGTCCTGGCCAGTGTAATAATTAGACAAAAAAAAAAAAAAGACATAAGAGGTATAAAAACTGTAAAGAAAAAAGTAAAGTGGTGTTTTTTTTTTTTGCAAATTATATAAATGTCTATATAAGAAATCCAAGAAAATCTGTAGAACTAGCTAACAAAGCAAGATTGCTAGATGCAAGATCAATATACAAAACTTAATTTGCATTCGCATGGATCAGCAGTAATTATAAAAAATTAGGGAGAAAAGGTTTATGGAAGAAATTTTCAAACTTTACTGAAATACTTCAAGCCTAAATAAATGGGGAGATATATTACGTTCACCGATGAGATGATTCAATATTGTAATGATGTTAGTTCTGTGGAAATTAATGCATTCAGTATAAATTCTAGAGTTTGGGGGGGAAACCTAAAAATCCACATAGAAAAGCAAAAGCCCATGAAAAGCAAAAAGAATTTTGAAAAAGAACGGAGTCAGGAGGAGTCATCTCAGCAGGCGCCGGTCCTTATTTTCAAGCCGTAGCACTTAGCGCTGTGCAGCGTGACTGTACGGAGCCCACAGACCGACCAGTGGGACAGGGACGAGCCTAGAACCAGACCCACTGCGGGACGGAACCTTGTAGAATGCCCAGGTTCGGGATCATGAGTCCAGGAAATAAACTTCACTAGAAGGTACAAGAAAACTGCTTATCTAACGGGAAAAAAAAATTTTTTTTGATTTCTACCTCATTTATTGCAGTTTACAAAAATAAATTTCAATAGGGATGAAAGCCAGTTGGAGTCAGCTTAAAAGCATGCAGCAATCGGGAAAAGCCCTGTCAATATGACTACCTTAAAATTTAAGTTCTTTATGCCAAAGAGAAGAGACAGGGTCCAGATTGAGAAAACATGTTTCAATGCTCATGACCAGCAAAGGAGTAGATCTAAATTTTCTACAGAGCACTTGTAAGTTGATTAGAAAAAAAATAAAAAGCAAAAAACTATTTAAAAAGCTAGGCAGGAATAAACAGGAAATTGGCCCAAAAGAAACTCACCTGGTCGATAAGCATATTCAAAGGCGCTCAACTCACGAATACTCAGTGAGGTACAGATCAATACCAACACAATTTCACACCAGCGGACGGGCGTTAAAATATTTGGCAAAACTAAGCATCGGCAAGTGCGCGGGGGCAGAGGAGTCCCTACTTCTTATACAGGCTTACTGGGACTGTGAAGGGTCTCAAAAAATTTGAGAGCGATTGGTAATATCAAGTAAAGAAATTTCACAAACCCTGTGGCCACTCCTAGGTAAATACCTGGTGAAATTCATCTCTGTTTCTAAGAAGAGGCCGTAAAAATGTTCATTCCAGCATTATTGGTAATATTGTAGAATTGGAAGCAACAGAAATGTTCCTAAAGAGAGTTCTGAATACATAAATTGTGATGTATTCATTCCATGGGAATCTGAATAGCAGGGAAACAAATCAACCAGAGTTTGAACTTATCGGTACAGATACATCTCCCAAACACACCAGGGAGTTGAAAAAGCAAGTTGCAGAAGGGTGTGCCCAGGGCAATACCATTTATTTTAAAGATTGAGTCACGCAAAATAATACCACGTGTTTTAAATGCACGCACGCATGCCGAAATGAAAACATGGACATGTGCAGAGGACTGGTAGACATTCAATTCAGGGTAACAGTTATTACCCCAGGTAGATGGGGGGCAGGGTCAGGGAGAGGATGGGGAGCCTACACCAGGGGCTCCAATAACATCTTTTTTTTTTTAAATCTTAAGCAACTAAGGAAAAATTATGATTTGACAAAACCACAAGATGGGGTGCTGGGTGTTTTTTGTTCTGCATGTTTTTCTGTGTGCTTTAAGTGGCTCCTGAGTAAAAAGAGAGAAAGCACTAGAAAACGTGCCTCTCTACTGATGACTTCAGGTTTTTTCCTCCCCTCTCCCTAGGCTCTCTTTAAAATGTGGGGCTCCCCAGACAAGTACCCCAAAGACATCCTGACATACACAGAACTAGTGCTGGACCCCCAGGGCCAGCTGGTGGAGATGAACCGACTTCCCGGCGGAAACGAGGTGAGGTCTCACAGAGCCCAGAGTCCCTGGCTGGAAGGACCCCTGCCAAAAATGTCCCTCCCAAGGACACAAACCCGTTTTCCTTGTGCATCTGTCTCATCACCAGGTGGGCATGGTGGCCTTCAAAATGAGATTGAAGACCCGGGAGTATCCGGAAGGGCGGGACGTGATCGTCATCAGCAATGACATCACCTTCCGCATCGGATCCTTTGGCATGGGTGAAGACATGCTGTACCTGCGGGCGTCCGAGATGGCCCGGGCCGAGGGCATCCCCAAAATCTACCTGGCGGCCAACAGCGGGGCCCGGATCGGCCTCGCAGAGGAGATCAAACACATGTTCCAGGTGGCTTGGGTGGACCCAGAAGACCCCCACAAAGTACGTCAGGAAGCGGTATAATGGTGGTGTTCTCTCAGCTAGCGTTGTATTTTCGGGGGGTGGGGGGTGATAGTACCCACAAGGGGGTGGGAAAGTCCTGTCACACTTTTTCTGTGTAAAGCACAGATATCCACACATGAACAGGCAAACAGTGTGTTGACATTAAAGTTTCACGGGAGTCGGAAAACATGTCTAGACAGTAATGAAAGTTTCTGAACAATGAGCTAATTTATACACATAAACAGGTATGTAATACATATCTCCGGAGTGCAAAGGAGAAAAATACATCGTCCCTGGCCTCAGAGGTGTCTTAAAAATTGTCTGGGAGAGGTAGGGACACCGGCCACAATAAAAGGCGAAATGAGTGGGAGAAAAGCACACGTTTTGTGATGTGAAAATGTGGGAGACAGAGTCATTCTTTGCAACCAGAGCGTGCATTTCCAAGGGGGCGATATACGCACCCCCCACAAAAGGGGACAAAGTGTGTATGCATGCCACCCCCCTTACACACACACACACGCGCGCACACACACACACACACACACGGTCTGTCCAGAAGGTATCCAGCCATGAGCTGTGAAAAATAGAGACATTTATTGAAGGAGATACAAGAAACATTGTACATAGGACAATGACACCTCAGTCCCCTTCAGAGTAGGTACTTTGGGACCTCACACAGTTCTCCCAGTCACCAGCAGCTGCCCCATCCTATTTTCCTGAATCTCACTGACGGTCTGAAATCTCTTTCCTTTCAAAGGCGATTTTAGTTTCTGGCAAAGCCTGAAGTCCCAGGGCACCAAATCTGGGCTGTAGGGGGGCTGAGTCACCTGGGTGGTGTGATGTTTTGCCAAAAAACTCTGTAGGACACGTGATGCATGAGCAGGTGCGTTGTTGTGATGAAGCTGCCAGTCACCAGTTGCCCGTAGCTGCGGCCTCTGAATCATTGGAATAGTTTCCGCGGAGGAATGTTCAAGCTGAACACAAAATTCAGTGCAGATTCATTGCTCTACTAGCTCTGTCATTTTTTAACACAATGGCCACACAACACACGTGCTCACTCAATGGCATGTACCACCCCCACTGACTAGTACAGTGAGGTCATCCTTATTCACACCTGTGCATTCCAGTGCACTCTACTTGGCTGCCAGGTTACATGGATGTCGCACAAATACTTCTTGTTATATTAACGATGGCTGGACTTTTTCCGGACAGGCCTGTCTGTCTCTCTCTCTCTCTCTCTCTCTCTCTCTCTCTCTCTCTCTCTCTCTCTCTCTCTCTCTCACACACACACACACACACACACACACACACACACAATACGATGGTAAAATTGGGGAGGAGGCTGGGAACTCAGGAAAAGTCTGAAAGTCTCCCCACAGGGCACTAGTGAAGGTGATTGAGGAACGGAACCCGACAAGGAAAGAAGTGAGGTCGTGTGCGGATGTGTGGAAGGCACTTAGTGGATCTTCAGTTCATAGCCGTTATTGACGGTGTTAATATCCGACCTGTCGGTGTGTTGCACACCTGTTGTAATCACGTTAACATGTTACCAGCATCCTCCCTACAGCGTAGGCATTATTTTAAAAACAATGGCTGCCGAGGGCAGGGACCTGGATTCATGGCTTCACTGGAGCTTTCTGTTTTGTTCTGTTTTGTTTTAAGGGATTTAAATACCTGTACCTGACCCCTCAAGAGTACACCAGAATCAGCTCCCTGAACTCCGTCCATTGCAAACACATCGAGGAAGAAGGAGAATCCAGGTGAATGACTTAGCAGGCGGCTCCTCCTTGTGCCTGGGCCTCATTTCAGCTGCTGCTGGGGAATCTGCCTCCTTGTCTCACGGCTTGTGTGGTGGGTGTGTGTGTGCACAGTTGGGCCCTTGAGCTTCCGCGCTAATGACTTAAACACCTGGAGTGCTTTGTAGGGCGAACCCATCCTTGTCATCCCCAAGTAAGCCGTGCCTCTCACCCAAATGGCACAGAACACAGGGAGAGTTAGATCGAATTCCCACCATGTCCCCAGCGCTGCAGGTAATTTTATGACCAGATTAGCCAAACTCATGCCGCAGTGTCCTCTGGCAAGCTGGCCAGGGCAGGGCTCAGCTCCATGAGAACATCAAGGCTACCGGCTGTCTTTTCCAGGGAAAGCTGCAGGGACTTTTTCAGGGAGGGCAGCTAAATCAGAACTTGCCAGGCTGAGTTTTCTGGAATGTTAGTTGGAGACCCATGAGAAGGAGGAAAAATTTCCATCATCAGGTGGGACCGGGAGACCCTGGGTTGAAGGAGTTCTAAGGAGTGTCTTCACCGAAGGCCTCTGCAGAACCTTTAGCGAGCTGACGTGCCGTGTGACTCTCGGCCGGGCTGGGATACAGTGTCTCCCACACTTCGGTGACCATGGAGTCCTAGCAGATCGATTGGGAGCCAAGTGGCTTCCCATGCATACCCACGTTTCTCTGGAGACCGAATGGTATCTTCGATTGCTTTCGGAAGAGTGCACAGTGGAGATGACATTTCAGTAACACAGCCCGCGAACCATCTTCTAGAAACTCTGGGGCCAGTTGTGAGGGTTCTGGACCTCCGCCCTCATTTCACCTCTGGCTGCTTTCTCCGCGCCTCCCAGACCCTCCCCCTGCTTGTCCCTCCTGCCTTTCGTGTCTTTGGGGGATGCATCAGCCTTGGATTTTGCTGGATGAGATCTTGGCCTCCGACTCGTGTTTGGTACTTACAGGTACGTGATCACGGATGTCATTGGGAAAGACGATGGCCTGGGCGTGGAGAACCTGCGGGGCTCGGGCACGATCGCTGGGGAGTCCTCCCTGGCTTACGAAGAGATTGTCACCATTAGTCTGGTGAGTCCCTGCTCACTGTGTTTCTTTGGTCTCGGCTTTTCATTACGGAAACTCGGAAAGAGTCACCAAAGGAAAGAGAAGTGGTAATGAGCCCACACGCTCCTCACGTGGCTCTCATAGTTATCGGCTTCCTCAAACCCTCTGCCCCTGACAGGGCATATTTTAGGGCAGCGATGTCCAACCTTTTGGCATCTCTGGGCCACTCTGGAAGAAGAAGAGTTGTCTTGGGCCACACATTAAATACATTGCGACACGTAATCACAAAAACATCTCATAATGTTTTAAGTAAATTGACAATTTGGTGTTGGGCCGCACTCACAGCCCTCCTGGGCTGCATGCCGCCCACGGGCCGCAGATGGGACACCCCTGAGCAAACTCCCTCTTGTGTCTTTCCATCAGTAAATTTTAAATTGGATCTTTACTAGATAAAGATTTACCCCCTAATACACTATTATTAGCCCCAACAATATCCACGACACGTCTTTAATATCATGAGGCACCACTTGAGTTCAGTTTTACCAGTTACCTAAAAAATACCTTTCAGTAGTTGGTTTGTTTGAATCAGGGTCCAGTCTCCTCTTATTTAAAAGGCGTTAAGTGTTTAGAAGAACGTTTGTCTGATTTTAACTGGATGAGTGCCTTCCCCTTCCTCCCTTGGCCTTTCCGGCAGTATTTTCTGTGTTTAGGAGCAGGAGGGGTGATAGCAATCTTCATGGCGAAGTGGTAGTCTAGACCCTGTTTTCACACTCAGTGTGGGGTCTGTGGCTTCCAAGGTGGGAAGTGCAGGCCCCGAGCGTCTTCCTTAGGCTTCCATTCTAGATGATACCTTTTTGCTGCGTGCATTTCATACAGACTTCAAAATAAAGAGATGGGTGCATATAAAAAGGTACATTTATATATTTCAAAAATGCATTTCTCTTCATATATATTAAAAGATATATATCTTCTATATTCCAAAAGACACACATCATATATCTTATATGTATTATAGAACTTATAATGTATTACATATATATTATATATATACATTACATATGTCTTTTATAGAAACACAGTTGACTCTTGAACAACAAGGCTTTGAACTGTGTGGGTCCACTTATGTACCCCGATTTTTTCCATAAACACTGTAACTGTGTTTTCTTTGCCTTAGGATTTTCTTAATAGCATTTTCTTTTCTCTCACGTCAGTGTAAGAATACAGTATATAACACACATATATAACATAAATCTGCATGTTAACCAACCGTTTATGTTATTGGTAAGGCTTCTGGTCAATATTGGGCTCTTAGGAGTTGTTTGGGGGAGTCGAAGGCATTCACAGAGTTTTGACCCGAGGGTTGGCCAGCTCCCCTAACTCCTGCGTCGTTCAAGGGTCAGGTGTGTGTGTGTGTGTGTTTGTGTGTGTGTTTATTTATTTAGAAATAGTCTGGGACCCACCAGAAGTTGTAAGATAGGACAGAGAGGTCTGGCGAACTTCTCACCCAGCATCCCCCATGACAGACCTTCCGGACACAGCACGTGTCACCACCGGGGGCATCAAGGCCGCTGCAGTCCTCTGAACTGGGCGCCAACCTCGCTCGGGCCTCTCTGGTTTCACATACACTCTCAGCCATCCTTTCAGTTGTGTGAGTGGCCGTGACAGCCAGTGAGTGGCCGTGACAGCCCGTGAGTGACCCAGCTCAGGAGAGCTCCCCACATGCGTCTTGAAAAAGAGCCAGAACATTCTGTGTCTGCCGTCTGGCTGTCTAGAACACTCTTCTTGGTTAACCGTGTTCTTCCTGAGTAGGAAGCCAAGGTCAAGCGAGCCTGAAGGACAGGCTTGGCCTCTGCTGTTTGGCCCTGGATCGGGTGGCCAGTGGCCAAGCTGTGGCTTCTGTTTGTGTCCCTCATGGTCCTGCTGTGGGGGTGGGCACATCACCCTCAGGAATTCAAAAGGGATCCTGTCCCCACAGGTGACCTGCCGAGCCCTTGGGATCGGTGCCTACTTGGTGAGGCTGGGCCAGCGTGTGATCCAGGTGGAAAACTCCCACATCATTCTAACAGGAGCCAGCGCCCTCAACAAGGTGACCGACCGCAAAGGAGCCTGGGGTCATTTAACATTCCCCTTGTCCCCTGATGGGTTTTTTCCAACATGAAACACGTGTCGTCATTCCTATGAGTGTAATAACTGTTTTTCCAGTTTGTGGATAACCCCCTCCCCCAAAGGATTAAGCTCTCTATTACTGATATTTAAATTTCGAAAAATTATTTAATTTAAAGAATTATTAAAACTCGTAACACAGCATTACACACTGCGGACAATTGGGAAAAGACCCCAAGACGTAACTATTCCTGCTGGAACTTGGGTGCATTTCCCTCTCATCGCCTCTCCTCACGTGGTTAGAATCTCAGTGGATGTGCAGGCTGGTATTTTACTTTTTCCACTCTGTGAAAACGTTTCCACATCGCTATAAAGCTCCCATAACGTGACGTCTGCCAAAATCCCACTGAGGGCCTCAAAGCCCAGCCCCAGAACCAGTGACATCCACACCCGCCAGGCCCTGGTTAGAAATGTAGATCCTCAGGCCCCGCCCCAGACCCACCGAAGCAGAAACTTGGGGAAGGGTTAGCTTTTGAGATGACCAAAGTAACCCCAAGCCATCCTAATCAGGGTGATCAGAGGTGACACCGCTTCTCCGATTGGGCTGCATGTTAGAATGATCTAGAAGTTAAAAAAAACAACCACCACAGATTCTAATAGAGCTGGTCTGGGCGCAGCCTGGGCATCTGGATTTTTGAAAGCTCCTTGGGGATTTTAATGTGCAGCCAGGGTTGAGGACCCCCCGAGGGACGTGACTTGCAAACAGGAGGAAGGGCCCCGGGCCGGGCAGGACCTTGCTAACCGTGCTGTGGCCAAGCAGGTCCTGGGCAGAGAGGTGTACACGTCCAACAACCAGCTGGGCGGCGTGCAGATCATGCACAACAACGGCGTCTCCCACGTCACCGTGCCGGATGACTTCGAGGGCGTTTGCACCGTCCTGGAGTGGCTGTCCTATATGCCGAAGGTGCGGTCGGCTGCCCACTGCAGCTTAGGTCTGGGGCCCTCTGCTACTCAGTTCATTTGCCGGGCGGTAGGAGCACAGGGAGGGGAAGCCCTGCAGATGTGGCTGGGTGAATGTTTCCTTATCCCTCCCTCCCTCCCTCCCTCCCTGGCACCCAGCCCGGTACTCGTTGTTCTTGGCTTAAAAAAAGAAAACAGCCAAGGGATGGCATCGCCTCTCAACCAAAGAGGTAACATCGGACCATAGAGAACCCTCAGACGACAGGCAGGCAGGATCGGATTCCTGGCTTCCTCCTCAGCAGCAGCAGCCAGACCTGAGGACAACTGAGTCTCAGCTTGCTCCTCTGTGAAATGGGCGTGACAGTAGCCTCCCCCCCCCAGAGTGTTCCCCCGATGACTCAGGGATGAGATGTTTGGAGCCCAGCACTTGGCAGGCCCTCCCCAGATGCCATGCAGAGTTGTGGTGACTAGCTCGTTGGGCTTGGGCCTGGGCTACACAATAAGGTGTAATCCTAGTGACGAAAGAGAGAGAACCACAAAGAGCAGGTGGCAGGTGTTGTTGACAAGCAGAGGAAACAGAATCGGAGACCTGGCTTTCTTTCCTAGGATAATCACAGCCCCGTCCCCATCATCACACCCACGGACCCCATTGACAGAGAAATTGAGTTTTTCCCCTCGAGAGCCCCGTACGACCCCCGGTGGATGCTTGCAGGACGGCCTCACCCAAGTAAGTCCTCAAGCGTTTGCCTGAGACCTGGGCCTCGGGTTTCTTTTCTGGGCTCAGACGAAGGAGCCCTGAGCTAGAGCATGGTATTGGGGGCCGTGCTGAGGCCAAATGCAGAAAGCAGAGGGACTGAGACTGCGCTCTGGACCGAGGAGGGTTGGAGCTGGCCTCCCTTTTCTGCAGCCGATGGGTGGAGATGAGGGCAACAGAGGTCATGACCTCCTTCCCAAACTGCCCCGGGGTTCTGTAGGTGGGAAACCCAAGGC
Source organism: Macrotus californicus (assembly GCA_007922815.1). Lineage (NCBI taxonomy): Eukaryota > Metazoa > Chordata > Mammalia > Chiroptera > Phyllostomidae > Macrotus > Macrotus californicus. The sequence continues at coordinate 134,037 of VMDR010000156.1, forward strand.
TGACGTCAGAATTTCAGACCACGCCTCTCTCTGCTCTTGCTCCCTCTCCCTCCCTCTATTCGGTTAAACCTCCATAAGGGAGCCCTCTGTGAGCTTACCCAGGACAGGCAACTTAACCTCTTCTACACACACACACACATGCACACAGGTGCTAACACATGCACACGCATACACAGTCTCTCCCTCTCCGAAAGCAGCACGTTTGTCCCCTGGAGGTATACAATTACAGTCTGGGCACCTAGACAGCAGGAAAGCTGAGCTCCCCCGCCACCATCGTCCTGGGTCTAGAGTTTCACAGGCTGCCTCCTTTAGAGCGGGTGCAGACAGGTGCCTGGTGGGAGCATGCCGGACTCTGCCCCCACCAGGAGTCCTGTGGCTTGTTCCCCTCTTCTGTGTCTCTTGGCCTTCCTCACCTGTTTTCTCTGTGTCGTCAGGCCAAGCCTCAGGCTGACGCTGAAGCTGGGCTGCTCCGTTCCCAGGTGCCCAGCCCCCCACAGCTGCAACCTGAGTCCCCTCCTTTGCCTGGTTGTTCTCATCCAACCTGCAGCCACGGTGGACACTGGTGGCGTGGGTTTAAGTCACTGCTTCCTCTCCAGGGGCGGCTGACATCATCACATCCCCCTCACCCTCTCTCTCACTGGGAAATGGAACACATTATTCTCTGTTACATGGGAAGGTAAAAGGTTATTAAGCTATAGCCAGCAGGTCAGGGGTCCGGGATGAGTTTTAGGGGGCTGACAGTTCCTTTCTGAAACCCCACTCTCCGAAGGCATCCATCAGCTCTTTGCCTCTTGGGAAGAAGAGGCAGAGGCTCCGACTGGGGTCTCCGTGCATTGGGCCTTGGTGGGAACTGATGTGGTTGGAGATTCTAATCTGTAAGGGCTGAATTCCTGACTTGCTGTATTTTTTGCAGCCCTGCTTTTTTGTTTGTTTTTTGTTTTTGAATGGGGTCGGGATCTGCATGGTTGTCTGGGGAAGAGGGGTGTTTGGGCTGTCGGGTCAAGGTCAGGCTGTCCTTAGAGACACCGCAGAGCCGTCTGCCCTCCCGAGCAGACCTTGGGGGTCCTCGCCAGCCTGGCCCCTTAGCCCCGGCTTCTGCCTTCTGCCCACAGCTCTGAAGGGATCCTGGCAGAGTGGATTCTTCGACCAGGGCAGTTTTAAGGAAATCCTGGCACCCTGGGCTCAGACCGTGGTGACGGGACGCGCAAGGTAACCCTGAGGATAGAGTGGGCTGCCCGTACCTTGCCTCACCAGGCACTGGGATTCCTGGCCACTGGGACAGGTGGCCCGCCAGGGGCACTTTCTTCTTGGGCCCAGGATTTTCCAAAAGAAAGAGTAATTGGGGGGATGGTTTTCTAAATGATGAATTTCTTCATAAAGTCTCGATTTGTCTGTGGCCTTAGGAGGCACCTCAGCCACCTCTGTGTGCTGCCATCCAGCCATTACTGTCCACTCCCAGAACACCCGTAGAATGTCAGCTGGACCTGGGCGGGCCCCATTGCCCCCTAATCTGCCTGGGGGTGCCACCCAGGCCCTGGCTCACCTGTGCTCCACCTTGCAGGCTAGGGGGCATCCCTGTCGGAGTGATCGCCGTGGAGACGCGGACAGTGGAGGTAGCAGTGCCTGCAGACCCTGCCAACCTGGATTCTGAGGCAAAGGTGAGGGGACTGGGGAACTGGGGCTGCTGTTTCACCCGGCTTAGTGACAGGTAGGTCGCATACCTGCCTCGCCAGCTCATAAACTCGCAGGAGACGTGGCCCCAGGGGACTCAGCGCCATTTCTCCAGCACTCTCTCTGAGGGTTCTATCGTGTCCCATACCACCTCCCTTCTTTCTCAGAGGATGACAGAAGGTCCCTGTGAATCCCTCCCCCATCTTGCCCCATCCCTGTTGATGTTTCTAGGCTGGGCCTCTGCAAGGAGCTCAGAGGCCACAGGGCGGGTCCTAGGATCCTACTCTGTGGCCTTGACTAGCTCGGGGCACCTCTGAGCCTGTGAATGGGCAATAGGAACCTTTCTGGGCTACAGGGTAAGGGTCCAGCGCGGTTCTTAGAGACCAGCTTGGGGCCCCCTGTGAGCCCTGGCCCTGGTGTTGGTGCCGGTGCTGGCCGGGTTGCCCACCCATCCCATGCCCCGAGGTCACTCTTGCACAGAGGAGTCTCATCCAGCTGGCTCTGCGTTCCAGATCATCCAGCAGGCGGGCCAGGTGTGGTTCCCGGACTCGGCCTATAAGACAGCCCAGGTCATCAAGGACTTCAACCAGGAGAAGCTGCCCCTGATGATCTTTGCCAACTGGAGGGGCTTCTCCGGCGGCATGAAAGGCAAGGCAGCCTCCCCCGTGTGTGGTCCCACTGCCTTCTTAGCTGAGCCCCCCGCAACCCCGAGGGCAGGAGCAGTCCAGGATGCAGCCCCTTTCACAGATGGAAAAACTGAGGTTTCCTGGTGTGACTTGCTGGAGGTCACATCATGAGTGGCAGGGCAGAGAGGGGCAGTCCCCGAGCTGCCCAGGGACCAGGCGCTCACGTCCACACTTGGGAAGATGAGAGGGTGCGACTGTCCTGCCTTCCTCAAAGGCTACTGTGAGCCCCTGTGACCTGGAAGCAGTATGAGCACTTTTTAGGCCCTGAGTGTGTTTCGAGCCACCGTGGCTGTCAGCCTGGCAAGGCCTGGTGTAAAGCCTTGCTAGCTGGGTGCCCTCTCTGAGCCTCAGTTTCCTTCCTCTGTGAAGGGGGATAAGAATAGGGCCGACCTCAGAGAGGGCCAAGGTAAGGATTTGCTGAGTGGATCCCTGGCACATGGTGGTATTTCTCAGTATGGTTATGGTTGATTTTATTGTTGTATTGTTGTTACCATGTAGGGTGCTCGGCACTTGGAGGACACGCCTTGGTGTCCCCTGGAAAATAAGGACCGTGCCGCTTAGGGGCAGGAGGGAAGGGACTGCCCGATTCTGTGTGCTGGAAACGGTGGGAGAGTGCAGAGTGGAAAGGAAGCTTAGATTCAGCCACTCTCTACGCTTCCCTTTACGGGTGGGGACATGGAGGCCCAGGCAGGGAGAGCGACTTTCTCAAGGTCACACGGACACACAGCTCCCTACTATGAAACAGATGGTAGAGCTGCTGGTGCCTGGTGCGGCTCCTGACTCTCGGCCCCGTGCCCTTTCCATGGCGCCATGAAGCCTCCCAGCTGAACACACCTCCCCAGGCCCCCCAGGACAGCAGAGGCTTTGCTTGTGGACAAGTGCTAGGGCCTGAAGTCGCCTCTCTGGGCGGTTGCTTCGCTTTGCTCTTCAGACATGTACGATCAAGTGCTGAAGTTCGGAGCCTACATCGTGGACGGCCTCAGGCAGTACAAGCAGCCCATCCTCATCTACATCCCACCTTACGCAGAGCTCCGCGGAGGCTCCTGGGTGGTCCTGGACTCCACCATCAACCCTCTGTGCATAGAGATGTATGCAGACAAAGAAAGCAGGTGGGTAGGTCGCCCTCAGCCTGGCTCAGCCTTTTCTTGTTCTCACTGCCAGTTCTGAGGCCCCATCACCTGGGAGCCACTGGCTGGGGATCTCAGGGACATTCTGAGTTTCTGAAGGATGGAGAGGCTCCAGTTTTACCCAAAACTAACATCCAGTGTCCAGTTGGATTTTCTCAGTAGAGCATGTGGCTGAAGCACAGAGGTGGTAGAGGAGTTGTCTCTTCTTTCATAACGTATACTTATCTGCTTCCCAAGGAAGTTTGCAATCAAGTAAGGAAAGATGAAAAGCCCCTGAGCTTCCTGGCAGCCAGGATGAAAAGGGAAATATGACCAGTCATGTATTTTTCACTAAACTCTGAGTTTCTCCCAAAGCACAATTTTATAACCCAGGGCCCAGCACAGTAACTCCTAGTGGGTGGTCAAGAAATACCAGCCAAACAAATGACTAAATGAATATTTGTGTGAGAGGATACCAGTCCTTCAGGGGAGAGAAACCTTGCTACTTTTTACAACAGAACTCATCCCTAGGAACTCTTACCGAAAGGGTGATGACAGTAATACTTGCAACACATTGTTTGAATGCCTTCAAAGTAACAACTCCCTGCTACATGCTGTGCAGGATATAAAGGCCCCAAGAGTAGTTCTGCCCCAAACCACAGGCATCCTATTCTTGTGTTCACTTCCTTATTCATTCATTAATTCAGTGAATGTTTATTGAGTATCTACTGTATACCAGGCAATGCTAGGCATTTTGATAAGGTAGAAATGAGCTAAACCTGTCCTGCCTTCAGTGTGCCTGGACAGCAGCCTCTTTAACTTTTCACTCTGGCTGCCAGGAAGCTCAGGGCTACATAAAGTATCCCTCAGGGCTTCCAAGCTATCAGAAGAAAGGAGAGCAGAAGGAGAATAAGGGTGAGTGAGAGGGTTGGAAATGGGAGCTTACATGGGACCATGTTGGACTCCTCATTGTGCATTTGTGAGCTTTGAGGAGATCAGAAACAGCACCCTGGTTCTAAGAGAGGGAAATTAGGAAGGTCAGAAAGGACTGTCGCTGAGGAACAGGAGGGTCGGGCTATTCTGGAGAAAGTCATACACTCTTGGAATGGAAAGGGCCTTCCAGAGTTCAGAAAATTTTGTTTTTAAAAGTGGGCTCAGTTCCTCATGTTATGGGTACAGAAGCAGATGACCAGAGAGGGAACGTGAGTTGCCCAAGGTCGTACAGTGAGTCAGTGAAAGATCTAAGACCAGACACCCAGACTTCCTGGTCCTCTTGCTTCAGCCCCATGTCCTTGGCTGGCTGTCACTTACTGGGGGACCCCCTCACACATCTCACACCTGCCTCTTTTTTTCTTCAGGGGGGGTGTCCTGGAGCCAGAGGGAACAGTGGAGATTAAGTTCCGAAAGAAAGATCTGGTCAAGGCCATGAGACGGATCGACAGCACTTACAAGAAGCTTGTGGAGCAGTTAGGTGAGAGGGTCCAAAATGCACCAGCTCTCCGAGGTCGAGAGGTCTAGGCCCCTCCGTTGTCGGAGGCTTCTAGTTCATTGAGAGTAAAGTGAAGGCATGGCCAAACCCAGCTACAGACTTGTGAGAGATTCTGAATGTCCCCATAGAGCAAGTGAACCCCTTTAACCTGAGAAAACATACACAGTGCCTTCACGAATTTATTTCTCATCAAACACAAAATATAACCGTTGAACTATTTTGGACCAATGAGGAACATCAGAGTTTTGGGTACCGAAATGCTCCTTTAGAATCTCCAATCAGACATCAGGTATTTACAGTTTACCAATTTTGTTTGAGTGATAGCTTTGTGTCACTGGTAGCTTTAGGTGTAACTCTTTCCAAGTCCACATTAGGTGGCAGTGTCTGTAACTGTGCTGTTCCCAGGATTTGTGTGTGTGTGTGTGTGTGATTTCTTTGGTTTGTTGTCATGGAACGCTGATCTGATGGAACGAGTGGAAGGTGTTCCCTCTTATTTTGAGTTTGAATTGGCATTATCTCTCTCAGTCTTTGGGAGGAGGTCTCTACCTAAAAATGTGTCTTATATGTAGGACTATTGGCTTTATCTATTTCCTCTTGGGTGAGCTTTGATAGTTTATTTCAAGGAATTTGTCCATTTCATCGAAGTTGTCGAATTGGCCTAGAGTTGTTTATAATATTCTCTTCTTACGGTTTGCAATATTTATTGAAATAGTAGCTGCTGGTGTCCCGCACGCAGAGTGGGTCTGATGAAAGGGGCAGAGTTATTAAAGTTGCACTTTGAATGCCATCTCGCACTGTGGGTGTGTTTCCGACACTGCGTGAGCAGCTTCATTTGAGGGTGCTCGGGGCTGGCCTGCAGGCGGCAGGCCTGTCCTGCAAACTCTGGTTTCTGCCCTGGCCCGCAGGCAAGTCTGAGCTCTCCGACAAGGACCGCAAGGATCTGGAGGGCCGGCTGAAGGCCCGGGAGGACCTGCTGCTGCCCATCTACCACCAGGTGGCGGTGCAGTTCGCTGACCTCCACGACACGCCAGGCAGGATGCTGGAGAAGGGCGTCATCTCTGTAAGAGCCTCCAGCAGCGGGTCTGGGCCGGGTGTGAAGGGCCCTTCCTAAGGTCACGTGGCTTCCAACTCAGGGGAGAGATCTGGGTTCTAACACTGCATGTTAGAATCACCTTGGGAGCTTAAAAAACAAACCCAGTGCCCAGCTGGCTCTCCAGACCAATTAAACCAGAATTTCTGGAGTGGGAATCAGACATTGGACTTCTTTTTAAGTCCCCCAAGAGATTCCAACAGGCTGCAAGGTTTGGGAGCCGACAGTCCGATCTGTGTGTGTGTCTCTAACTGCTGAGTCAGATTTGGGAAGCGGTGTTTCTGTCCTGTGTTCACCCATGACTCGCTGACCATGAGGACCCCTGCCCTATTGCCCCACCCCCCAGACGACATCCTGCAGTCGGCTGCTGCCCGTGTCCCGTGCTAAGCCCTCTATGCCCACGGTGAGCCAGTCTAGGGTCCTGGCAAAGTCCTGGCTCTGCCACTTCTCCGGCAGGTGCCTTCGCCTCCCCCAGCCTCAGCTTCTATCGTGTGAAATGGAAACCATCACAGAGCCTGCGCCCACTGCAGGGCCCCGCCCCGCGCAGCATCCTGTGTGTCCCTCCGCCCTCTCCTGGTGCTCAGGTCTGGCGCTTGTTCGCAGGACATCCTGGAGTGGAAGACCTCGCGCACCTTCCTGTACTGGCGCTTGCGCCGCCTCCTGCTGGAGGACCAGGTCAAGCAGGAGATCCTGCAGGTCAGCAGCGAACTGAGCCACGTGCACATCCAGTCCATGCTGCGCCGCTGGTTCGTGGAGACGGAGGGGGCCGTCAAGGTGGGCCAGGGCTAGAGACAGGGCAAGTGGGCGGGTGGTCGTTGTGGAGCCCCGAGGGTGGGCCTGCGTAGCAGTGGGTCCCTCTTTGAGGCAGCCTCTGCCCCCTCCCCAGGCCTACCTGTGGGACAACAACCAGATGGTGGTGCAGTGGCTGGAGCAGCACTGGCAGGTGGGGGACGGCCTGCGCTCCGCCATCCACGAGAACATCAAGTACCTGAAGCGAGACTCGGTGCTCAAGACCATCCGGGGGTGAGTGGCCCGCCCGGCCCTTGGACTTTCCAGCAAGTGTAGAGCCAGGAATGGCCTCCAGCTGCCTGTCCCCAGAGCAGAACCCACTGCGCTGCAACGTCCCCAGGCCCAGGCTCGAGCTCAGCCTTGGGCACCAGGTCCACAGCACAGCCCTGGGCCCAGTCGCCCGGCAAAGAGGCCGCAGCTCCCCAGAGCTGTGGGGATGCAGTGTTTTCAGTTCGTGACTGTTGTTGGAATGTATATGGTGACTTCTCCAAAGTCACAGCTAGAGAGCCCACCTTCTAAATCAGTAGGCCTCAGGCTGCTAGCTCCCCATTGGTATCCCCTTTCTGGGCAATTTGCTCCCCGCATTCCCATGGGGTCCCCCTGGGTGGAAGGTGGTGGATCACTCGGGACCCCATTTGAGGCATGAAGCTGAAGCTCAGGGGAAATGCCATGCCTCAGGTCACACAACTAGTGACCAGGAGGGTCCACTGTCATTCCTCGAGGCATTCTGACCCCCAAGCCATAATCTCTCTTGCCCCCCATGGGACTGTGACCTCCATGGTGACCACAGCAGGAAGAGGTTCGGGAGCTCCGGGTCGTCCACCCAGGAACGTGACATGGCCCTGCACGGGGATTCTCAGGGCCACCCTAAGATCCACTGAACTAATGGTGGCTGTGACCCCCAACCCTTCTTTCCCATCCCTTGCAGCCTGGTCCAAGAAAACCCCGAGGTGGCTGTGGACTGCATGATGCACATGAGCCAGCACATCGGCCCGGCCGAGCGGGCCCGCGTCGCTCACCTCCTGTCCACCATGGACAACCCTGCCTCCACCTGAGCCCTGCCCCTCGCCACTCATAGCACCACGGGCAGGAGAAAACCCGCGACCCGCCGACCGCAGGCCCTCACCAGGAACTTGGGTTTGCTTTTTTAAAAAAGACATCCTGGGCATTTCTGCGGAGCCACTGGCCCCCAACTCACTCCTGTCTCAATAAACCAGTCAGGAGGGCCCCTTCCCGGCAGAAAGAGCCTCTTCTCCATGGTCGGGAAGTGTTTGTTTTGTCTCCTAAGACATTTTCGCTGCATTACTGAATTGAGTGGAACCCAAGCGCCCGAGTTACCTTTTCCTTCCAGGCCCTGGAGTGCAGGATCCACGTGTCCTTTTAGGCTCATTTTTTATCACATCATGGAATCTTTTATTTTTTTTACTCTGAGACCAGCTCTTGATATAAGCATCTCCTGTATTTCAGCAGAATAAAGAGGCCAAGGAAAGAAATACAGAAGCAAGATGAGGGAGATAAACCTATTTTTGTGATGATGCTATTTGGAGACTGCCAAGTCACCCAGGAAAGGGTACAAGTGTTTTTTTTTTATTAAGAGAATAAAACGGAACCTTGTTCCCCAGATGTCCCCTAGGGAGTCACTAGGGATGTCCTGTTGGCGGGCCATGCTTAGCGCTTATCAGCAGAGACTCTGTTTTCGAGCGAGGAGAGCAAAATGAGCGGAACTGCCTGGCCCTGAGATCCAGGGCCTTTGGAGATCTCTTCTGCATGGCTCACAGCCCTCTGAGGACAAGCCCCTCCCCCACCGCAGGATGAGCCACCCTTTCCATGTACCCTCCTGCCCCGTCAGGACTACGGAGGTGGAGGAAAGCCCTCACCAAACGCACAGCCAAGCCTGCTCACAGGTGTCACCACTGTGATTGCCACTACCCCCTAGGAGGGCCCCTTCAAGCCACCGTCACCTCTCACCTGTTGCCTTGATGTCCATGGCGGGATCCAGCCCCGAGGGGCAGAGCTGTCGGTTTCCAAGGACTGGACCACAGGACCACGCCGATTTGCTCAGGGAGGCCTTTGTGACACGCCCACTGGCACCAGCCTCTGAAGGCTGCACCGTGTCAGGGCCTGCTGTCCTCCTGGCCCCGCCAACGGTCCCAGGGAGCCGGCCATGGTGGAGGGGTTGGCCACCCCCAACTTCAGTGATGAGCAGTTTGTCTGAGGACACCCAGTGTTGCACCTGGCCACCTCGGAGGACAGGGTTGCCCAGGGAAGCCCCCACAAGCCGGATGCTTGAGGCTGCCTGAGTTTAAGAAAAAAAGAGTCTGGTCATCAGCTAATGACATCCCTGGCGTGGGGCAGCGAGGGGTGGGAGACAGATGAATTACTTGACCCACCTTGAGGCTAGGGAGCGGGGAGATCCATGCTGCCTTGGGAACTGAATGTTTTCTGTGTGGGGGATGCCCCCTTGGTTCTGGAGGGGAAGATCAGTTGAGTAATAGCTGCTACCCAGGAACGGTGGGCGGAGGAACCTACCAGGAGATGTGTGGAATAAATTATTTTTTAAAGGAAGCTCTTTGACCTTGACTTACTATCTGGATCAGAAAAGGCAGGCTGCCTCCCTGAGCCATTCCCTAGAGTTCACCACCCTCCTGCAGCAGCTGAGGTTTGCAGCAAGCCCAGAGCCCCGACTGTGTCTCCTGCCGGGAACACCCTTCCCCCTTGGTCTTCGCCTGGCTGACTCCTACTCATCCCTCAAAACCCAACTCAAATGGAGCTTCCTCTGGGCAGCCTTCCCTGACCACCTTCCTGCTCTATTGCAGCCCCCGTGCTCCCCCTTTTGTGCTGCGTGTGAAACGTGGATTTGTAAGTGACATGCTTACCTGGGAACCCCTAGATCCTTTGGGCTGCTGAGACCAGGGTGACGTTGGGACAGCAGTCTACTGGCAGAGAGAGGGCTCCATTCTGGACAGTGAGCTAAGAGGCCACCTCCAGTGACATTCTCTATCTGGCGACACCCTGACCAGAGTGGTTTGTCTCTGAGCAATGTCGTGTGCAGGAAACACAGGCCAAGAGCTGAGGAGTAAGTTTTTATTTCTTCTTGTGGTGGAATATACATAACAAAATTCACCGTTTTGAAGTTCAGTGGCATGAAGTCCATTCATTGTTGCACCACCATCACCACCACCTATCTCTAGAACATTCTATTCACCTCAGATTGAACATCCAGGCTCTTTAGACACAAACTCATTTCCCGCTTCCCCCCAGCCCTGGCAGCCACTATCTGCTTTCTGTCTCTATGAATTTGGCTCCTCTAGGCACCTCATGGAAGGGATCCTACAGGATTTGTCCTTTTGTAACTGGCTCATTTCACTTAGCACAGTGACCTCACGGTGCATCCGCATCCGTGTTAGAGCGTGTGTCCGAATTGCCTTTTCAAGGCTGAGTAGTATTCCATTGTGTGGCTTGACCACGTTATCTGTCCATTTACTCACTGGTGGACGTTTGAGCTGCGATTGTGAACAGTGCTGCTGTGAACGTGGGTGTACAAATACTCATTCAAGCCTCTGTTTTCACGTCTTTCGGCTTTTCTAGGAATGGCTGGATCATACGGCGATTCTGTGATTTTCCTAAGGAGTCTTCACGTGGCTCTCCCCACACCTGCACCCCTTTACGCTCCCACTGGCGGGGCAGTGGGTTCTGATTCCTCCACACCCTCACCAACACTTGCTCAATGGGCTTTTCGTTTTTAGTTTGGGGCTGGCCAAAAACTCCGTATGGTTTTTTTTTCCACACAATATGAAAGACACATTTTTCATTTTCACCATTAACTTTATTGATTTGGGCATTTTGAGAATGTCGGCAATCTCCTGCTATTGCCATCTAGTGGGCGGAGGCCAGGGGCGCTGCTAAACATCTTCCAGTGCATGAGACGGCCCCACAGCAAAGAATTATTTGGCCAAAATGTCAATAATACCAGGAAACTTCGCAAACCACCTTTGCCACATTCGATCAGTCCCAGAACCTTCTTCACACACTACACAAATCTTTTTTTGCGTTTCAGTTGCATTTTTACCTTTGTTGAAATAAGAAAGCATAATACATTAAAAATGTTGTGTATCTTCTTCCATCTTCCTATTAAATGGCTGCACAAAAATTCGCCAATTTTGACAAGTTTTTTAAAAATGCACGCTGATATGACAGCTGTCACAATACAATCTAACAAAATTGTTTTGAATGACATTAAAGACAATTAAGGACTATGAGAACCATCATAGGGAAAAAATGTAACAGGCTCTTTGGCCAGCCCAGTAGTAACCATCCTAATCAATGGAGTCTAGGAGTAATTTTAACTCAAAAGTCACTGAATCTTTTTACTTGCATCCCTTAAACCTTGTGGATGAGACATACCCCATGAGCAAGCCTTTCATTCCCTAATTCTGTCTCCACTTCCCTCCTGCCCAGCTGTGGGGCCTCCCTCTGTGCTTCCCTCCTTCCTTCCCCCCTTCCTTCCTTCCACTCAGGAAGTTCTTCACGGTCCAGCCCTCAGTTTTGATGTTCATCCTGCCACCTCCAGGCTCTGGCGGTGACACCTGGGTGGGAGGTCCGGCATCCAGCATCACTCAGAGGTGGCGATCCCTGGCCCCGGTACTTCACGTCCAACTACTGACTGTGTATCTTTTATCCCTCTCTCTAAACCTCCATTAATGAGCCACCGTTACCCCCGGCAGCTGTGGAAGAAGACGGCAGACCTGCAGACCTGAGCTCAGACTGCCCCCCCCCCCACCGCCTACCCTGGAGGCGTGGCTCCACTGTAACCCAGCCAGCAGCCGCTCAGTCCGAGGCTCCGAGACTGGCAGACTCTGGGGAAGCAGCATGGCTGGAATCCCACCTCCGCCCTCCACTAATCACAGGTAAGGTGCTCAGCCACTCTGAGCCTCAGTTTCATCTTCTGTAAAAAAGGCGACGTGTTTGTTTCCTGTGGCTGTGGCCACAGTCACCACAAATGCAGTGGCTTAAAAGGAACACGTTCGTTTTTCTACAGTTCTGGAGGTCAGAAGTCTACGGTGGGGCTTGCTGGGCCCGAGTCCAGGTGCTGGTGGGCTGCGGTCCCGGTGGAGGCTCTGAGGGAGGACTCTGTTTCTGTTTCTTGTTTCTTTTTCTAGCTTCTAGAGGGGGGCCCCGTTCCACCTTCACAGCTGACACTGACCCTCCTGCCTCCCTCTCTTACTTGCAAGGACCCTGTGGTTGCATTGGGCTCACCTGGAAAATCCAGAATACTCTCCCTGTCTGCAGGGCAGCTAATTAGCAAACTTAATTCCCCTTCATATAACATGGTCACAGGTTCTGGGGATTAGGATGTGGCCGCTACTGGGGGGAGGCATTATTCTGCCCATCACACAGCTTAAGAACAGCTTTGCCTACGGGGCGGAGGAGGGATATATGGTGTGTGTGTGACGGTGGGTGTAGCTAGCACACGCGTTAGCCGGTGTTGTGATTATGTGGTCGTTAGAACGTGGATGGTTTCTCATGGCAGGGGGGTGGGGAAGCTGCACGACTACCCTCTCTGAGGCCCAGTGTTGTCATGTGGGAAGTGGGGCCACCCCGCTGACCGGGTGGCTGCCGTGCTGCTTCGGGGAGGTGCCGCAGGCCGTGGCAGGTGCTCAGGTGGCCATGGCGGTTTGTGTTTGTCGCCTGCTAGCTGCCCAGCTCCAGGGAGAACCGCCGTGAAGCCTTGTTCCTCCCTTCTGTCCTTTTCTTCCGGTGTCAGCGTGGTCTCTGCTTGTGACTCTGTGACCTTCGTGTGGCTGCTTTGACCGAGCACACCTGGCCCCACTGGCTGGGTGAGGAATGGGTGTGAGGCCCACTGGGGCTGCCGGCCCTCTTTGCCTGGTGACCCACCACTCAGACGTGTGACCCCCCCCCCAGTTTAGCGCCCCAGGAGGATGCTGTGCCCCAGGAGGGTGCCCTGCCCCATCACTTCTGCAAAGTCCCTTGGGGTGATGCCCACTAGTTGTGACCCACATGGCCAGGTCACTGCCCTCTGACCCCAACCAGTCACTAGGGGCAGCTGGAGGCTGTAATGCCTTCTTTGGCTAGGCCTGGACCACAGGGCCACCCAGAAGCCAAGCTGAGGAGGGGATTGGGGAGAGAAAGGCAGCCCAGGGTGGTGGCGGGCGGCAGGCTTTGCTCCCTGGGGTCTGCACAGCTAAGCGGCCCCTGCAACACTTCCTAATACCAGCCCCTCCCCTTACTTATCTTGCTGTGTGTGTGGGGGGGGGGGGGTGGAGGCCACCAGCTGCTTCCTGGCCAGGCTTACAACTTAGACTCCTCACAACTACACCCTTTTGCTGTTATCTTGGATGGGAAGTCACCTGCTTAGTGCCAGTTTCTTCATCTGCCAAGGGGAGTGATAACTGAAGACACACCCTTTGGGCTCCTCACGAGGACTGAGGCCTGGGCTGTAAAGGGCGCAACTGCTCACGCCTGCCACCGCCTTTGACCCCACTATGGCTGAGCTCTGGCTCTGCAGTCTGGCACTGTGAACTCAGTCTGGCCTCTTCCGTGGACTGGGAGTCCTGCCGAGCCTCGCTGAGCCTCCACTTTCTGAGCCGTGAGCGGGAGTCACATCCCTGCCTGAGAGCATGCCTGTCCGGAGTCTGGCACTGAGGGACAGTGAATGGCAGCCGTGCTAAGTTTACTGATAATGCCAAACCCCTCCCAGTTTCTGGCGTGATAGGACCTTGGTGTCAGAAGACCTAGATTCAGTGGGACTGTGATGTCGCCTCTCTGGGCCTCAGTTTCCCCATCTGTAAATGGGGTCTGACCTGTGAAGGGTGATGTTGTCCCTCCCCACCCCCATACCTCCCTCGGAGCCACAGAGCTGCCGTTCAGCCTTTATTGACAGAAGACAGTTACTCAACACTACGCTTACATTGCCTCGGTGTCACCGAACACGGGGTCTTCACGAACCACTTGCTCGCCTTAACTTCCTAGGGGGTCACGTCACACAAAGCAGCCAAGCAGGGCTGCTCAGACGGGCAGCCCTGGGCTGTGTCGAGAGATAGTGATGCTCGGCGGAAAGTTCCAGAACGCAGAAGAACTTAAAGATGGCTCTTCAACACGGGGCTGGACACCAAGTCTCCCAGGTGGCTGGCTGACCTGCCGATCAGTCGGAAAGCTCTGGTTCTGGGGATGGGGAACTCTCACGCACAGGAACCCTCAGCCGCATCCAGTTGGTCAGGAGGGGACGGGTACGAGCCACTGCTGAGTTTCTCAGTCTCAACTGAACTGGAAGATTCCGAATTACTTTCTCTTTTTTCCAGTCCACTCACCTGGCTCCCCTCCAACCCACCTGTCTGCAGAACCCGCCACTTGGAAAGTCAGTAATTGGCAACAAGAGGGAAAAAAGTCACAGGACAATGAAATAGGCAACAAGTGCCAATAAACCTCCTGCCATTGCAGCTTCGCCAGCCCCCACTCACGGCGTGGGTCAAGCTTCACGTGGTTCACAGTTTGCTTTCTTTCCGTTGGGGCGTCTTAAACTCCAGCGTGAAAAGCCCCCCACCATTCCCCATTCCTGTCCGATTGGCCCTTGGAAGGCCTATGGGACCTGAAACTATGGCACCTCCGCTCTTAGGTCCACATGGGGAGAGAGCTGAATCATGACTGAGCAGCTAGAAAACTATCTGGCCTCTTAAAAAACAGGACGTTTCACAGTGTCAAAAGTGCTTGTTTGTTCTAAAAAGCAGCCCAAGGCTGCAAAGCAATTAAGAGCCAGCTGGGGACGTGATTCGTGGATGATTTCGGCTGTAGGATTGCCGGGATGCAGAGACAGACAGCAAGTCTGGTTCCAGGGACTGCGGGCTGGATTCGAAGAGGTGGTTTGATTGGGCTCCAATAAATATAAATAAATGTACGCAGGGTCACAGTGACCCAGGCGTCTGCTCTATGCACTTCTAACTGACTACCGCAGAAGCGGGCCTGGCGGCCAGTGGGGCAGGCGCCCCTTTCAGAGTTCAGTCTGTTCCAGTCCAAGAGAAGTTAGACAGGTCGCCAGCTCCACTCTGGGCCTCAGGGCCTGTCCCCTTGAGGCTGAGGCTGATGTTTCATCCAAGAAGAATAAATTAAAGGACCTCCCTTCGCACCAGGGTGTTCCCCGGGTGCACCAAGGCATCCCACAGTGGGCTGCGGGTCATGGAGGGAGCCCAACAGGGAAGTGGGCTGGAGGCCTCACATCTCAGGTCTTGGGGGAGGTCAGGATGCTTGTCCACTGTCCCCTGTCCGTCTGACCTGGGAGGCCCCACAGGCTCCCCGTGGAGGCCGTTGGCTCAAAGCAGGGCTATGGGCTTGTTCCCCGGGGCCCCCAGGTACTGAGAGGAGGTGGCGGCTGCCATGGCCACACCATCTGGAGTCGGGTACGCGGTGTACAAACCCGTCACCTGCAGGTCTGCGAAGGACTGACCGCTGCTGCCGGAGACGGTGGCCAGGCTCGAGGCCCCCAGCTCACAGCCCAGGGGCGAGTCTCCGAAGGCCCCCAGCGAGTCCAGGCTGAAGCCCTCATCCTTCATCTCCTCCCAGAGGTTCCCTTTCAAAGACAAAAGCGCTTAGGTGAGCTGGCTCCATGTCACACAAACCCAAGTTTGAATCCCCCCTCTGGGAGGAGGCTAAGGCCACGTGTGGGATTTAAAGTCACATGTTGCAGGATGGGCGGGGGCTGGAGGGAGGGGGGCAAAAGGGGGCAAATGGGGGCCTCTGTGATAGTACGGGCAATAAAAATAAAGTGGAAAAATAAAATTAGAAAAAAAGTCATGTGTTGATTGCAGAACAGCTTAGAGGAGGCAGATGTTCAGCCCCAGCCCTCACCTTCCCACTGCGTGTCCCTGGGGACATCACTTCCATCCCAAAGCCTCAGGCTCCCCAGAACGAAGTGGAGGTGATCTGGGATCCCACCCCCAATGCTTCCACTAGCTTACAGGTGGCAAACACAAGGCCCGCGGGCTGAATCCGACCCTCCACCTTGTTTCTACCCAGCGGCAGCACCGAGCTCTCACTGAACTGTTAAGGAGTAGTTACATTTATACAGCCCTAAAGTTCCATTCGGCCCTTTGAAGGCAGCCACAAGGCTGATGTGGCCCCCCGGAAAAATGAGTTTGACACACTTGCCCTAGGGGATGAGTGGAAAGCACGGAGCCCTCAGTAAGTGGCACCGTCATGGCCAAAGCCAGGGGGCAAACAGCGATTTTCCTTTCTTCATCACAGTTGAACAGCACGATTATCCAGGGGGAGGAGAGGGAGGTTCAAACATGCCCATTTCACCGCTCTGACTGAGTGACCCGCTGCCTTGTCCGCTTTCCTCACTAGACATGCCTGGAGGGCGGAGGCTATTGGCTGGCACCCAGTAGGCGCGCCTGTGTGAGTGTGTGGAGGAGCCACAAGCCTTCGCTGAAACCTGAACTTCCCTCATTCGTTCACTCACGTGTTCCCCTGTATCAAGGATGACCACATGTCAGGCACAGCGGGCCAGTGTGACCTAGCCTGAGGTTGGCACATGCAAGTTGAAGTAGTTATGTTTGGGGTCAGTTGGACCCAGTTGAAGTCCTGGCTCAGCCACTTACTAGCCAGGTGACCTGGGGCCTTCTCTTTGCCTCAGTTTCCTCCCTGGCAGAATGGGGATGTGACATGGCAGCGACCCCACAGCACTGTTGTGGGATGAGGTGGGACGCTGCCTGTGAAATGCTTGGCAAGACGCCTGGTATATAGTAAGCGCTCATTAAGTGCTTGATGTAGTTTGCTATTACTAGGTGACTGGGAAGTATTTGTTGAAGGAATGAGCTGGGGCGGGGTGTAAATGCCGACAGCTCTCCTCTGCCCCCCCGAGCTTCTCCCCTCCCTTTTCTGTTCCCGCCACCCATTCCTCCAGCCTCACCCTGCAGAGCAAAGTCCATGATGCTGGGGTCCAGGGCGTCCACCTCGGTGTTCATGTCAGTGCTGATGTTGATGAAGTCCACGGGTGCCCTTCCCATGGCCAGGTGGGGGAGGGGGCTGGGGCTCAGGTCCGGCAGGGCGTGTAGGGGCGGAGTCTGGGCCGGGGCAGGAGAGTCTGGGGCCAGCTGTGCCTGGGGCTGGACCTGGTGGTGCAGTGGGACTGACTGCAGGGACAGGGTCATCAGCGGCTGGGGCGGGAGCTGGGAGACAGCCAGGCAGCCTTGGGCCATGGCCACTGTGGTGGCGTGGGTCGGCACGGGGGCCCCGGGCTCCCCCCGTTTGCCGGGACGTCGGCAGCTGTCAGGCCGGTCTGAGATCAGCTTGTCCAGTTCCTCTGCAGGCAAGTGGGAGAGGACACTGAGAGGCCACGGGACAGTTTCAGGGCTCCAGCCCAGGCCTAGGTTCAGGTCCCAGCCTTATCACCTGTGTGGCTTTAGCAAGCCCTTCAGCCTCTGTGAACCTCAGTCTCTTCATCTAAGAGACGGCACCACAGACCGTGCAGGGTTACTGTGGAAACGCAGTGAAATCACAGACTGTGTAGGAACCGTGAGGAATGAGAGGAGCCTTGGATAAGGATGTCGGTTCCTCTCATGGGGACAGGGCCTTAGAGGATGGTCCCGTAACTCTAGGACTGCACTTGAACCCCAGAACAGCCCTGCAAGAGGGAGGTGAGGCAAGGGTTACAAAATCCCACGGGACCGGGAACACACAGTGGGGCCTGGCCACTCCCTGCTACTGCGGAGACAGCAGGAAGTGTGGCTCTGGGTCCGGTTGGACCCTCCTCACTGCTGCTGGGTACAAACGAGACAGAAATTGCTCTCCAGTGACTTGCAGTTGCTGGCTTGCCCCTCACTGACGGTAACACACTTTGAGACCAGAACACGAGGGTCCCAAGATCTATCTAGGCTGCACCCGTTTTAGAAATGAGAACGCCTAGAACCTAGAATTTGAAGTGGCCTGCCCGAGGACGTCACACTGCATTTGGGTCAGAGGTGGCCCTGGGTCTCAAGCCCGACCCCAGAGCTCTCTGTGGGGTGGGCGTTGCTGGATGCCGCTGTGGTCCCTCTCCCCGCCACACCGCATTGTCCACCTCTGCGCGCTCCCCCGGCCCCTGCACACCCACCCCTCAGGCAGGACGAAGGTGCAGGGCCAGGCGGGTATTCCCAAGGCTGGGTGGGCTCAGCCTCCCCTTTCCCACCCTCCATCCGTCTGTCACTTGCATGTCTTCCCCTTGACATCTGTTACTTTTTAAAATGCGGAAGCAGTATTTTGTCTAATATAAAAGTAATTCACAAACAGGGCAGATGATGTGGAACATACAGAAACGTGAAGAATCTAAACAGTATCAGTAAAGATATATATATATCCAAATCTTCATTCCCAGCAGAGGTTTTGGTATGTTTCTTCCAGTCTCTCTCTCTCTATATATTTAGGTAGATATAGTTATATAGGTGTGTGTACATATACATACAACTATACATGAGTGTGGATATACACACAGGGGTGTGTTTATATACACACACACGTACCCATCTTGGATTTCTTCAGCCTACACTGCCAGAAGTAGAATAACTGGGCCGTGACTGGGCACAGTGTGGGGCTTTCATCTGCTAGTTTGCCCTGGAAAGGTCGCACAGCGCACCTTCCTGCCCACTGTGTGCCGGCATCTGTTTCCCCGACCCTGGCCCACGCGGGCTGTTAGTGCTTTGCAGAGCTGTGCCAGCAAGTTCGAAGGTGAGAACGCAGCATTCTCCCGTGGTCGTTTACTCAGCATTTCTGAGTGAGGAGCCCAGGGTTGCTTAGGGAGACTCAACAGCCCTCCGTGTGTCTGACCAGGCACCTCTGCTGACCAGCCACTGGGGAGCCGTGGGGCACGGGGTGGGGGAGAGGAGGGAAGTCCACCAGGCGCCTGTGTCCCCGCCAAGGTAGCTGGGACTTGTTGCCGGTGGGGGGGGGGGTGTGCCAGTGCGGGGCCCCGGCCTCACCAGGGTTGGCCATGCTCCGGCGGATGGCGGCGAGGTCCTTCCTCTTCCACTTGTGCATCTCTTCCTCCATCTTGTCGATGCGCGCCAGGTTCAGGGCCCACAGGCAGCCCTTGCGCGAGGACCCGCTCATCTTGTTCTCCACCTTCTCAAAGCACTTGTTCAGGGACAGGTTGTGCCGAACTGAGTTCTTCCAGCCGTCGGGCGCCGTCTGTGGGGAGAAATGGGCAGGTGGGAGAAACCTCCCTGTAAACCCCTCCTTTCCCTCCGGGGGGCATCGCAAACTCAGGCCTAGAGGGGCGGCGCACAGGGATGGCAGGGGTTAAATGACACTGTCCAACACTCAACCTTGAGTTGGGAAGGCAAGCGAGAGTGGTGGGGACTGTGGCAAAGTGGAGGGCCTCTGCCCTGATTAAAGGGGCAGCTACAGTTCAACTCCGGCCTTTGTTACTACCTGAGAACAAGACCCAGAGCTGCTGGATTTCCCACCCTTTCTCTCCCATGCAGGAAGCAAGCAAGCAAGATGATGCTAATACATGAGTCAGGTGTGTTAAATGCCAATTATTTTTAAATGCTTTTACTTTATTGTTAGGTAACTAGATACTGTAATGTGCCTCATGCCCTACCCTATTCTCTCTCTACTCTCCCCACTCCCCTCCCCCTCCCCCTCCCTCCCTCTTTGCCTCCCCCCCACACACACACATATACCACTATGCTATAGTATTGCTGCTAAGGACACTCTCCAAGCTTGGAACCCCAAGCTTGGGACCCTCTGACCTCCTGTTCCTTTGCTTGCTTTGATGCCAACAAGGATAACATTACTGATGGCCAATCACGTGCCAGGAGCTGCAGGCCCTTTACATGCTGAACCCTCCCTCACTAACCTTGCCGGCTGGGCATCATTCTGCCCCGGATTCCAGATGAGGAAACTGAGGCTCAGAGAGGCAAAGGCTCTTACCAGGTCTGGGTTATGCATCATTATTATATTTTACGGAGTCTGTGCTGAATAACTAGGTGGACCCCTCTGCCCTTTGCCCCTGGGATGCCTAGTGAGCTCCTCTTCATCCATCAGAGCCCAGCTTACATCCTCCCTTCTCTCCCTGGATGGTTTGGCCCATGTCTGTGTGAGTGAGCATGTAGACCTTTCTGCCAGGTCTACAGATGTGACGGGGCCTGGGGCATTGCTGGGTCTGACAAGGTTAGGCAGAGGTCAGAGCAGCCCGAGCACCCCTACCCCAGGCTGGGGCTCCTCACCTTGAAGTAGGGAAAGTGCTCCTTCATGAAGCTGTAGATCTCGCTCACAGGCAGGCTGCCAGTCTTGCTGTTCTTTAGGGCCATGGCGATCAGACAGCTGGAGGCAAAGGGTGGGCAGGCCAGGCATCAGGGAGGCATCTCAAGCTGACAGACCAAGGTTGCCTCTGCTAGGAAGCCTACTCTGCTTGCCCTCCTGGTTCCTGCCCCCACACTCATATAGCATTAACTATAGATACCTCTTCATGACCCTACATCTTCCCCAGTCCCTGCCCCTTTCCTTGACCCTGAGCTCAGCCATTGGTGTCAGTTTGAGAGACCTCATCTTTTCCTCTCTTTACCCCTCCCCCCATAGTTAATGTCTATGGGCCTTTAGACTTTAACTAGGCTATTTAACCTCTGCCCCCAAATCTTGTGAGACATACAATGCTATTATTTTGATGACTTTAGACATCAGAGGGAACTGAAGCTCAGAGAAGCCAAGCCACTTCCCCAAGGCCGCACAGCTTGTGAAGGACAGAGTGTAGTCTTGGGCTCAGTTCTGGAGTGGGTTCTCCTCTCTGAGGGTTGACTGCCCATGTGATGGTCTTTCCCGAGAGCACATCCCACCTGGGGGTTCCCCAGTCCCCCAAACCTCCCCCTTAGAAGTCTGGCCACCACATCTTGCTGTCTGAGGTGCCCTGAAGGTTATCCTTCACCCCTCTCCTCAAGCTCCCTCAGCCCAGCCCACCCTGGACCTCACCTGTATGAGTAGATGGGCTTGGGGTAGTGTTTGGGGTGCAGTTCTTGAGATGAGTGAACAGCCATGCGGGGCTGGGGGTAGGGAGGTCGTGCCCCAAACGGGGAGCCATACAGGCCCACAGGAGGGCACTTCCCACAGGCAGGGGCAGGGCACAGGTAGCAGAGAGAGAGAGGGTGAGAGAGAGCATAAGTCACTCACAGTAACCCCGCCCCCACCCGGTCTAGAAAAGCGAGATGAGATGGGGGGGTTACAAGGTTGTCTCCACTGCAGCAGGGCTTTCGGGAGAACGGAGTGAAGGGCCCCAGGACACAGACTCAGTGGAGAACGTTACCCCCATGTCCCGGCTGAGTAAACTGAGGCTCAGAGAGGTCCCTGGCCGGTCAAAGTCAGGGGTGTCTGCCTCCGAGTCCGGAGCCCCTCCGAGCCTCTGGTACCTGCTGGGCGCCTGGGGGGAGTGGGAACCGTGCTTGGGGAGCTGGAGAGAACACCTGCGGTGGGTCCCGCAGGCTTGAGGAGGGCTGGCCCCCCACAGGGAACTGGTTCATCTGCAGGGACAGGGAGAGGAGACAAAGGGTCAGGGGGACAGAAGAGACACCAGGCCTGCAGGGCACCCCCCGCCTCTCCCCAGCCCACGCAGCAGCACTTACGCCGCCGCCGGCTCTGTGGCTGGCCAGGGGGCCCAGGCCCAGCACGCCTGGGGAGGCCATGGCAGCCGGCCCATGAAGCAGGGGGCCTGGGGCGGCTCCCACACGGAGGTCAGCCACCCCAGCCAAGGAACCTGCAAAGGAGAAGCAGAGAGATGCTGCTGAGCTGGAGGAATGGCGGCCGTGGGAATGTCCAGAGAACAGAGCTATGCCGCACCAATGGGGCCAGATGCACCAATGAGGCCATGGCAGGTGCTTGGCAAGTCACTTCCCTCATTATGAAGAGTGAGTTCCTACTGGCTGTATAACCGTGGGCCAGCCTCAGCTTCCCCATCTGTACAATGGGGCTCCTGACATTACCTACCTCTAGAGCTGTGAGGGTTAAACGAGACGATGTCTGTAAAGTGCCCAGCACACCGCTGAGCACGAGATGCCGTCCCAGTAAACGTGAGCCACAAATAATAATCATGGTGATGACGATGTAATTAACACCTTGGTTTCTGTCCTTTGTGAAGCTAAAACATCAATTCATGGTTCATCTTCCCTTCTCCAAAGTGTGCCTCGGTTCCCTAGTGCCTCTAGGGTCAGGTCCAGGTGCTTTCATGCCTCCTTGCCCCTTTGACAAGCCCTGCTCCTCAGCCGAGGGTTAGCTGAGGAATAGCAGGCGTACAGCCCCCTGCATCCTGTGCTGGGCCTGTGACAGACATTGCTAATCTATCACAGATCTGCCCTGTGCCAGCCTGATTTCAGGTAGCCACCTGCAGTCAAGTGAAGTTGACCTGCAAGATGATCCAGCCCTGGGCCATCTCCTCCAGGAAGCCTTCAGGGACCCTCAGCTCTCCCCTGAGTTCTGGCTGCTACCCGGGCTCATCCTTTGTGTCTTGGCCTGTCTGCCTTATCCTGCTCTCTCTGACCAGACCCCCTCAGCTCTATGAGAACTGGGACCACATCTTACATGACTCAGTGCTCCAAATGCACGGTGTCAGGCACACAGGAAGTATGTGGCAATATAGTGAAGGAAGGGGCTGCCTTATGTCACACTTACCTCTTATCGAACACCTACTGTGTGCAAGACACTTCTGCACTGAATGCTCCCAATACCCCATGAGGACAATCCTGTTGTCCTTTCATCACAGATGAGGGACCAGGCTCTGGGTCACACAACTGTCCCCTCAGGGGTTCTGAACTACAGCCAGCAGGCCACATCCAGCCCACAGCATGTTCTTGCAAATAAAGTTTTATTGGCACACAGCCGTGCCCATTTATTTACATATTGTCAATGGCTGGTTTTGCACTGCCGTGGCCATTTGACCTACAGAATCTAAAATATTTACTGCCTGGTCCTTTTTGGAAAAAGTTTGCTGACCTCTGCTACAGATGTTTTGGCCAAGGACAATTTGTCCA
Source organism: Macrotus californicus (assembly GCA_007922815.1). Lineage (NCBI taxonomy): Eukaryota > Metazoa > Chordata > Mammalia > Chiroptera > Phyllostomidae > Macrotus > Macrotus californicus. Next base: position 156,872 of record VMDR010000156.1, read on the forward strand.
ATGACAGAAATATCCTAGGTGCTCATTTTTTCAAATGTTACTACTTCCAAATGTAGTGGGATGGCCGCTTTGGTTGATTGCTCTTGTTTAGTGCTTTCTAGGCGTTTAGCCCACTTGCTGTGCTTGCATCTGGGCTCCATCCGCCCACTAGGGGCGCCTCCGGGGTCGGGCCCCGTGCTCGGCGCCCGCCACGTCTTCTCTTCATCTCTTTTCTTCTCTTCTCTTCATCTCAGTGGGGTCAGTGAACTTCTATGAGGGGTCAGACAGCAAATACGTCCGACTTTGCCGGCCATATGTTGTTGTTTTGTTTTTTTTTACAACCCTTGAAAAATGTAAAAAGCATTCTTAACATAAAGGCTGTAGAAAACAGGCTGCAGGCTGCATGTGGCCCGTGGGCCACCGCGGGCGGACGCTGGGAGGGGTGGGTCTGTCTATTTCACACTGAAGCGTCAGCTCGCACGGGGCCCGGCACGCAGTGGCGAGCAAAAGAACGAATCATGTCCCTCTGAGGAAGACAGTTAGTCACATACACAGCTGTAGAGACAGGCCAAGAGACAGAGTGACCTGCCAAGGCCACACAGCTGCTGGGTGGCATTTCTAGGTATCACCCATCTCCTGTACCACCCTCACGCTGTCCCACCTTGCCCCTGAGCCTACCTGGGTGTGGGTGGGGTGCACTGGGGCCGCCCAGGTCCACACGGCCACTTGCCATCTGCTGTAGCCGAGGCACGTCCACAGCAGTGAGCCACGACAGTGACTGCAGGTCCCCAGGAAGGTCCTCATCGCTGGTGGTGGCCAGGAGCCTGCAGGGAGGGGGAGGAGCTCGGGAGGGGTGGGGAGCTCAGGCTAGCTCCAGGGTCTCCCCTAGCTCTGGAGCCTCCCCCTTAGCCCCTCACCCCCCCAAGCCACCCCTACTCTCCAATCTGCCTGTCCAGGCCCCAAGACCCTCTCTTTGGCGGCCAGGTCACACATCCTCAGATCATTCTTTCATTCGCTCTTTAACATACGTCCCTTAGCCCTTCTCCCAAAGTAATAGACCCTGGTGTTTGCCGAACACTTCCGTGTACCAAGCACCACGTCAGAGGTACTAAGCCATTTAACGTTCCCAGTTAATCCATAAGTATTAGTATCATTCCCATTTTACAGGTGGGAAAGCTGAGGCACTGGGCTCAGCGCTCAAGAAGCATAGCCCTATTCAATCTCCTGAGCAACCCTGAGAGAAGGATATGCCCATATCCCCCTTTTACAGATGGGGAGACTGAGGCTCAGACACCAAGGCACTTGCCCAAGGCCACTCCATGGAACAGGAAGTGGTGGGGCCGGAACCCAGGCCATGTGGCCTGAAGCCCAGGCTCTTCCCAGTGACCCCAGGCAGCCCCTGAAGACTCCATTTAGGACCCACGCCCCTCCCCGCCAGCACTTAACAGATTCATGAGCAAAAACATCGCTTTCCATGGAAGGAAAAAGGCTCTCAGGATGCCAGAGAGGTGCCCTGACTTGTGAGAGCACTGGGCCCCCCAATAGCATCTTTCTTGTCCAGGTTGTAATGGGGCTGCCAAGCAGCCCAGCACCCACACCATTCCCCAGCATGCCTGCCACCCTGCCAACCAGGGGCTGCTTGTTTGCTGTGCTGAGGCCCCCCGTGCTCCAAATTCTAAGCTCCAAGTTTCATAGACAGGTGCCTCGGGGCCTCATAGAGCTGGGAGGGAGAGAGAAAAAGAAACCAGCCCTTGGTTTCTCGTGCATGTGCCCATGGACCCACAGAGGGGCATTAGCCTCCACCCTCCCACTGTTGCCAGGCCACCTCGGCCTGGTGGGCTCCCTCCTCTCTCCCTGTCTCTCTTCCCTGCTTCTTCCCATCTCTCCTGCTCTCTTTTTCCTTGTGTTTTGGGGCCACAATTAGCGTTGCCATGGCCACTGCTGCTCACTTGTCATGGGGCCTGGGCCCTCAGCCCACCAGGCTGGCATCAGGTGACTGTCGAGCTGCCCTGGGGATTGGCTGCCTTGTAGAAAAACAGGGCCTGGAAACCATTTGAAAACTCGGCCGGCCCGTGTCAGCAGCGGCAGTTGGCCCTCGCTGCTGTCCCCCCACGGCCCATTGTGTGACAAACGACTGTTGCCCCTGTGGCACGTGGCCCCCATTGTCCTGGGGTCTCAATGCAATTGTTTCTGCAGTTCCCCGCCCCGGCTGCCGTCCCTTCCACCCGCTTGTAACTCATCTGGTCGAGTGACAGCCATGGCCCAGGCCTGGGTGACGCCATCTGTCCCTTCGGGCCCATGGAGACCATGGAGTGGGGCTGCAGGAGTGTGCCACCCGCTGTCAGGAACGCCTGCCTGGTCCCCACCCACCCCTCTTCACCCCCAGCACCTGGCATTCGAGGCCCACTCCTGCTCAGTAACCTGCTGGAGCTCCCACGGCCCCTGACGCTCTGCCTGGTGCTGGGGCCACACTGAGCAGAGGAGCTGAGCCCTGCTGGCAGGTGTCTCAAGGTGGGGGCCCCACCAGAGCCCCAAGTGGTGGGGGGCAGCTTATAAACAAACCAGGCTCCTGGGCACCGTGAACAGAAGCTCTGGTGGCGGGAGTCCCACAGACTATGCCGTGGTGGGTAGGAGCTCGGGCTCTGGGCTCTAATCCTGGTCTCCACTTCCCTGTGAGCCCTTGGGCCGCTGATTTAACCTCTCTGAGCCTCGGTTTTTCCTCTGTGAAATGGGAATAAAGATATTCCTATCTCCTAGGGTGTCGTGAGGGTCAAATGTGTCAGTGCAGGTGAAGCACCTGGGACTATCTGACTTAGCGTCATTAATATTAACATCAACATCAATGTCAGTGATGATCCTAGTCCCGTCCTCAAGGGCCTGGGAGAACTTGGGAGGTCTGGGCTCTGGGGTCACGTACACCTGCCCCTGCTCTGCCACCACAGGTGGCCCCCATGCATTGGGTTCCTGTTGCATGCCAGGCCCCGGGCCACATGCTGCCTCCATTTCACAGACAGAGAAACTGAGGCCTGAGCAGTCCTGGAGATGTGCTGAGCCCATCTTCCACAGAGCGAGGGCCACTGAGGTGACTGGTAGTGCGTGGCTGCCTCACAACAGGGGCTGAATCAGGGGCCATCCTGATGTTTTTCTTGCTATTTGTGGGCTTCTCTGGGCTCCCCGTTTCTTCAGCCCCACTCCCCCTACACATGAGGGGCAGCAGCTGACTGTGGCCGTTGGGTATCTGTCCTGCCCCCGGCCACCCACCCGTGCACTGTCCCTGTGCCACAGCTTGGCACTGCCATTCCCCTGCTAGGCCCGCCCTTTTCGCCTTTTCCTCCCTACCCCCAAACTGTGCCCGTCCTGGAGGCTCACCTCTCTCTTCTGGCCTCTGAATGTGGAAGTGCCCTCAGACATCACCTGACCTCGCCTTTCATTTTACCCATGGGGAGACTGAGGCCAGGAGAAGGAAACCAGTTTGTTCCCAATGTCAACAATCAGAAAAGGACCAGAGCCAGGGCTCCTGGCTCCCTGTGCGGGCACCTCCCAGCCCAGAACCTCCTCTGGCCAGTCTTTGCCCCCTGGACCCCAAGCTCAGGGCAGCCCCTGCATCCTGACTGCTCCCCAGGGCCACTGAGCCCGGCACAGCCATCTCTCTGCCCTTGCCCTACCTCTTGCCTCAGGGAGGGCTGGCCCTGCACCCGCCACCACCCCGTGTCCCCATACAGTCATGCTACTTAAACGTCTGCTTGCGTAACCCCAGGCTACCAACACGGAGCATGTCATGTTTCGCACTTCTAGCACTCACAGAGCCGTCCTCTGTCTCTCTGAGTTCTTGTGACAGCTTCAGGAGAGGGACAGGGAGTATATGGCCCCATTTTACAGACGGAAAAGCTCAGGCCAGAGCGGTAAAAGCAAAATCATGACCAGGACTCGAACCTGGGTCTGCCTGTTCCAACCTCAGGTTGCTCCCACAGCACCACGGGCAGAGACACAGATGTTCTCTGGGGGAGATGCCCCAACCCTGAGTCTGGGGCTCTCAGCCAGGCTGTGTGAACCAGCCCTTCCCCAGAGCTACGTGCAATGCAGTGTCCAAGGCCTAGCCCAGACCCTGAGTCCCATGCGTGGGCTGTGAGGCTTGAGAAGCTGTATTTTAATGCCTCCCAGCAGCCCCGAGGGGTGGGACAGGGCCTCAGGCACTGACCAAACAGACCTTGGTTTAGGTCTCATCAGGCACCTCTTGTCATCATCGCTGCCTTCCCACGTGCCAGAGGGAACCACCGAGGACAGGGAGCAGGCAGGCCTGTCTAGGAGACCCCAGCGGGGCCTGGGCCAGTTCCAGCCCCGCTGCCCTTTCTGCTGCCCCACAAGGAACGGTTGCCGACATGTGCTCACTGAGCCCAGAAACTCCTAGCACCGTGCCAGCCAATAGGCAGCCACGAGCCACACGTGGCTATTTAGGTTTAAATTAATTAAAGTTAAAACGACAGACTCAGTTTCTGCGTCCCACCAGCCACATGTTGAGGACTCGGTGGCCGCGCATGGCCGGTGGCTGCCACGGTGGACAGTGTTGGAAGTTCTACTAGGTGGCAACGCTCTGGAACATTCTTTTCAGCCTTCGGGGAAAAATCTGTGGTGTTTCTGCATCGCTTTATTGCGAGTATAAATCTGATTTAGGTTTGGAAAACTCAGATGGACTTCTGAGTGTTAGTGTGTTTCCCTGTAAAAGACCCCCCGGCCCAGGCCCAGGCCCAGCAGGGAGGAGGGGCTCTGTGAAGCTGGGGGCTGTGCGCTGAGGCGATTAGCAATGTGCTGAGCTCTCTGTCCCAGGAGCATTCAAGCAGCAGCCAAGGGACCTGTGGGGTCCCTGCTGGGCGAAAGATGAGCTCAGCCAGCCTCCAAGCTCCCTTTCAAAACAAAGACCCTGGAATCAATGGCGGTAGGGTGCAGGTAACCCCCTAATTGCACTTCCAAAATTTTATCATCCTGGGCCAGCTCCTTTCCCTCCCTGGACCTCAGTTTCCCCATCCATAAAGCGGTGGTGGCCAAGTCAGGGCACCATTGGGACTGGGCTCTAGGAGGGCAGGCTAGCCCCGTGGTTAGAAGCAGGCTCTGCACAGCAGGCAGGCCTCAACTCTTCCCGGCTGTGTGACCTGGGGCAGGTAACTCACCTTCCCTGGGCCTCAGTTTCCCCATGAATAAAATGGGAATAATAATGGCACCCACACTAAATTTGGCATCTAGTCTTTGGCTGAAAAAAGGCAGGTTAAACCGTTAGTTAAGGGTTTCAAGAGTGACCCCTGACAATTGCATCTCTCTCCAACTAAGTGGGGGATTTGTCACCAGTAGGGGGTCCTCATCAGTCAGCAGAGAGCTGTGGGGGCAGAAAGAAGATACAGACCTAGCCGGCACTTCCGAGCCTCCTCCTGAATTCAGCAGTTCACCCAGAGCGCCCCACCGCACCCTGGGCGGTACAGGGGCCGGAGTCACTTCTTTGTCTTCCAAGCTCAGCCAAGTCCGTCTTTCCCTTTTTAACACACACACATAGTCACCCCGAGGGGGCATCATCACCCCCTTTCACAGACAGGAAAGGCAAGGTAGAACCAGGCAACGGCTTCTGCAGCCTCCTGGCAGCACTTCCCACCTGCCCGCCCTCTCCAGGCCTGTTTCCCTATCCAGAACACAAGGGGTCGAGCCCTGTCTACCTCTGTGGGGCTGCCACTGGGACCCGCCACCTGCAGGGCTAACCTGGGTGGGGACCGTAGGAGTGGGCAGGCCACCTCTGCCGCAAAATGGGGGGAAGCTGAAGGGTACAGCCCCCTTCTGAAAGGGTCGAAGTATGGGGTGTCCGGGGCGGGAGGGAGGGCAGTGCAGAGCCTGGGAAGGAGCAAGGTGGCGCCCTGGGAAAGTCGCCACCAGAACAACACCGTCATCGGTGTCATACCCCAGCCACCCCTTTCCGAGCACTTCCCCTGCGCTCACTGCCACATGGGCTTCCTGGGTACCCCTGTGAGTTTTGCTCAGAAGGTTCCAGGCTCATGAGGAGGCCCAGGCCCTCCGTGACACCACATGCTGCGCCCCACTCAGCTGGGGAGCCCAGGTGGCTCCCCCGTCATTGCTCTCTCTGTTTCAGTGCAGCGGTTAGGAGTGTGGGCTCTGGGGTGCTCCTGGCCTGGGTTTGAATCCCACCCAGCCACTTAGTCGCTGGGAGCTTCATCTGCCATTATCTGCCTTTCTGAGCCTGGATTTGTCCCTCCTCCGTAGAATGGGGGTGTTAACATGTGTGCCCATCTCACAGGGCATGTGTTTTAAGGACCGAATGAGACAGGGCAGCCGGGTGCCCCGCTCATCAACGTGCATTGCGTGCTGGAGGGTTCACATCACTGCAAATGTCCTCTGAAGGGGAGGGACTCGGCATCAAGTGGCCTCTAAGGGGACGGCCACCAGCAGAGTGTCCGACACTCAGGAAGCATCTGCCTCATTCCACAAACATGTCCCAAACTCCTGCTTGCCAGGCCCTGTTCTGGGAAGGAGACAAAACTCCTTCCATCCAAGATCATTTTCTAACTGACCTGGGAACGCAGAGGAGGGAGAACCAGCCCATGACGTGCCCACCTTCCCGCACATCCTCTTAGCTCTGCCCCTCCTTCATCTCCCGACAGCCTGGCTGGGGGGGGGCTACTTATCATACCCATTTCCCAGATGGGATTGCCGAGGCCCAGAGAGGGGGAGAGATGCCCCTCGGCCACCCACCACACCAGCAAAGGAGCTGGGATTTTAACCACCCACCCTGGGGCCTCTTCACTCAGTCGCTCTGCCAGATGGGCTGAAGTAAGTCAAGCTGCGGGCGGGACGGGCAAACCATCATCATACTGTTTTTAGAAGAATCTGCCAGACGCCTCTGTGGTGACAGAGCCACGGTCAGGGGACCCTGTGGTGGCCCTGGGCAAAGTGAGACACCACTGGAATCCACATCTGCCATCCTACACTGACCGGGATCCTGACCTGATGTTAATTAACAATGTCCTTATTCAGCTGTGTTGCTGGAGGGTTGGAAGATGAGCCGGGGGAGCAGGGTACCAGAGGGGTGAGCCCAGGGAGACCTGGATTCCAGGCCTGGCTCCACCCCTGATGGTGGGTGGTGCAGTGTTCGGCTCAGGTGCTAGAGGAGTGTCTGTGAGACACCCAGCGGCCAGAGTGGCCTTTCAAAAGGGACATCAGAACCCGTCTCTGTCCTTAAAACCAATCAAGGGAGTAAGAGCCTGGCCCCTTGCCATGATCTGGCCCTTGCCTGTCTCCTTCCCTTCCTTCCTGTCCCCTGTGCTCTGGCAAACCTGTTTGTCTTTTAGTTCCTCAAACATTCTGAGTTCTCGTTGTGCATGCTGTCTATTCCTTCTGCCCGAAATGCTGTTCCATGCACTCATTCACGGCTGGCTTTTTCTCATGCCTCTGGTCTCAGCCTAAATGTCCCCTCCTCTGAGAGGCTCTTCCTGGCCACCGCCCACCCCAGGGGTCCTCCGTGTTACAAGGAGGTATTTATTTACACCTGTCTCCACTCTTTCACTCTAGGAGGGCAAGGATGAGAGGCCATCCATTTCGTTTGGCACCCAGAACAAGGCCTGGAAGGCTGTGGGCATTCGTTACATACCTGCTGGAGTAGGGAAGGGTAGGGAAGAAGGATCCCCCACCCCAACTCCAGCATATCTCGCATTCCCCAATCTCTTTCCATTATCTGCCCAGCTTAGATGCCACTGCCCCCAGGAAGCCCTCCCAGACCAGTCCGGCAATCTCCCAGGCTATCATCCCCCAGGATAATTTGTGCTATTTGTGTCCACACAAAGCACAGACCTCCAAGATCACCCATTAGTTTTACTCCTGGAAGACAGGGATGACTTTGTCTCACACCCAAGTACAGACTCAGGGTGACCAGTCCAGACTGTCATTCTTTCATGTGACAACTACTTGTCCACCCACGAGGAGCTGGACCCCACAGCCACTGCCCTGGTTGCCAAGGTGAAATGTGGTGGGGTGCTTGCGAAGGAGCCTGGCCGCTGCCTGCATAGGGCCATACATATTTGTGGATGGGTTACAGCTTCTGTGGGCATCGGTGCCTGCATAGCTGAGGTCTGGAGACCACATCGAGCCCTTCATATCTTGGGGTTCCTTAAAATTGACATAGCCCTGGAGCAGTGGAAGGAACATCTGTTTGGGGTTCAAATCCCATCTCAATCCCTTTGTAGCTGTGGGACCCTGGGCAAGCCACTTCGCCTCTCGGCACCTCAGTTTGCCCATCTGTAGAATGGATTAATTAGAACGGTTCCTACTACAGAGGGAAGATCCCAGCATACAGCAGGTGCTCAAACCATGGTCCTTTCTTCCTTCCCACTGCGGTCTCTCCTTTTGCCTTATATGGTCACTGGGAGGGGTGTGGCCAGAGAGTATTGTCACTGGGTGTCAGATGACCACCCTGGCAGTGCAGGGGCACGACTGGGCCCTCCCTGGGATGTCATGTCACCTCCACTCTGGTCACAAGAGGAAGTTTCGCCTGCCTTCCCCAGACGTGGTTAGTAAGAAACTGTTACATCCCCACACACTGTCTGGATTCTAACCCAGCCTTTACACACAAGGGATTAAGCATTTCATGGAGGGTGTTTACTTGGCTAACGTATCTTTTGTAACCGTTTCCAGGACAAAGAAAATCAAAAGCAATTTAGCAAGCTCAGAAATTCCCAGCTGGGCCAGGAGTGAGCATAATGTGACATGCTCTCACCGGAATTCGGAAAAGGCAATCTTCCCTTTCTAGAAGCTGGCGTAGGGCTGTGTGTGAGTGCATGTTTTGGCAGGTGGAACCACGAGACCCCTGAGGCTAGACCACAGGAAGGCTGCCTCTCTTCCTGGCCCACAGAGCAGACTGAGGAGGTGTTCTGGCACTGTGAGGGTGAAGGATTGTAAGGATGTTGGGACGGTCACCTCCCCTGACAGATGGAGCCCCCACGCCCCCTGCAAGGAGGTTACAACTGGTAGGTGGAGCCATGCTAAGGAGGGTAGGGGGGGGGAGGGTAGGGAGCAGGGGGCAGGTTAAATCATCCCCATGCACAGCTCAGGGGCAGGCTTAGAGGAAAGACAGGTGGGGTCTGCCTGTCCTGGTCCATGTGACGGGATTTTGTTGTCACTTGAGTGTATAGCCCCCTGTATTTCCATGGACACGTTATACCTCACGTGATATTCACCCCGCCACCCGTCCACCCAATGAATATGTTATCTATCATATGCCCTGCACTGTGGCTTTCAGATGAGAGGACCACCGTCCAGAGAGAAGGGGTTTTGCTTGAGGTCACCTAATTTCTTAGAGGAGGGACGGAGAGTCTAGCACAAGGATCATAAGGAGAACCACTGAGATGCATGGCCCTGGGGTACAGTGAGGGTCCGAGGAGCCGGCAGCCTGCCTGCTCCTGCCTCTCTGGGCCTCAGTTTCCCAGTCTGTAAAAAGCGATTACTGGACTTGACCCCTAGAGTAAACTCCTGACATTGAGGCAGGTAGTTAAAATCTGCAGTTCAGCCCCTTCCTGCATGCGTGCCTTTGGGCAGGTCGAGGCTCCGGGCTGCCACACCCTTGTCTCCAAACTGGGGCAATGCCAGCACCTACCTCACGAGGTCACCATAAAGATGACGTGGGGTGGGGCACCTGCCGAGGAGCTTAGCAGGCGCCTGGCACACAGCAGGCGCTTAATAACTATTTCTCAGCACTACTAAGAGTGGACTTCCCTCTAAGCCCTTGAAACCGGGAAACCAGCTGACCCACGCTGAGCACGAGCTGTTTGCCGTTGCCTTGCCGTTGCCGGGGAGGTCAGGGCTGCCCCACCCCCTGGCCCCAGTGTCGCAGGCAGGAGACTGCTGCCAGTTTGCTGTCTAGGCCCAGCCACTGACTCCTGACAGCTCCCTGGGGACAGGGCAGCCGCCTCCAGCTGCTGTCCACTCCCCCCACCTCCCCGAACACAGTCATTGAAAGTTAACGGCCAAACCCGGCCCCTGGGGATGGAGGGACAGGCGGCTACATGGAGGGCTGTGTGTAGGCTGGGCCCACAGCCCGAGTGGTCCTTGGGAGCCCTTCTCGGAGGCATGGGGGTGCGGGGGGGGGTCAGGGTGAGAAGCCCATAAACTTCTCCAGGGCTATGATACAGGGAGAAAAAAGTGAGATTGGTTGGAGGGGGTGGGGAGTTGCTGTATGATCATAAAAACTCCCCCTCCGAGTGCTCTGTCCCAAGCCTGGCTAAACACTTTTTCTAGCTGGAGGCTCAGAATCCTCTCAATAACCTGCAGATTGGGTTCTCTCATGGCTCCATTGCACAGATGGAGAAACTGAGGAACAGAGAGGGACAGTGACTTGTCCAGGGTCACACAGCCAGGAGGTGGTAGCACCTGTGCTCCTCACCAGTGGGACCTGGGGGGTGGCAGCCACAATACTCTCCGGGTACAGTCGCCTCAGGTTCAAATTCTCACTGTGCCCACACCCAGCTGCGCCATCTTGTGAAGCCATTTAATCTGGTTGAGGCTTGTTCACCTCATCTGCCAAATGGGCACAATAGTGCCATTCTGATGGGTGGTTGCAGCACAGGTCAGGCAGGTCATAACGGGTTAAGAAACCACCAGTGATGATGATGATGATGTTGATGGTGATATTCTGCCTTCTGGACATGCCAGCTCTTTAACACAAGAGAACAGCCCTGAACCCCTGAGAATAAGAAAGGCTGGGCACCCACTTCCCCAGGATCCTACAACTGGCAAGGGCAGAGCCAGAAATTGTTATTTAATCTTTACATCTCCATGTGGCGGGTACCATTTCTCTCCCCACTTTATGGGTGAGGACACAGAGGCTCAGAGAGCTCCCCAGAGCCAGAGAAGCTGGGTTCTGACTGACAGCGGAGCCCACGCTGCCAACCCTCAGGCTGTCCCCACTCTGCCTGCCGTCAACCAGGGGTGTCCAGCCTGTTGGCATCTCTGGGCCACAGTGGAAGAAGGAAAATTGTCTTGGGCCACACATTAAATACACCAACACTAATGAGAACTGATGAGCAAAAAAAAGGCTTTAAGTAAATTTGCGATTTTGTGTTGGGCCGCATTCAGAGCCATCCTGGGCTGCACGCGGCCCCTGGGCTGCGCGTGGGACACCCCTGACTGTCTTTCAGCGCTGGAGGGGAAAAGAGGTCTTTGGTTGTATGATCTTGGGAAGAGCCATTTTGTTTCTCTGAGCCTCAGTTTCCCCACCTGTACAATAGCACTGGTCAGAGCAGCCTCCCAGGCTGAGGTGAGGGGCTGGCATACAGTAGGTGCGCACAAATTGCTTTGTGCCTGGCCCACATCTGGGGCCCCAGCTCTGCGCACAGCAGGTTCTCAGCAAATATTTGTTTGAGTTTGTGCCTCCTCAGGGTGTCGGAAGGCAGCCTCTCTCTTCCTGAGGTCTGTGGTTTTCTCCACAGGGCACTGGCGGGGCTGGAGGGGGAGGTGAGGGACGGCGTGCTCTTCTCAGGACAGCCCCTATCCTGTTCCCACTCCGTCACTGGGGCTGTCCCCTCAACCCGTGGACACGGCGCTCACATGGGAGTGGGGCTGGGGACTGTGCCAGGCCTCCCAGAGCTCAAGGGAGAGAGTCTGGGAGGGGACTCCAAGCTCTTCCTTTTTTCTTCTCATCCCTCCCACTTGCTGTGTGACCTTGCACAAGCCCCTTCTCCTCTCTTGGCCTCAGTTTCCCCATCGGTAAAAGAAGGAGGCTGGACGAATTGACCCACCTTGGGGCCTTTCTAGGTCTGAGGTCTGAAGACAAAAAGGTGAAGGCCCTCCCCACCCACCCACTTGTATCTCACTTTTCTGTCTGAAGAAGTAATTTTTTTTTGGCCTCAGTCTCCATGTAATTTATCCTTCAAATATATGAGTCCTAGAAGAGACCATGAGACTGTCTAATTCAAGAGCATCATTTAACTGTCGAGGAAATGAGGCCCAGAGAGGGCAAGGGGCTTGCCGAAAGTCATACAGCCTGACTTGGAACCCAAGGGCTCCCCCAAGGAGGATAGAAGCCAACCTCCCAAGTTTTGGGGAGTGTTTCCTGGAGCACTATCAGGGCCACTGGAAGGGAAGCAATGGCTGCTTTTGTCATCTTAGCATCCACCAGGAAGCCCAGTCTGTAACTCAGGACAGGACTTCTCTTGGAAAGGACAAAAGGCTGCCAGCATTTAGTGCCCCACCCCCTCGCCCCAGGCTACAAGCCGGACACCCTCAGAGAGACCAGCCGTGAGATCAAGACTCCCTAGCTCTCCTACCAAGTCGCAGAATTGAATGGAACAATAGTTTTCAGAGACCACAAACAGCACATATCCACTCGAAACACTCACAAAATCTATCGTTCATCATTGTCGAAGCCCTCACCTGTACTCCTGGGGAGCGGGGTGGTGGTTTTGCCCCGAGTTTCGAATAATTCCTGACATTATGGATGCGATGTCACTTTCTATCATCTCCTTGGAGGAAAGACAAGCAGAAAATAAAGCTGCTATGAGCAACGATGTGGACAGGGCAGAAACCCACCGGTTTCCCACAGTTCAGAAGGATGGAGCTCACACCACCAACGGTATACTTGGAAAAAAAAAAGAAAGAAAGGAAGGAAGGAAGGAGAGAGACAGAGAGACAGAGAGAAAGAGAGAGAGAAAGAAAAAAAAGAAAGAACTAGAGGATTCCTGGGTGTCACAGGTCACTTTCCCAGGGCAATGCTACAGGGTTTTAGAAGTGAATGAAGAGAAAGGAATGAAATTCCAGGTTCTTTCGAATTAATGGGGGAAGGGCAAAGGAAGAATCTAGAATCTAAATGTCAAGGCTTAGACAATGTGGACTTGCAAAGTAGAAATCAGAAAAAACGTGATTCCCTTCCAAGCCTAATATTTTCCACCGCAGCTCAGTTTTGATCATTCCACAAATAAAAAGCAAAAAGGAAGACAGCCTAGTGTGTCGTGCGTGTTTCTCTGGGGAAGCCAAATTCCCACTTGCAAAAGGAATAATCCCCGCATGGCTCCAGCCCTGGAAATGCCTTCAGAAATGCCACATGCCCTTGTCGGAAAACCCATCCAACCCCCACCCTGCGACTGCCACACACAAACACAGCCTTAAAAAAAAAAAGAAACCTTCCCTAAGTTTCTCAAACTCCAAGCCTGAAACGTACACAGAAACCGACCAAAGACTCTCAGATCCGCCGCAAAAGTCATTCAGGGATTCCCGGGAAGGAAAAAAAAAAAAATGGAGCAGAATAAGGCAGCCCCCGCAGCCTCCTTGCTCGGGTCTCCAGCCTGGTAACGTGATGCAGGGCACTTCCCGGGAGAAGGGAGGAGGGAGCAAAGCCGACCTTGCAAGGCGGTACCTGGAGCCGATCCTCGCCGGGCCGCCGCTACCCGCGCTCCCGGGGCGGGCGGGGGTTTCGGAGGGGGGACTCCCTCGCGCTCGCCCCTCGCGTTCTGCAATTTGGCCGCCGTCGCTGCAAGAACCGTTTTTAAATTTCCCTCTCTGGAGCTGTCCAGCTCAGAGCATGCGCAGTAGCCGTGCGGGGTCTTTCCCCTAGGGTCAGTTACAGGGCAGGGTCAAGGAGATGGCTGCGGGCGTTTCCCGGCAGCAGCAGCAGCAGCAGCAGCGAGCCTAGCCCGCCCCGGGGCTCCAGGTCGGGTGGGGCCAGGCATAGGGACACCCCTCTTCAAACTTTGCCCACGAAGGCAGCAACTACAAGTCCGCGAGCCTGCACTGAGGAGCAGTGGGAGGGCGATTTAGGCCAAAAGAATTAAATTGCAAAAGGATGCTGGGTGCATTAAAACTGGCAATCCGTCACTGCCCATCGGGAAAGGAGGTGGGTGGGTGGAGAGATCTGTTGCAACCCCCTCTATCCCCCAAAGGGGAGACGGGCCAGGAGGCCAAGTCGGGGCCCCAGGTAGACGCGGATTCCGGCCACCTGTCCCTTTAAGAAAGTTGCGCCCGCGCGGGCTGGCGCGCGGCACGGCGGGAGGGGACTGCCGGCCGGGAGCGCTCGCGCTGGGCGTCTCCACCTGCTGGGGCCGCGAAGGGGGCCCGGGCTGAGCGCGGCGGCCGGTGCTCGGGGTCTGCGCGCTGCGCCCCCCTGGCCCGCGTGGAGAGTGAGTCGGCCCCGAGCTAGCGCCGCGGAGCTCGCCCGCGGCCAGGGCCGGCAGCTGCGGTAGAGGCTGCGGTGCTCCGGGTCCCGAGCTGCGACCCGAGCCAGCCGAGCCGTTGGGGGCTGCGGCCCGCCGGTGCGCTGGCGCTCCCGCCTTCGCGGCCGCCGGGCCTGCGCCGCCGGGCGCCCCGCCCTGCCGGGCAGCCGCCGCGGGAAAGGTGGCGCGGATCGCGGGCGGCGGGCGGGGCGGAGCGCGGACAAAGGTCTCCCCAGTCCCCTTGCGAGGCTTGATTAGTTTGATCCCCTGAGAAAAGTGTGCGTTTCCGGCCCCCGCACTCGTGAGCCTCTGTCGGAGTAATTTGCCGTGGTCAGAACAAAAATGTCATAGTCTTTATTTATTTACTTATTTCTGCCGCCTCGTTTATTCGTCACAGCAGCCCCTTAGGAGCTAGGATGGTCCCCTTTTTGCCGATGGAGAAATTGAAGCGCTGAGCCATAATGAGTGGGCCAAGGGAGCAGGGCCAGGAAGTGGCTGAAGGTGGGGTTGGGGGTGGTCTCCAACCGAACTTACGGCCCCTGCGGCTGCTGTGGACGTTGGGCCCCAGCATCCAAGGCTTGTAGAGTTTTTTTGAGGCTTTCCTCCTGTCTTGTATCCGCGCGGGGGACGTGTCTCCGCATCTGTGGTCGGGAAGCATTTTTTTAGCCGATGTTGAAGTTCAGGCAGGAGCTGGGGCTCCCTGGGCAGGGTATATACCTGGATTTCATTTTGCATCCAGGTGGGCTGTGCCTTTGGCTCTGGTCCATGTCCTGAATGGTTTTCTTGTAGCACCTGGGCGCCCTTCCTCCTGGGCCAGGAGTAAATAGATGAGCTTGCGTTCTCTAGGAGGGGTGGGGTGAGGGAAGTAATTTATAGATGTTAGTTAAGGTCATGGCCACGAAACTTTCTCAGTTTTCATCTCTCTCCAACCTGCATGTATTTCAATTTGTATTTTGATCCATTATAAAGGTAGTTTACAGTGCTTCGAATGTCCCTGAATGACCTATAATTAATTCACCAGCGTAGCCGTACAGATTCAAAGCTTTTGGGTTCATTTCTTTTAGTCTTTAATGGAGTCGTAAGTAAATGGGATCACTTGACAACCTCCCTTTGAAGTAACAGCCCTTTTCATTACGGGATCATTTGGTGTCTTTAGAGTGGTTTGGAAAGAAAGTCTTTCTGCTGAAAGCCAATGGATTCCATAAACCTTTCAAAATAGAAGGCAAAGCCAATGGATTCCATAAACCTTTCAAAATAGAAGGCGTTCTGTCTGTGAGTTCTGTAGACACATGGGCTATGGAAGAGTAAGGACCCTTCATTAAAAGACAATTAAAAAAATAGAGAGGATGTTCCGGGCAGCCCTCAAAAGCCCCCTTTTCCATGCGGACTTTTCTTCTCTGCATGGATTTTTAGCTGGCGGCTGTGATCATTTCACGAAAGATTGAGATTTTTGAGTGCTTTGCTTTGGGGTTGGGTGGTGAAAATGTTGCTACTCAAACATCTTCTGTTAGAGTTATTCAGAAAACCCAGATATCTTAGCAGAAACCCTTCTTCTGTAGATTAATGTATTTCCCACCTTTTATTAATGTAGGGTGTCCTCAGTCTTGCTGAATTATAAGTCACCTGGGGTGCAATCAGAACCCTAAAAGGGAAGAGCTGCGAATCCTCATTTATTTCCTTCCTTATTTCTCATTCACTTTGAGTATTTGCGTAGGAGTTGCTGGCTCAGATGTAAACTATCGATATCAAGAGGTAGATACACGAATCCCTTTTGAGAGGTAGATTGATCAGAGCAATAAATCATCGGTAAGAGACTTCAGCAAAAACATGGCAAAGTAAGAAAATACAAACCCCCAAATGTTGTTTGGCAAATAACACTGTTTCCTGGTAGGAACTGCTGTGTAAAGTGAACTAACCCACAATTAGAAAAACAGCAATCGCTGTGAGAGGAACCTATTAAGGCACCTGATGCAATGATGCCTTCCAGAAAGCCTGCAACTTCTGTCTCCTGGTAGTCGACATCAGGAGCATCCCAACCCGGAGAGAATTTTTATGAGTTTATTTGAGCCAAACTGATGACAATTGCCAGGAAGCAAGATCTCAAGATGTTCCACTGAGATCCATGGTCACCTAACAAGCGTGGGGACACCTGTACCAGGTGATCTTACTGAGCTAAAGATGGCCAATACCTGTATTCTTTAAATTAAGTAAGGTGAAGTCCACCTGTTTCCATAGCTAAATAGCACGTTAGCATTTGCTTCTAGCAAGGGAGAGGCTCAGATTGGTCCTGATTTTGTAGAAGCAGGTGCTTGCCTGCTCTCGAGGTTTCCACAAGGCCCAGTAGAAACCCGGGTCCCCAGACCTCGGCCAAAGGAAGCAGAAGCAGTAAGTGTATGGCTTTTTACTCTGTGGCTTGATGCAGCGGAAAATGCTGTCATCTCAGCCTGTGTTTCTGAAGTTTCGACAGCTGGGCGGTACGGTGATCTGCCTGGGCTGCTCAGAGCCCGTGGTTTTGCCAGAAATATTTGAGATGCTGGGGATGAGCTTACAACAAGGGCAGACCAGCTCCTCCTGTGCCTTGTGTAGGCCTGGCGTGTGCATCGTCAGATTAAAAACTACTGTCCTAACTCACTTAGCAAGTTCCAGGCAGGTTTTGTTTGATAAGAAGCTCGATTTTATCAGAGACCAGGACCAGTTCTTCTTTTCCCTCGGCTCCCGACTTGCGCTTTGCCTGCTGCTCCGGTGTCCTGGCGATGAGGAGGGAAGGGGAGAGAGGTCAGGGGTGTGTGACTTGTAGCAACACACAAACAGCTCTTTCTTCCACTCCGACCCCTGGCTGGCCCAGTGAGCCAAAGGCCACGGCTCTGAAGCAGAAACAGCAAAGTGCTGTTTCATGAATGATTATGCCAGAAGAACACCACAGCCCCCTGGGCTGTGTCTGGCATACAGTAGATCCTCTGGAGGTTAACAGGCTTTAAAAAAAATTTTTTTTTCTTGCTTTGTCAGTTACTAAAAACCAGCCAAGTGGCATTTCCTTATAAGAAAGTTCTCAACAGCAAACTTACCCAGGATTCACTCTCCGAGGTACCCGCCACCTGTAAAAGTAATTTCCGATTCTGGTGCCGTGAGACGTAGGGATCAGAAACACCGTACAGCCACCGAGTGGCGTCAGACACAGCTCCTGGAGACGCGAGCGGGCGGGATTGGTTTTTCTCCTGCAGGAGAACATGAAAGGGTACTGGTCGCTGATCTCCTTTGCCCGTGCTAGCATGACTGATGAGTGTATTATGGTTCTCTTTGGGAGTGCATTTGTAGAGGAACTGCCACGTATAATTGCCCGACATCTTATTTAATCAAGGGATGCTAAACCCTTGGGCATTACCCAGAAGGGAATACTATCATGTTTGTGATTCTCCAGGGTGTCCTACTGCCTTGTCCTCTGGAAGATGGTTAGCAGGCTGATACATGACACTTGTTAAAGAGTGTGACCCGTGAGTGTGCACCGAGCAAGTTGCAGGAGCTTTTGGGTTTTTCCCCACATTGTCTTTCTCTGTCCATTTACAATAACCTCATTTAGTTGTTGGTTTTGGCAATATGTCCCGGTATTTCTTTATGAAAAGCATTTTTTTCTTTTCGAGAGGAATTTTTTTTTTAAGTATAAGAAGAATAAAAACCAGAGGCTTATTTTGGTCTGCGACTCCACAAAACAGAATGAAGATCACCAGGCTGTAGATTCCAGGGCTTATTCCAGCCGATACAAGGAACGCCTCTCTAACCCTGAGAGCGATTCGGGGCTAGCCTGTCTCCTCTGATGGCAGAAAGTGCCCTTGACCCAGCAGAGAATGGGAACAGGTGTGGGGGGTGGCAAACCAGAGGCAAGACGGATTCCACCTCTGAGGCCCACCTGGTGTGGGAATTCCACGGTCTTCTACAACTCATCCTTGAACTTCAGTGCCAAGCCCATGTATATAAATAGCAAATTCTCTCTTTAAAAATTTTGCATTTAATTGCACTTCAAATTCAATATTTTATATTAGTTTCAGGTGAAAAACATAGTGATTAGACATTTATATGACTTATGAAGGAACTCTCCCCTGCCCCCAATAATTGGAGTAACCTGGCACCACCCATAGTTGTCACAATATCATTGACTCTGTTCCCTGTGCGGGACTTGACATCCCCATGACTATTTTGTAACCTCCAGTCTGTACTTCTGAAACCCTTCACCTTCCCCCCCCAGCTCCCTCCCCTCTGACGACCAGCAGTCAGTCTGTTCTCTGCATCTGTGAGTCTGTTTCTGTTTGGCTCGTTCATTCGTTTTGTTCTTTAGATTCCCCATATAAGTGAAATCATATATCCGTCTTTCTCTGACTTAGCCCCATACCCTCTAGGTCCATCCTTACAGTCACCAATGGTAAGATTTCATTCTTTTTTTATGGCCAAGTAATCTCTATATATCTTACATCTTCTTTATCCACTCATCTACTGTTGGACACTTAGGTTGCCTCTATATCTTGGCTGTTGTAAATAACACTGCAATGAGCATAGGGCTGCATCTATCTGAGTTAGTGTTATGGGTTTCTTAGGACATATACCCAGAAATGGAATTGCTGGGTCATAAGATACCTCTAGTTTTTAATTTTTTGAGGAACTAGCCAGGCTTCAAGCCTCAACATCATCCCTCCCTTTCCTCTCCTTGGCTGAGTTATTCCCCGAACCTCTGTTTTCTCATCTCTAGAAAAGGCGTAACAACATGCATCTTTCAGGGCTGTGTGAGGCTTGCAGGTGGCGCCACCACAGGCTGTGTTTCTGGTGGTTTTGTATTTCTAAAGGCTCTTCTCGCTGCTCTGTGGGTCAGTTCTCCTGGAGAGAATAAGGAATCGATCTAGTCACTTTGGGAAGCTGTCTCAACCTTTTAAACCAATAGGATCTGGGTTTACCAACCAGTTATCTAGTCCTCGAATAGGTTCGAGCTAGCCTTTTCCCGGTATCCAGGGGGAAGTTAGCTTACGCTCCTCTAAGGCAAGGCTGTTCTAGGTAAATCAGTTTTCAAGGTCCTTATCTCCTGCCCCAACTCACAATCTCTTCATCCAAACCTTTGCTTTCCTTCATTCACCAGGAAATGCCATTCAGCAGTCCCAGTTTGGGGAAGGCTGTGTCGTCCCTGAATTCCGTCATTGAATTAATCTGGCCACTGTGTGTACAGGCATCCCTGGGCTTTGCTTTCTCCTGCTTTGCAGATGTGGCACATCTTACCAATTGAAGGCAGGACCCTTCACCTGCAAGAAAGAGTACAGCTGGTTTCATGCAGGGCGTGTGGTTCTGCCTCTAGATCTGTGTTGCAGGCACAATGTATAATTCTGCATCTAGTCTGAGTCTGCGTTACTAGACAGAACAGTGGCTATTCTATATTCTGCTTTCCTTATGTGCCTTGTTCTGCTGGTTTCTTTTTCTTTTTTAGTTGATGAGAGAGAGAGAGAGAGAGGTTGATTTTTTGTCCCACTTGTTTATGCTTCATTGGTTGCTTTTTGTATGTGCCCTGATGGGGGATTGAATCTGCCATCTTGGTGTATCCAGATGATGCTCTAACCAACTGATCTACCCAGCCAGGACCCTTTTCCTATTGGTTTCTATCAGGAATCCTGAACCAGGAGTCTGCGGGGCACACACAGCCACAGGCAGGCTTTGTTTGTCCTAAGGGCTTAAACAAACAAACACCTTGAATTAGAAACCAGCATTTAAAAATCCTTCAAACTGGGATTTCCACCTTTTTTCCAAAAACCTAAAAAGTTGCCCTCACCAGGCTCAGCATCCCACGAGACAGCCATCTGCTGGGACTGAAGGCAGCTGCCCCATTGGAGGGCTGGCCTGTGACCCTCTGTTTGCCGTGGGCCCCCCACTCCTCATCACCAGGTCCCAGAGCCTCGGGCTCCACCAGTTTGTTTGTCCTTGAACCCGTATTTCACTGGTCTTTGTGCTTTTCCTATAATAGAATGAAGACAGAAGTAGAGTTTTTATGTCTATGTCACTATCAAAACCTCAGAAAGATCGTCAGTAGCCGATAAAAATAGCAACTCTCCCTTCGAACAGTTTACTCTGCCGAACGGGGTGCTAAGTGCTTCGCACACCCTGCCCTTGCTGGTGACGCTGTGCCCACCGGAGGGAGGAAGAGTCCGCTGCTCTTTCTACCTGGTGGCGTCTGGGGTGCGGGAGAGGGGTGTCGGGGCCCTTCCCCCCCTGCTTCTCTGCTCTGAGTGGTTTCAGGCAGGCGGGACTCTTAAGGCATCTTGTTTTGTGTTGCGTGGCTTGGGACAAGGAAGGTCCCGCTGGTGAGGATGCAGCTTTATTCCCAGGAACTTATGCCTCCTACATTGGCCTTACAGAAGTGCCACGTTTACTTCCTGGGGCAGATTATACATTTCAAAATGGAGTTGAACTAGCTGGCTTGTGCAGATCACTTTAAAACTCTTAAGTAACCGGATCTAGCTTCTCAACCATCTGATCCATCGAAAGGTGCATTCGAACCCCCCCATAAAAAGGCTGGGAAAACTGCTGCGTTGGTTTTAATCGAATAGTGAGGCTTCATTCTTAGTGAAGTAGATGGAAATGTCTTAGTGTTTGGTGTCCTTTGTCATGGGTGGAGTTCCTTTCAAATAAGAATATTCTTTTGGATGCTGTGTTTCGAAATTCATACAGTTAAGACTTGTGATTACAGTGATATCTCCTGTGTGATAAACTAAGACATGTGACAAGAAAGAATTTCTGAGATGCTCTAAATCCCAGTGGCTGGCCGTGGGCGGGTAGCTCAGTTGCTTAGAGTGTTGGCCCATACACCAAGTTTGCGGGTTCGATCCCCGGTCAGGGCACATACAAGAATCAGCCAATCAATGCATAAATAAGTGGAACAACAAACACGTCGATGTCTCTGCCACTTCTCTGTCTCTCTCAAATCCATAAAAACATTTTAAAAAATTCCAATGGATGGAGAGTGAGAGCAGGAGACAGAACACTTAGCCTGTTAATAGCTGCAGACCAGCCCTGACAAAAGACTGCTCACATTCCTGTAAATCTGTTGGAATTTAGGATTAACTTCCAGGTGGCTATTTCCGTGATTCCACAAGAGAGAACAGCCAGGCGTGCTGGAAGCCCTGAAGCCTTCCCCATCCCCACCCCAGGAGCCTCCGTTTCTTATTTGCACATGAATTTTCCAATCTGCTGCCCACAGCGAATTCTCAGGGGTGGATACTGCTTTGCTGACTCTGTGCCTATCCCAGACCCCGCCCCACTTCACCTTCTCCCACCTCTCTTTGTCAGAGGCTAATGTAAATTCTTTCAGAATGGCTTACATTGCCCCCCACCCCCGCCCCCGCCCCAGCCTGATGTATAAAAATTCTCAACAATTCCAGGCAGACTCATTTTTTTACCTGACTGTGTTGCTGGTGGTTCAGGCTTCATGTCCTGGGACCTGAACTTTTCATGGCTAATAAACTCTTCTAAAAAGAGACTTTTAGCTGTGGACGTTAATTTTTGTGTGACCCATGACAATGAAGAGTGCCTTATGATCAGGAATCAATTCTTTGCATGCTTCAAGCCAGCATAGACTGGTTTGGGGCGGGGGGGCTCCTCGATGGTCCACAAAAAGGCCTTTAATAGTTCTTTGGTCGACACAGAATCTGAACTGAGGTTTTTCACTGCAAGCAGCTGTGTCCTGCAAACTCCAACTAACCAACCAACCAATGGGAAGCGATTTCAAAACACTGCTCAGAGAACTGTGTCTTATCACTATTGCATTTTGAGATCCTGTTCCCCAGGAACAAAAAGCAACTTGTTTGTGGACTAAGACCCCTTCCCAAGGTTCTGGACTGTTTTGTTTTTTTTTTTCTTTTTTCCTGTAAAACAATAATACAAACTTATTTCAGTGTAACATTCCCTAGACACTTCCCCTTTGCAAGGTAAGGATCCTGACTGTTTGTTTTAGAAATGGTAGTGTTGCATCATTGTAACAAATTATACTTAAAAATCATTCAGTGTGAAATTGCAGATTAATCCCATAGGGACGGGGTATTAACAATCAGCCAGCCTTTTGGAGCATACAGATGGTGGATCTGGGACTCACAATAGGAACAATCCCTGATTACATGCCTGGGTGTAACGGACGGACAAAAAGACCTCCCCAACTTCAGCTGGAGAATACAGTGGAGGTCCTAGCGCCTGACTTGTTTGGGACGCTCTGGGCCCTAAGAATGCCTGTGTTTCATCAGCCACCACCCCGTGTGAGATCCTGCAGTGCTTTGAAACCTACCACAGGGATATGCAGAAGCGTTCTCTCGGTGTACTTAGCTTAACCCTTCTAAATTCCACAAGAATTTCTTCCCAAAAGCAGCTTCACAGTAGCACAGGCAGTGGGGATGGGGCTGATGTGCCCAGCGGAGAGAGCTACTTATCAAAACCAGTGTCTGCTGTTCTCTAATCACCAAGAATAAAGTTAGTCGCTGGACCAGAGGCTGGAGAAGGCTCTGTACATTAGAAATTAATGTGCACCTGAAATGCAAAGTACAATGCCCCTGGTTTTGAAACTCATTCCTGGAAGCCACAGATGGAAAACCCCACGAAGTGCTTGACTTTGAGAACGAGAATTGGCACACTTGTACACACAGTCTTGAATTGAGACCGTGCCAGGGCGAGCGTGTGCCTGGGACTCCGAACGACGCGAATGAGACTTTTTCTCTTCATCTTTTCAAATAATTGTTCCCTGAAACTTTAAATCAAAGGACAGGCATTTCGATGGTGGTTTCGATTGATGTGCAACTTCTATATACATCGAGAGATCTTCCCCTGAATCAGTGGCTTGATTTCAGATGTAAAGGTGAGAATAAGTTACCTCGAAAGAGAAACCACAACGCTGGCCTGTTTCAAGACACAATTGTCTTGGCGTTTTAGGGCGTATTTCTCAAAAGCAAAGCAGTCTTGACATGAACTGTTGATCCTGAATGTTCCTTTTCCAAACGCGGTCCTGTTACAGAGCTCACAAAAGCACAGGTGGCGTGTCTGCCTGCCCGCAGAAACTGCCCTGCTTTAAGCACGGGGGCCCCACCCTGGTTTTGCTTTCCCTAAACCCAGTAGTTTGAGGCAGTGATGGGCCAGCTGCAAGATAAGGATCCTGCCCTCAGTGGGACCAGACCAGTTACCGCCTGTGAAGGGCTGCCGTCCTGTCTTGAGGGGATGTTTGTAAACCTCTCAGGATTATTCTAGAGGTGCTTTGTGACTGGTCCTTATTTCTGCCTTGTCCCTCAGGTGTTGGGATATATATATATTCCAACTTGTTTATTTTCGCACTGTGACCTTTTTTTTTGGTGTCAAATCCAAAAAAAATATCATTGCTAAGACCAATCAATGGCAAGGAGCTAAACCTCTTCCTTCCCTTCCCATCCCCCTGCCCAGGAGTTTTAAGATTTCACATCTGATGTTCACGGCTTTATCTGATTTGAGTTGATTTCTGTTTATGGTTAAGATAAGGGTCCAGTTTCTTTCTTTCTTTTTTTCCTTTCCTTTTCTTTCTTTTTTTTTGCATGTGACTGTCTAGTTTTCTCAGCACCATTCATTGAAGAGACTATCCTTTATCCTTTCCTGTTACATGTTCTTGTCTCCTTTGTCGTATATTACTTGGCTCCTTTGTTGTAAATTGCTACGTGCATGAGTTTGTTTCTGGGCTCTGTTCTGTTCCAGTGACGCCTGTGTCTGTTTTTATGCCGACCCCATTCTGATTTGATTACCGTGGCTTTATAATGTAGTTTGAAATCAGGACGTGTGAGCCTTCCAGCTTTGTTGTTCTTTCCCAGCATCGCTTTGGCTATTCGAGGTCTTTTGTGGATCCACACACGTTTTAGGATTATTTTTTATATGTCTGTGAAAAAAACGCCTGTGGAATTTTGATTAAGTGTTGCTTTGAATCTCTAGATTGCTTTAGGTAGTGTGGACATTTTAACAATATTAATTCTTCTAATCCGTGGGTATAGAATATCTTTCCTCTTATTTGTATCTTCAGTTTCCTTCATCAGTGCGATATTTTTCAGGGTACAGATCTTTCACCTCCTTGTTTCGATTTATTATTTTATTCTTTTGATGCAGTTATAAATGGGATTGATTTTTACTTTCTTTTTCTGATAGGTTGTTGTTACAAGTTTTGATTTATTATTTTATTATTTTTAATGTATTGCTTTCAGAGAGAGGAAGAGAGCGAGATCAATGCATTGTTGCACTTATTGATGCATTTGTTAGTTGACTCTTGTATGTGCCCTGACCTGGGGTCAAGCCCACAACCTTGGCATGGCAGGATGGTGCTCTAATCAATGGAGCTACCCAGCCAGAGCTTAAAAAATGTCAAGTTTCAAAAGCAGACAAATGAATGGAGAGAGGGTTTTTTTGTGTGTAGATAAGTTAATTTTTTATGGTGATAAAATATGCATGACACAAAATTTGCCATCTTAACCGTTTTTAAACATGCGGCCTATAGAACTAAGTCCCCATTGTTGGGCTGCCCCTCCTCCCCCTATCTCCAGGACCTTCTTATCTTCCCCCTGAAACTCCGTACCCATCACATATGAACTCCTGTCCCCTTTTCCTCCCAGTTCCTGGTGATCACCATTCTACTTTCTGCACGGACCCTTGCCTGAAGAGGCTAATCAGACTCCTGGGGCACAACCTGCCTGCCTGCCTGCACCTGTCCAGGCGTGCGGTTCCATCCTCGTTCCGGTTGCCCAGAGTCCCAGCACATTGCATGTTTCTGCATTGCCTCCTGCCCCATCCCTCTTCCCCCGACTTCAATTCTATCACACGATCTTGGTATCTCTTCTCCCATTTCCGGGCTAATGAGTGTAATTGACAGTAGCGTTAATTTCATTTCTTAGTGGTGACAAATGTGCCAGGTGATGTAAGATGCTAACATGACGGGAAACTGAATGAAGGGTATGTGGGATCTCTCTGTCCTGTCTCGGCAGCTTTTCCGTAAGTGTGAAGTTATTGCAAATACAAAGCATGTGTGTACACACACACACACACACACACACACACACCCACACACCCATACCCATGCACGAAGTCAGCCACACCTCTTTTCAGTATCTTTTGAAACAGTCATTTAAATGTTACAGCCATTATTAAAAAGTTTTTAATAGGAATAAACACCCTGTTTGGCTGAGAGCGTGTGTCTGGAAGGGGCAGGGCGTAAGTGGCTGGGGGATGAGCCTCTGGCAGGGTTATCCCTACTTCCTTATTTAATAACCGGGCTCGTAAGGGTTTCTTAAGCCTGAGTGACCCGGCCTCTGTTGCCAGGCCTCTCCCGATGACCCTTCCAGGACCCCTGTCCCAATTCGTCCATCAGAGAAAAATGAATCTATTTCAGGAGCTATCAGTCCTCATTATCTCTAATTGGGTCTGGCGGCTGGAGACAGGCCTCATTATTTTTAATTGGGGCCCATCGTTCTAGAACAAAACGCCACCCAGTTGCATGCAGATCGTGCCTGGATGTTTGCTGGCAAGTTCACAGTGAAATCGTGCGGTAGGGTTCCCAGGAAATCCCGCTGCAGTCTCTCTCTTGTTTCGCCGAGCTCTGTGGGTGTAGTCTTGGGTTGTTAAACCACAAATAATCATTGATTCGGGACTGTCCACATTTATGTCAGAGGGCACTTTTTAGCAGGCGGGAAGTACTCGTACGCTTTTCTTTCAAAATGAATGAATATTCTAACACTGGACGTTATTCGACAGGCTGCTCACTTCGGAACCGTTTAAATGTGGCTTTGGCCATGGCGTTAGGTCATGGATAAATTTCCTTATTTAAAGGGACCCATGTTTGCTGTTTGTTCTACTTGAGCCTAAAGTAGATAGTCCTTCACGTATCGTATGCTTTTGTGTTTCTTTATCATCAGCCTGATGTTTCCAAATCATCAGTTATCTCTTGCTTTCCTGCATAGAAAATCCACTTTGGGAAATTCACTACAGCATCCATCTCTGCTATTGGTTTTTAGAATTTTCAGTTGTCCGGGATTTCATAAGGGAAAACAATCCCTTGTTTCACGAGCCTAAATGCCTTGCAAGGCTTCTCAAGGACGTTTCCGATCGAGGTATGAATTCTGAGATCCAGCATGGACCACATCCCTAGGGAGAGTGTGCCCCCTCGGGGTGGGGTCTCCTTGGAGGACTGGTGTTTAGATGCAAAGCCTGGGCCCACCTGAGAGCCAAGGGCTTGTCAGTGAAGCAGAGCATCCTGGAAGGAGAATTCTAGAAGCTGCTGTTACTTGCTTGGCTCCTTCAGAGATACATTTTAGACTTTTCAGAAAAGAGAAAAAGGATCAGGGCAGGTGTTCCCTGGAATGTGAAAGGATCCCCAAGTCAGGGGTCAGTTTCTTCGGCTCCCAGGCAATGGTTTCTCCCTCCCGCACTCGGTGTTTTATTTTATTTTTTTATTGTTTTATTTTAACAAAGGTTTTATTTATTTTTAGAGAGAGGGGAAGGGGGGAGAGGGGAAGGGGGGAGAGGGGAGAGAAACATCAATTTGTTGCCACACACACACACACACACACACATACACACACTCAAATGGGGACCTAGCCTGCGACCCAGGCATGTGCCCTGACTGGGAATTGAACCTGCAACCTTTCGGTTTGCAAGCCGGTGGTCAATCCACTGAGCCACACCAGCCAGGGCAGTGTTTTAAACTTCGGTTTATTGGGATGACGTTGGTTAATGAGGTTATGTAAGTTTCAAGTGTACAAGACTGTGCACATCATCTGTATACTGCATGTGTGCCCACCCCAAAACCTAGCCTCCTCCCGTCACCACGCACTTGACCCTGTACCCTCTTCACCTTCCCTCCTAACCCTCTCCTCTCTGGGAACCACCATTCAGTTGTCTGTCTTCGTGAGTGTCTTTGTTTGTTTTGTCCATCATTTGTTTTGTGTTTACATATGAGTGAGATCATACGGTTCTTGTCCTTTTCCATCTGAGTGATTTCACTGAGCGTGACACTCCCAAGATCACCCATGCTGTCACAGATGGCAGTATTCCATCTTTTTAATGGCCAAGTAGTATTCCATTATATATGTACCACCTGTTCTTTGCACTCAGGTGGTTTCTCTGTCTTGGCTGCTGTGAATAGAGCTGCAGTGAACATAGGGGCACAGTACATATCTTTATGGATAGATGCTTTCAAAATTTTCAGGTTGTGCTTATTTTTATAATGTAGCTCCTGCATTAAAGCTGGGGATTAGTTGCTTTTTTTTTTTAAGACTTTTAAAATGTATTTTTAGACAGAGGGTAAGGGAGGGAGAGAAACATCATTGTGTGATTGCCTCTCGCAAGCCTCCTACTGGGGACCTGGCCTGCAACCCAGGCATGTGCCCCGACTGG
This sequence comes from Macrotus californicus, assembly GCA_007922815.1. NCBI lineage: Eukaryota > Metazoa > Chordata > Mammalia > Chiroptera > Phyllostomidae > Macrotus > Macrotus californicus. The sequence continues at coordinate 184,441 of VMDR010000156.1, forward strand.
GAATCGGACTGGCGACCCTTCGGTTTGCAGGCCAGTGCTCAATCCACTGAGCCACACCAGCCAGGGCTGTTTAATTTGCTCCTAATGCTTTCCTATGTCGTATAGTTCTATAGCACACACACAACTTAATCCAAGAGCGAGTTTTCTGCCCACCCCTGCCCCCAGCCCATCATTGTTTGTAGTTGGGTTGAGATTTCTTCCAAGATATTTTTTTGTTGTTGTTTCTAGTCAATATGTCGGAATCAGTGCTGCCTCCCAATGACAGATTCACCCTATACAGTACAGGGATTTGTCATAGATCTTCTCAAGTTATTCCCGAGCAGCTGTGGGCTCATCCCCACCATTTCACAGAGAAGGGCGACGTGCCTGCGGCCCCCTTGCCCCGTGGCTACTCAGAGTGCTCACCGAGGAAGGGCAGAGGAATGCAGAGTGGCGGGCCTTAGCTTCAGAACGCAGGCGCCGTGTCCCTCAGCGTGTGTAGGACATGTTTGTGGCCCCAAGATAAGCTCAGTGTGCCTCTTGGCCCCTCTTGAAGGAGGCAGTTTGCCCTCTTATAGGGTGTTCAGGCCTGTGTTTTTGACTTTATGAAACTTCCTGCCCCCTTGGTTCATTGTGTGTTGGAGAGAGTATTGTCTGTGTGTGTGTGTGTGTGTGTGTGTGTGTGTGTGTTGGGGGGGATAGTGTTTTTGTTGTAGTGTGTATGTGTATAGGAGGCTTTCAAAATCTTGTATATTTTTCTGTAAAGGAGTGGTTTGTTCATTAATACATCATACTTCTGTGTAAATTTTCAGGAGAAAGAAGTCAGCCACTTGCCCATCTTCCTACAGCCAACAGGGGGCGCAGTTGGGGTACTAACCAGCCAGTGGGTTCTTAACCATGACCTCATGGCAGAAGCAGGCTCAGGTTGGGGGCCTGTGGCTCCTACAGAGAAGGGTGGGTGCCTAAGGGGGAGGTGTTGAGGAGAGAAAGATTACAATTTGACAAGTACGAATTAGTTCCTGTTCTGGAAGGGGCCAGCTCTGAGCCACCTGCTATTATACTGCCTCCAACAGACTTAAAGTTTTGTTTGCTTTTTTTAAAATTTATTGATTTTTAGAAAGACAGGAAGGGAGAGAGGGAGGGAGGGAAGGAGCGAGAGAAAGAGAGAGAGACAGAAACATCGATTTGTTGTTTCATTTATTTATGCATTCATTGGTTGACTCTTACATGTGCCCTGCCCAAGGATCGAACCCGCAGCCTCGAGGATGATATTCTAACCAGCTGAGCTACCTGGCCAGGACACATAGTTTTTTAATGACTGAGAACACATGTGCTGTTTTTGCATCTGAAAATTAACAATAATGAAGTGAAAATGAAGGAAACCTGGGAAAGCCAGAGTCTTTATATTATGAACCTTAGAGTTGCCAGTCGATTTGCTTTCCTGGAGTTTGAGGAAGTAAAGTTTTCCAAACGGACCTGAGAGATGATCCCACGAGGAATTCTGCAGAGCTGGATGTGGGCTTAGTGGTGAAGGGCGTTTTTCCTTTTTGTGCGTGGCCGACAGCGGGTCCTGACTTTAATACATGACGACTGGTCGTGAATGTAAGTGACTAATCAAAGATCAGCAGTGGCTGTAACAGAATCTCGAGAGAGGTCCGGTTTCCAGTTCTTATCGTTCCCAAGCAGCCCCGGGCGCCCACAGGTGGGAGGCCATAGGATGCAGTCACTGCCTCCCAGGATGAATTTTTAATGCTGTCCCGCCCACCGGGCTAGAATCTCCTCACACCTTGCTGCTGAGTGTCCTGCCTCGCAGGATCAGAAGCCAGTGAGAAGCGGTTTTAAAGGGTTCAAGTGGAATAATTATTAGCAACGCACTCGCCCTCCGTTTGTGATGGCATCCAAGGTAATGTGACTCGAAGGTGGCCTCCCTTGGACACCTTCTCTTCTCCCTGGAGCCTCTAAATGATTTTAATAACTGAGCCACCAGGAGGCACAGACAGAGACCGGGGCTTGTGGACAAGAATCTGAATTTGTTTGGTGAAAATTTTATTTAAGATGATCTTTAGATGCTCCCCCTTTTTACTGGCTTGGGGACAATGTGATCTTTCAGAACCAAGTTGGGAGTATGCACAGTCATTTCAAGTCAGCTTTCTGTGACTCTGGTCTGCGTTCTCGACGTCCAGTGCAGTAGCTGCAGGACACGTGTGACTATCGAGTGCTTGACATGTGGCCATGAGACTGGGGAACCGAATTGTAAGCTTTACTTAGTTGTCCTTAGCTGAAACAGCTCCATGTGGCCGGTGGCTACGGTGCTGGGTGGCGCAGGCAGAACCTTAAATAATAGATGGTGACCTAATGGTGAGGAAAATCGTAGGTAATTTTTGCCCTTAGAGGTAAGACTATTTGTAAATTGTCTTTTTTTTTTTTAAATCCCAGATAGAGTGTGTTTACTTTTTGATGTGTTAGCTCCAAACTTGCCCCGGTAAAGATCACCTTAGAAAGCTGACATGGAGGTATTTTCACAGGCATGTTAACAATGACAAAATTCTCTGGGGCAATGGAAGACAGAATTCGCTTGTCAAAGCTCTTGCCTTTTTCCAGGAGTTACTTAAAGGCACAGCAACCGAGGGACTTGTTGTGTTTTATTTATTGATATTTTTTGCATAACCATCTCATGTGTTATCTCTTTAGAAAGCACCAGCTGAAGGATTCTCTCTCCTGCTCTAGCTAGCTAGGAGGTTACGGAAGCATTGATACACGTAGTTGTCAGAATAGTTTAGCAGTCAGCCACAGAAACCTCATGCACCATGAAGAAACTCTAGCTACGGTTTGTCATTGATCCAGGCAGTCAATTATCCATTTCTATAGCTCCTTGGCAACTGGCACCTCAGAGTGGCACTGTCCTTGACTGACCGAAATGTACTTGAGCACCTAGAGGTCCAGGTTTTACTTGCCGTTCCTGTGTCACATCCCAACATGGTGACTCCAGGAAGCGTGACTCACTGGGAGAAATGATTTGGTTGGTGGGTTGGCAGAGAGGAGTAGTCACGTGGCCCCTGTCTCGCAGAGAAAATGCAACAGGTCGGCCTGTCCTCAAGCAAGGTCTTACGTGGTATTTTCTGTCATCACAGCAACATGAAATTTATGTAGAAGTGTGCACGCAGCTTTATCTCTATGTAGTTATACTTTTTTTAAAAAATGAAGGGAGCTGTTCTGCCTTAATTTGTGAATTAATTCCCAGACTGCCTTGGTAAGATATCATTTGAATGGAACTCTAGAACGTAAAAGAACAAACGGTGGATATACCCAACCACTTGGAAGGATCTCAAGGGCATTATTTTAGCGAAGAAAGGCAACCTCCAGAGGTTGTATTCTGTATGATCCCATGTGATTGTAGAGACAGAGAGCAGGTCCCTGGTTGCCAGCAGTTAGAGGGTGGTTGGTGAGGCCAGAAAAGGGAGCGTCCTTAGGGATGATAGGATGATTCTGCTTCTTGAGTGCCATGGCGGTCACGTGACTCCATACGTGTGGAAAAATTACATGGAAACACACACACACACACATGAGTGTGTGTGAAAACTAGTGAAAGCAGAGTCAAGTCTGGAGGTTGTCCCAGTGTTGATCTCCTGGGACTCAAGTTCCTTTGGGGAGAAGCTGACTGAAAGGTGTTTGGGACCTCTCTGCACAATTTTTTCCAACTTTTTGTGAGCATACGATTATTTAAAAATAAAAAGCTTCTTTAAAACCCCTATTTGGAAGCATCAGAGATGGAGCCATTTAGAAATGACCTGCAGAGGGAGCTGGGTTTGAGGAGGGAAGCACAGTGAAGAATGAAAGCCGCACAAATAATGATGCTGATGTGAACTGAGCACTTCCTGCCACTTGGCTGGGCATCATCCACGTGTTAGCAGAGACAGCTCATGGTGGTTCATTCAAAAGCTCCCTCCTTGCAGATCATCTGGGCAGTTGCCTCTTTTCTCCAGGCTAGTCGGACGGCAGGGTCTTGGTCAAAATCAGAAAGTTCCCCTCTTAGATAACGAAGGAGAAACTCCTGATGTGTATCCATGTCCAATTTTACAGAGGACAGCCCCCGCCAGGTCCCAAATAAGTCCCTCTACCGTGGTTCAAATGCATTTCCGTGACTTTATCTATTCTTGTGACTTTAGAACACATCAAAGAGTCAAAATGCAATAGGTGATTAAAATGCTTTAGTTAAAAATAATTGTAGATTCAAAGAGCTGCGAAACTAGTGTAGACAGAGACGCCCCATTACCCTTCACCCAAGTGACCTTCAAAGGTTACATCTTGCATAGCGGTGGCACGATAGTTGTGCCAGGACACGTGGTGTTGCTGTGATGGGTGTGTGGTCCCGTACCAGTTTATCACTTCTGCAGATTCGTGCAACAACCACCATAGGTGAGAGGAGGTATGTTCACCCTGAGTGTCTTACGTGCTATTTAATTAAGCTCATTAAGGCTTTAATAGACTCATTGTCATGTTCAGTGAGGAGGCAGTTTTACCAAGTGTAGGTGAAGTGACTTTCAAATCATGTGTATGTTGGGTTCGGAGAATAAATAATTGGGTTAGATAAGCTGCCTCTTGGATCTCATTTCCAATACCTTCATCTTTAATTTTGCAATTGATTTTGGTATGGCTTATTTTTTTTCCTCACCTGAGGTTATGTTTATTGATTTTAGAAAGAGAGGAAGTGGGAGGGGAGAGAAAGAAAAAAAGACATTCATGTGAGAAAAAAATATTGATTGGTTGCCTCCCACACACACCCCAACCGGGGATCGAACTCGCGACCTAGGTCTATGACCTGACCGGGGATAGAACCCACAACCTTTTGGTGTACCAGACGATGCTCCAACCAACTGAGCCACCCATCCAGGGCTAATTCTTTTATAATCAGTCAAAAGAAAAGAAGTGATACCATTTTAAAGTGCCATAGCCATGGAGAAACACAGAAACTGTGATCTTACTTTTGTAGGAGCCTGAAAATAATCATCGTAACCGAACTCGTAAATACAGAGGACAGGTTGACTGGCAGCTGCCAGAGAAGGGGTGGGGTAGGGTAGAAGTTGGGCAAATTGAGAGCAGGGGATCCAAAGGGACAAAATTCTAGTGATAAAATGCATAAATTCCGGGGCTGTCATGGACCGCTTGGTGGCTATAGTTAAAAATATTGTTCTGGATATTTGAAAGTTGCGAAGAGAGTAGATCTTGAAAGTTCTCACCACAAGAAAAAGGAATTCGTAATGATGTGTGGCGAGGGTCGGTCGTTAACTAGACTTATGGCGATCATTTCACAGTTTATACAAAAGCGGAATCCTCATCCTGTGCCCCTGAAACTAATACAATGTTACAGGGTCAATGGTATTGCAGTTTTTAAAAACATGTCTGAGGGGCCGAAGGCTGCAAACTCCCTAAGATCTTTTTCTGTAACATTTATTTATGTAACGTGTTTATTGTTGGGAAGCAGTGAGGGACGTCCAGGCCTTGCATTCAATAGTTTTTAGTCTCTACTGGTGCTGAAAGGTATGGCCGTGTAACTGCGAGCTTTTCCCCCCCCACCTGCAGCTCCCACGGGGCATTTAAGATGCCATGAACTGCTCTAACTCGTATTAGGAGACCGGCTAATCCCTGAGGTCGTTTAGAAGCATCGTTCTGTCGGCTGATATTCATAATTACACCCATGCAGCAGTGATTAAGAGGCTGCAGCTGGGTAATAAAACGCCAGCAGTCCGGCTGTCGTTACGTGAAGAGAGAGTCCCTCCGTGCACGGGCTGAGCCGGCAGCGTTGGGCAAATCAGGCACGTAAAAACTTGCCATGTGACCGTGCTCGTGTAGTTCCAAGTTCGAGCCGCATCAGTTCCACAGCTGAAACCCTTTAAGTCAAAGTAATCAGGCCATGCTTGCCTGCTTGCCTGCCTGAGGTACGTTTGGTTTATATTGGAGCTGCCCCTGAGCACGGTCCCAGAATTGGGGACGGCACCTTGAGAAGGGCTTTCCTGGAGAGCCAGACATGCCTGTCTGTCTGTCTGTCTGTCTGTGGAGCAAACACTGGTTGAGTTAGGAGAGATTGCTGCCTGCTGTTTACTCAGCTCGGTTTCAGCTTGTGTCTGGTGAGCAGGGAAGCAGCGACGGGTCTGGAGAGGTGACGCCCCAACGCCAGCTCTGAATGACCTTATTCTTCAACACTTATCAATGCTGGGAATAAAGGTGATCGTAATGGAGAAGTATCCTGACTTCAAACTCAAGGGGTGCATCCTAAACCATTCGGCATTTCCTTGGAAAGGGTTATATTTGAAATTCCGTTGGGTGTCTCTTAGGTGCAGGCGGGTTTTAAATAACATTGACCAGGAGTCTGGGCCCCAAGGAAAAGAGATCTAGGTGCTAAACAGGATGTAGCGTGGGGTCGGCAAACCCTTTCTGTAGAGGTCCAGGTAGTAAGTCTTTTAGGTTTTGTGGGCCACGACGCCTCTCTGGGGACTACCCATCCATCCCTGCTGCAGTGGGAGAGCAGGAACAGACACACGTGAGTGACAGGCATGGCTGGGGGACAGTAAGTATTTATGGACACAGATTTGAATGTCATATAATTTTCTTATGTCATAAAATATTAATATGGCATTATTATATAGAATTATAATAACATAACATTGTGTGTTAATGTTCTACGTTAACATTGATATAATACTTAAAATTTATCTTCCTTGTAGCAAAAACATGCAGGGCCATCCCTTGCTCTTCTGTGACATAGAACATCAAAACTGTCCGATTAGCCCTGGCTGGTGTGGCTCAGTTGGTTGGGCATTGTCCCACAGACTGAGAAGTGATGGGTTCGATTCCCAGTTACGGCGCATTCCTGGGTTGTGGGTTCAGCTCCAGTCTGTCTGTCTGTCTGTCTGTCTCTCTCTCTCTCACACATCGATGTTTTTCTCCCTCCCTTCCCCTCCTAAAAATCAATAATCGTGGGTTTGGGTGAAGATTAAAAAAGCAAACTGTGTTGGTTTTAGAATCCTGACCACTGTCTGAGCTTCTACCACTGGCTTTGTTAGGAATTTCATCCTCTGCCTGAGGACCCACTGACCTCACCCTGCGCCTTCTGCTCTTGGCACTGTGACACACCACGGCGGCCATCAGACACAGGTGTGACAGGCAAGTGTCAAGGTTGCCATTGCCGCAGTGACAGCAACCTAGGAGCCCTTTTTGAGAATCCACACAAGCCAACACTTATTTGTGATCGCTGGTTGGTTTGTCTGTGTTTAAACCAGGGAGTTCCAGAAGCATCTAGGTGGTGTGTGCGCTCTGCCTCATACAGCGTGCAAACTGGAAACCACACCAGAAGTGTTTCAGCCCGAACGTATGTCCGCGTGGCGGCCTGCGTCAGTTAGCCTGGCCAGGCTTTCACGAACATTATTCCCCACGTTAAGGAAGGAGCCTCTGGTCTTAAACTTCTGTATTTTACCCTGTTGAGAATGTCTGCAAAAATGGCTATTCAAGAACTATTTCCCAACCTTTCCTGCTAAGAGGCTTCCAGGTCTTTGGGTCTGAATTCATCGCTAAATTTGAACTTGTAGGTAGTAAAGGAATGTGCATAGAGCCCATGGGGAGTCGGCCTGTGGTCCCTCGCTGCTGTAGCCCAAGTTTCAAACTGTTGCTGTTCAGGATGGTTTTGGGTGTCTGTGCCCTGGAGGTGGCCTTTTGCGCCAGGAGGGTGGGAGGTGGCTGGGGAGCCGCCCCGAGGACTAACCGAACCGTGGGCCAGATTTCTGGCCTGAGCCCAGACGTCTGAGATTCCTCCTAGCTCAGGGAACCTGACAGGCAATTGTATTATGAAAGCTGACATGCTGAATGGGCCGCTTTTCACGATATTCTTTACCTGTCTCTTTGTGTTAAAGTGGGAACAAGCCGAGCAGCAGCAGAGAGAGTGGGCGAAGGCGGGCGGGAGGGGGCAGGTGGGGTAAAGCCCGCCGGCGGTTTCATGTGCGGAGCTGCTGGAGACCGCGTAACAAGAAAGGGCTGCCCGGAGCCAATCTCTTTTGTTCCCCGTCATCTTTAAATGAGTGTCCAAGCAGGCAGGGGGGCTTTGACCGGTAACTGCACAATTTAGCTGGCCTGGTGTGTGCTGCGGGCCCCACCTCCGCGGAGTTTCTCAGATTAGAAAAGAGGGCCCCGGCCCCTTATAAATGGGCCATCTCTTGTTCTTTGTGTCCAGACTGCCCAGTGTGAAATCCACAGTGACGTTAAATGTTTTCTAATGAATAATTACTGAAAGGAAATGGAGGACCATATGTGTAATGGATTGTACCGCATTAAAGTGTTTTATTTGGGGCACAAAAATGTTGTCCTTCACAAGCGCCGGGACTGTGGCAGAAAGGCCTTTGTGCTGGCCCCGTTTCAATGGGTCGCCTGCGAGCACTCCCAGCCCCAGCGGGGCTCAAAGGCCGCCTTTGGCAAACTAACGTTTTTCAAGATGGCAGCCATGAGACACATGCAGTATTTCAAGTTGCGGGGTTTAAAGGGAGTGTTTGGGCTCAGGAGATTTTCTCACTCACTTTGCCCCCTTTTGATTTGGGAAAGTGAAGCGACTCCCCCCCACCCCCACCCCCACCCCAACCTCCACGCTGTTCCAGCGGCCGGAGGGTCAGCCTTTACCAGACTCCTGGAGCCTGTTTCTTAGAAGTGATCAAGGGGGCTGAGGAACGGATGGGTGGTGCTTTCTCTCGGCTGCACTTCATCTTTTTTTTTTGTTGTTGGGGTGGGTGGGAGTCCTGGATGTGTGTCTATTAATATGAGAGTGCAGAGAATTTCGAATGTGACAAGTTGTTTGCCAGTGAATGTGATTGGGAACACCGCTGGGGTTTGAGTGGCTATTCAGTGTCTCACTAAGGACTCAGACCCTCGGGTTAGTGTGCCGGCTCTAATCAGTTTACGACAAAACAAACGGGTGTTTCTGTGTGTCTTGAATCCGCATGGAGACGTCAGCTGTGGAGTTCAAGGCTGTTTTGTTTTGCCAATTAGACAACCGCCACAGCAAAGCTCGCTCTGTCTCTGTCTCACTCACTCACCTCACAAGCAATGTTAGGGACCTGGACACAAGGATGGCTGTGATTTGCTGATGCCCGTAGGCTAAAATTTTCTGGAAGGCTCATTTGTCCGAATTTTTGGTCGTCTGCCTGCATGGGTCAGAGGGTAAATGTGTTTGTTCCCTGGAAGAAGTCTCTTTGGTCCTCATGCAAGATGTGTGAACTGCCACTAAACGTATCCACAGTCTTGCTTTTTTCCATGGGAATAATCATACTGAAGTATTGTACTAAGAAAAAAAAGCAGGTCAGCATTTCTCATCTGTGAATTAGAGGCGCTGACAGAGTAGCCTTAGTGGCCCACTCGCCAGGGTCAGCCTGAAATCCTTGCTGGTTTTAAAGCTTTAGGCGTGAGATAGCTTCGGACTCTGTGTTAGAGGAGACACCAATGAAGATCGCCACTTTCTTTTTTTTAATCCGCACCTGAGGACATGTTTATTGATTTTAGGGGAGGAGGGAAAGAGGGAGGGAGGGAGGGGGGAGTGAGATAGAGAGAGAAACATGGATGTGAGAGAGAAACGCTGATTGGCTGCCTCCCCTTGGTGCTCCAAGGCGGGGAGGGGTCAAACCTGCAACCCAGGTATGTGCCCTGACCAGGGATCGAACCCACAACCTTTTGGTGTATGGGATGATGCTCCAACCAAGAGAGCCACCTGGCCAGGGCTGCATTTCTTGTTTCATTTCTTGTAGTACACAGGTTCCCTCACAGTTTTCTTTAACAGAGGCTTGATCAGCGGTAGGATTGACTTGTTTGGGTAAAAAAAACTTCATAGGCAGTGTAGTGTATGAGGTCTGTTTGGAATAAGTCCAGCCATTGTTAATATAATGAGAATGGTTTGCACAGCATCGATGTCACCTGGCAGCCAAGGAGAGTGCACTGGAATGCACATGTGTGAACAATGATGACTTCACTGTACTAGTCAGTGGGGGTGGTACATGCCATTGAGTGAGCGTGTGGCTCACTGTGTGGCTGTGTGTACTGTGTGGCTGTCGCATTCAAAATGACTGAGCCGGTAGAGCAACGAATCTGCAACAAATTTTTGTTAAGATCAAACATTCCTCTGTGGAAACTATTCAAATGATTCAGGAGGCCGCAGCTATGGGCAACTGGTGATTGGCAGCTTCATCACGACAACATGCTCACTCATGCATCACATCTCTTGCACAGCGTTGTGACAAAACATCACATCACCCAGGTGACTCAGCCCCACTACAGCCCAGATTTGGTGCCCTGCGACTTCTGGCTTTTCCCAAAACTAAAATCACCTTTGAAAGGGAAGAGATTTCAGACCATCAGTGAGATTCAGGAAAATACAACAGGGCAGTTGATGGCAACTGGGAGAACTGTGTGAGGTCCCAAGGTACCTCCTTTAAAGGAGACTGAGATGTCATTGTCCTACGTACAATGTTTCTTGTATCTTCTTCAATAAGTGTCTCTATTTTTCATATTGCATGGCTAGATACTTTCTGGAAAGACCTTGTACTTCCAGCAGGAGACCCATAGGTCTGTCTTTTCAAAATGTCAATGTTCTTATGCACATTTTCTTAGGAGTTTGCGAAAATGATAATGCTCCAGTTCTCTCATTCTTTCTTCACACATTAGCTGGGACCTTTCTACAAAGAGAGACTTTCCTTAACAAGTATTTGGTTGCCCTGAGATAGAGTTTGGGAAGGAAAGGCAGGAGATGTGCTCGATTTACCAGAGTTGTTTCCATGGTATCCTCTGAAGGCAGCAATGAGTTTTTAATTTCATAATGAGCTCATAGGTTTGAATATATTTGACGTGCTTTATTCTGTGGCCATTATTATCCTTATTGGTACTCAAACTATCCCATTTTTTGGCCAGTGGGACCCTATTAAGTGGGGCTCCTGAGTCCTCTTGACATGGCCTTAACAGTCTTTGATAGCTTCCTTCCTGATCAGGATACCAAGCCGTCTCGGGGTCTCGTATACATTCTCAACCTAGACCTTGAATCTGCAGTGAGCCCTGATTCCTTTCAGTGGAAAGGGGGTAGATACCATGGGTGGCAATGGGAGCGCTCATTTCTATGGGGTTGGTCATGGTTTCTAAGCCTTTTGATTGAGAGCTCAAGAAAGTATGTTTGATGGAATCATTTTCTTTATTCTGTTTCCAGATGATTTGTTGTTAATGTATAGAAATGCTGCTGACTTTTGTACATTAACTTTGTATTCTGCAGCTTTACTTACGGCGTTGATTAGATCTAACAGTCCTGGGGGCCGTCTAAGATTCTCTCTCTGTAACATCCTGGCACCTGCACATGGGGCCAATCTTATTTCTCCCTTTGTGACTCCGATGCCTTCTCTGCCTCTTCCTTGCCTTGTTGTTCTGGCTAGAACTTCCACTACTATGTGGAGTAGGAGTGGGAGAGTGGGCACGCTTGTCTTCTTCATCATAAAGGTCGTGAGAAGGTGGTCTTTAAATGAAATATATCATGGGTTTATTCTGATCTATCGATTGAAATACACAACCAAGGAGCTTATACTTAACCTTATTTTTCTTATAGCTCTTCCTTTTTCTCCGATCCAAAAACTCCAGTGCAATAACACCACCAATCTTTCATTGGCTTCATTCCACAGTGCGCACACAGTAGTCTCCAAATAGCAATACCGATACTATCACCGGCGTGATTATTGAAAACAGCTCAGAATTTTTGAATTATCTGTCTTCAGAGTGTTATTCACTTGGGTAGCATAGGCACATTATTGTGTTTTTGAACCCTCTTGAAATAGTGGGTCTGTATGTGGCTATGCCAGCAACTAGACACATTTAGGTTCCTTTCTTTCATTTTACTTCTTATTTGCGGGGGTTAAATTTTACATTTCATTTTATAATTATGTAAAATATGTAGTGGTTCTAAAGAACAAAATAAGGCATCTTCCAAGAACCACTGGCTTTACTTCTGTCCTTTCTGCCCTATTCCCTTCCTCCTTCTGTAAATAGCCATTTAAAAGTGGCTAAAATGCTAAAATTGTTTTGTTTCTTAAATATAAGCATACACACATAGAGAGATCTGTTTCCCTCCTTTTTAGGCAAGCGTTTGCACACCCTATATATACTTTTCCACCTTGTCTTTTGACGGGGAATCCATCCTGGACGTGACTTCAGTGTTGTTTATAGAAACATTTCCTCATTCCTTTCTAGAGTGGCAAAGAGCTCCGTTGGAGGCACATCTGGTGCGGTAGCTATTTTACGACGGTGTCGTGGTGGAAGATCTTCAACTAGCCTCTCTCAGAGAATGACAGGCAGCAAGGGCAAAAACAAACAATCAGTAGGGCACAGAAAATTTAGACAACGCAATGATCTGATGCAAGTAAAACCTTGCACCCAGCAGTCACAGGGGTCACCTTTCACCTCAAACACACATAGCATGTTTCCCAAAACCAACCACAGCCTGGGCTGTAAAAAGAATCTGAAATGTCAAAGGATTGAAATCATTCACAGCTGAATCGAGCTGGTGGGCCAGCCCTCCGGTACGATCTTCCGAGGTCACGCAAATGTTGTTTCACTGTCCAAAGCAGTGGCCACCAGCCACACGTGGTTACGGATTTTCAGGAAATCCTGGAGACTCAAGAACATGTTAAAGGATCCCATAAGAACGTAGTCAGAATCTAGAATGTGGGAAATTCTGTAAGACAAATTGTTCAATTTCTTCAACAAGTAAATCCCAAGGAAAAGGAAAGGAGAGGGTGTGTACAGAACAAGAGAGACTCGAGAGAAACATCAGCTACATGCAATGTCTAGGCCTTGTGTGGGTCTCCAGGTGATTACAGTAAGTGTAAAAAAAATATTAGAGAAAATTTGATCTGGTATGATAACATCAAGAAATTGTTGTGGAATTCCTTATGCATGACAAGAGGGTTGTGTCCACGTATTTGAAAATGGGTTCTTGTCTTTTAGAGATACCTACTGAATACTTAGAAAGTGATCGGATGTTGGTGACTTACCTTGAAGAGTGGGGTGTGGGGAGCAGGGGAGCAGACCTGAACAGGGGGCACCACAACTTGGTGATTTTGAAGCTGAGTGATGGGTACATTCGGTTTCTTACGCTCTGGATACTTTCGCGTGTGAACATTTTTTCATAATAAAATATTTCATTCTGTAGTTATGGAGCTAACTCTACTTGAAGAAATATGTGAAGTAAATACTGGTACAGCTGGTCGCACGGATCCGATTCTAAGTGTAAAGGAAATACTCAAATCATGAAGCTTGGGGAACTTGAGTCAGGGACCGCTCAGCGGTCTGCAAACTCTCCTCGCCCAAGGGGTTCCCCAGACTCTCTTCCGCGTGTCCACAGGCAACCTGGTGAGATTTCCACCTTCCCTTTAAGCAAGAAGGCTCTGCTTTCCTTAACTTTATATATTGAAGTTTCTTATGATTTCATTATTGCATTCCTTAATGTAGGGGGTTTTGTCAACTCACTTTGGGCTGCGAGTCTCCTAAGGCTGCAGGATGCTTGCTCACCACCCTGCCGCCTTGGGGGCAGATGAGAGAGAAGCTTTGTCCGTCTCTGCCCCCTCCGCCTGCAGGGATCTGACACTGGGGGTGTAGCTCTAGATACCATTTCAGACTCCAGCCTCTTATGGATAGAGTCTGGTTGACTACTAGCTGATAGATTTTTGCCTTATTGCAGTCTTGTTTCTGGTGGTCATATTATTGATATGAAGGCAGAAGCAAGTGCTTACAGAGCCGACGATGTGTCTGGCACTGTTCCAAGTGCTTTCCACGGTTCTGCTCAAACCAGCAACCCTGGGAAGTAGGAACAATGGATTCCATTGCACAGACAGGGAACAGAGACAGGGACGCGGACAGATTGAGGACTTTCCCAAGGCTGCACCACCAGGAAGAGTCGGGCAGAAGTGGGATTTGAACCTGCACAGGCTCACGTGCGCAGTCACTGTGCCGGACTGCCTCTCTCATAAAAGCCAAACAGCACTGAACAAAACTCTACAATGAGGGTATTTGGAATCCCCAAAATGTGGTTTGAGCTAAATGCAGGTGATTAGTTCTTCTAGCTCCATTTGGCTAGTGTAGGGAGACACCTGGCGGCCACTCTGTTCAGGAAACGCAGTTATGGTGGGAAATTTCAGTTACATACAAAGCAAACTGAGTAGGATCATAAATCCTGACCATACCCAGCTTCAACTGTCAACCCCACCATTCTGTTTTCCTTGACACCTCCACCCACTCGCCGGCCCCTCCCCACTTGATTATTTTTAGGGTTCTTTTTAAAATAAAGTCCACATATCTCAAAGTGCACACCAGCTCAATGAGTATCTTGACAAATAGATACACCCACGTAAGTCACAGCCCTATCGAGCTGGCGAACGTTTCCATTGCTCCAAAAAAAATGTCCTTTGCCAGACAATCCCCTCTGACCAGGCAGCAATTGTTCTGATTTCCACTGTAGATTAGTTTTGCTTGTCCTAGAGTTTATATAAACGGAATCGTACGGCATGCAGTCCTTTGTGTCGGAGTCCTTTGACTCGGCATAATGTCTGTGAGAGTCATCCGTGTCACCGTGCGTTCCAGTCCTTTCTTTTTATCGCTGTCCCCGCTCTATTGTATAGATGGCCCACGTCCATTCTCCAGTGGACGGAGATTTGGATTGTTTCCAGTTCGGGGCCACTACAAATAAAGTTGATGTAAACCTTTATGTTCAAGCCTTTTTTTGTGGGCATGTGTTTACATTTGTCTTATGTAAACACCTAGGAGTGGAACTGCTGGATCAAAGGGGAGAGGCATGGTTAACTTCATTAGACACTGCCAGACTCTCTCCCAAAGTGATTCCATCACTCTGCGTTCCTACTGGCAACGCGTGAGCGTTTCATCCGCTCCACATCCTTGCTCCTGTTTGATGATGTCAGTCTATTGTATTTGAACTGTTCTGGTGGTGTCTCACCATGGCTTTAATTCCCATTTTCCTGATGACTAATGATGTTGAGCACTTTTCTGTGTGCTCCTTGACCATTTGTCTCTCTTCCTTTGTGAACTATTCATGTTTTTTGCCCAATTTTTATTGATTTTGACTTTTTATTATTGAGTTGAAGGAGTCTTTCATTCTGGATGCAAGTCCTTTGCAGGTATACACTTTGTGAATATTTTCTGCCTGCCTGTGGCTTGCCTGTTCGTTGTTGTTGTTTTTTTTAAACAGTGTCTTTCAATGAGAAGTTATATATATGATGAAGTCTAATTTTTTATTTTATTTTTATAGTTTCTTCCTGTGTTCTAAGAAAACTTTGCCTTCCTCTGGGTGCAAAGATGTTTTGCCCTGTTTTCTTTCTTTTAAAAGATTTTATGTATTTATTTTTAGAGGGAGGGGAAGGGAGGGAGAAAGAAAGGGAAAGAAACATTGATATGTGGTTGACTCTCACGTGGCCCCCGATGGGGACCTGGCCCGCAACTCAGGCATGTTGCCCTGACTGGGAATCGAAACGGTGACCCTTTGGTTCGCAGTCTGCGCTCAATCCACTGAGCTACCCCAGCCAGGGTCTGTCTTCTCCTAATAGCTTTATATAGATTTTGCATTTACATTCAGGTCTGAGATCCGTCTCAAGTTAATATGTATTAACTATACATAATATAATGCACATATAATACAAAATTATGTATTATATAACTACTATATGTAATGTGTTACATATTTAATGTTATATATCATGTGTGTAGTGTGAGGTAGGGGTTGAAATGCCGTGTTTTCCTGTGGATATCTACCTGTTCTTGCACTGTTGGTTGGAAAGATTTTTCTTTTCTGCACTGAATTGTTTTGACAATTGTCAGTTGTCAAAAATCACTAACACACACTCTTGGTGACCTGAAGTGAAGGATGGGTAGGAGTCCTTTAACTTTGTTTTTCTTTTTCAAGGGTGTTTCAGCTATCCTAGACCTTTGCATGTCTGCATGTGCCGACTGTTAATTTGTCCTGTTTCAAACCCAAACCCACCCTTCACAACTTACTCTGTGATAATGAAGCCCCCACCGCAAACATTTCTCCTTGAGGTGAGGGGTGTCAGTAGAGGGCGCTGGAGGGATATCGCAGCAGCAGGCGGTTTCTCGACTCCCTTTTGCTATCTGTATTTTGCTTTTCCCTGCTTTTCAGCCGCACAGTGGTATGGGGGTGGGACATGCACTAACTGTGGGCCCAGAGCACAGCGTCCCTTGGAGACCTCATGGCCGTGACCAGACACTGGTGACTGCCTTGCTGCAGTCCCCCCAAAATAGACATCACACACTCCAGACCTCTTACTATAGCTCGACCCCACTCCGTCTGCACAAGCTCCAGCCTCCAGCCTCAGGTGGCCTGAGTCCTGGACAGTTGTTTCCCAGGGTCTTCCAAGTTCAAATGGTGCAGCACCAGGTCCCCTGCCCAGCGGTGACCTGACCCCCTTTGCTCGCCTGTGCCCAGGAAAGGTTGTTCTGCCTGTTGACTGTAGACCAGCTCCAGCCCTGGTAACCCCGCGAGATCCTCCGCCATCCAGCAAGCTCTTAATAAAGATAGCATAACGCCATCTTGGCTCTCTACCATCCCCCAGGGCTTAGCATCTTGCTATTTCTACATTAGATGTGCAAATAAAAAAAAAAAATCAGAATAAATGAGCTGCCGTTCTGTTTCCTGCAGAAAGAAGTGCAGAGGAGACACATTCGCCTGCACATGGAAGGCACGCTGACCGCCCGGGACAAGGTCGGGGTGCAGGACTTTGTGCTGTTGGACGCCTACACCAGCGAATCTGCTTTCCTGGACAACCTTCGCAAGCGTTTCAGCGAGAACCTCATCTATGTAATGTAACCCATTTCTCAGCTGTTTTACGTCAGGGGCGGTTCCCTCCCTGCCTTCACAGCTGTGGTGACTGTGAAGAGCAGCACTCTATTAGGTTAGCCAGTGCAGGGAGGTGTGGAGGGGCCACCACCCGGTGTGCTTTGACCCGTTTGGGTTGAGGCCTTCATGGTGGTCAGTGACAGAAACCCAACTGAAGCCGGTCTTAGCACCAAAAGGGTGTCTATCGACCTATGTAACTTTAAGGTCTATGGATAGATCTAGGGTCTCGGGTCATGTCTTGGGGACTCTTTCTCCATCTTGAAGGATCTTTTCCACTTCTCTGCTTTCTTTTGCATCAGTTTCTTTCTGGGGCAGTCTCTCCACAAGGTGATGTGATATGGAACCAGGCTGACATCAACTTATAGTTGCTTCCAAGAAGAAAACAAATCTTCCCAGAGACACAGACATTGGTTGGCTCTGATTGGCCCATCTTGGGTCACGTGCCTATCTCTGACCCAATCCCAATAGCTGGGAGTGAGAAATATTCTGATTGGACAGACTACTTCCCCAAGTTCACCCCTGGAGATGAGGGATGAGTCTGGTCCTCTTCTGTCCCTGTGATGTGGACTGAGAGCTGGAGAAGAGGGTTCTTCAAAGGAACAGGTTGGGAGAAGGGGACCTAGGTACCAGAGAGGCAAAAAAAGAGAGATCCACCACATCCCCTGAGTCTTCAAGGGTCGGGAACAACTCCACTTGGTCTGTTGCCTTTAGTGGTGGCCAGTTGTTTAAGTGCTCCATGTGTCACCTCGCCCTAATTTGATTGGTCAATTTTCAGGTAAATTCTTTTAGGCTAAACTCTAGTGTCCCTGTGTACTCATAAGTGATGGGATAATTGTTACATTTAACTTTATAGAGATTTCATTAGCTTTTGCTATGAGTAAATTAGATGATCACAAGCAGTTTTAAAATACTAAAAAATGAAAACTAGTTTGCCTCATAGCTATTTTGTTTGTAATGGTGCCTGTGACTTACTCAATATGTGGAAACCAAGGTTACCAGAAGAAATAAGCAAGGTGCGTCTCAGCCTCCATGTTTTTAATCATGGCAATGGATTTCATATATAAGTTGCTTTTATGTAGAAGCGAAGTGGGGTGACAAGATCATTGTGAGGAAATATTTTCAATGTGAACAGATACATTTCAGAAATTATGTTCTACTCCCGAATCAGCTTTCTACTGATTGAAGCAAAGCAGAACCTTAGTCCAAATAATCTGTTTTGGTTCTCTGTTCGACTTTGCACTAGCGACTGGAAACAATAGTAGGACTGATTTTGGCATAATTTGGTGTGGGCCTGAGGGCCTCCAGTATTGGAGGCCCCAAATGAAACGCAGCAGCAAGCCCAGAATCTGACAGTACCCGGTGTATTTTCAAAGGAGGCAGATGTGTGTTTTTCCTATACGAGCTTCGAGCTTCGTTTATTCATAGCTGTACACCAAGCAAGTTTGCTTTAGCGGTTACATTATAAATGTAGGTACTTGCAAAACGTGACTATTAATAGAATCCACTGTTGAAATCGAGGGAGTAAATGCTGGTGGTGGGAGCGCCGGTCCAGGTTACATGGCTGCTCTGCCCTCACCCTGCTTTCCCCCCAACGGCCAGAGGGACCTGGGGGAAACCCAGATCAGGGCGTCGTGTTCCCCTCTAAAGTCATGCATTCATTTTACTTATGCTACGGGGCAGGTACTTCTTTTTAGCCGGGAGAGAGGTGTCTCCCCCATCCGTTACATTGGGAATAATCCCCCCAATGCCTCCTACTTTGTGTGATCTGAACTTGCTCCCTCTCCAACATCACCTCTCACCGTTTTCCACTCTCCTCTCCTCCATCACCAGTCTCCATTCCCTCTGCCTGCCACGCCCATCCCTTCCACCTGCCACGCCCTTCCTGCTCACTTTTTCAAGGCTCTGCTCCTCATCTTTCAGGTCTCAGCTCAGAGGTCAGCTCCTTGAAGAAGGCTTCCTTAGCCCACTAGTGAAAGTGGCCTTTCTTAGTCATTCACTCTCTAATTATCCTACTTACATCTTTCTTATTTATTTCTAATCGAAACAGTCTTGATCCCTTGGTGGTTTATGTACCCCTCCTGGCCTGTCTTGTTCATCGTGTTATGTCCCCTGCACTGAACGAACGAGTGGGGATCCTAGCATGTGACGGCCTTTTTCTGTGGCCATTTGCACTGTGGGGTTCCTCACTAGTGCTTTGGTCCATTCCCCTAGACTTACATCGGCACCCTCCTCGTGTCTGTGAATCCGTACCAGGAGCTCGGCATCTACACCCTGAGCCAGATGGAACTTTATCAAGGGGTCAATTTCTTCGAACTGCCACCACATGTGTAAGTAGCACCCATCGGGTAGTCAACAGGAGTATTTTCCTGTTTCTTTCCTTCATCTCTTTCCCGTCCCTCTCTCTCTCCTTTATTTACACCTACCCACCCACCCAGGCATTCATTCATTCGTCTGTCCTTCTACCCATTCACCTCTCATCTATCCACTCTTGCATTCATCTATGAATCCACCCATCTATCCTTTCAACCTACTATCTAACCATCCATCCATCCTTCCAGATCCTTGGTGCATACTCATTAGGTTCCCTATCTCACTTAAACTGCTGCTGCCTTGCAAAATAAGTCTTCGAACACAGTAGAAAACAATAGCAAATCATTGTCAAATCTCAGCTTCAATACAATGAGAGGTGGAGTCTGTTGAAACTGCTGAGAAGCCTACAAGTGGCTAGAGAGGTGTCTTCTCTGCTGCCACTGCAGCCCCGCCCCCTGCCCCCATGCCTGGTATTAGGCAGCTAAGGAGAAGCTGGTTGGGAGAAACTTACCAGGGCTGCAGATCTGTTAAGACAAGTGATTTCCTGTACGATTTGGGCTTTGCTAAACTTCCCATTCTCCTTCCTGGTTGATTTCTGGGCTAATATTTGTGTTCTCCCTCTGTTTTTCTTGGTGACTCACCTTTTCACCTCCCACGACATTTATAAACCTTTCTGCGTCACTGCCACCAAAGATTTCTGAAATAGCGAGCAAACATGTAAAGGTTATAAACTAGGGAGACCTTCATGCTTTGGTTCCTGATCTTGGAGATAAATCCCTTATAAGTTTTAGCTGTTGTCCTAAAGATATCACAGAGGTTTTAAAATCTTTTTATATTTCCTGTCTCTACACTTCTGATTCCCTAGGTTTTGAGAGAAAAATGTGAGATCGATCTTATTCTATCTCTTGAATTATTGAATATTTAGATAAGATGTTATTTCCATCTACAACTAATAGAACATCTCTGGGGGATGTAATTTAGTACCTGGCTTATTTTAGAAGAAACGTTGATAGATTTAAAAAAATAAATTTGTTAAATTAAAAATGACTTCTCTGGCTGCTCCAGTTCTTCACTTGATCTCATGTGCTATTTGAGCTTTGCTATCTCGTGCCCATTTATATGATCCGTGACCAGGTCGTGGCGGGGTTTGACCTCCGTCTGAGCTCGCTGTCCGTGCACCACGGTCTGGATGTGGCTTCCTGGAGGCAGGGTGCTTTGGCCCTTCTGTCCTTGTGAGTGTAGAGCCAAGGGCAGGAGCATTACAGGCACTCCCCTCTCCCACCATTTCTGTTCTGCTTTCCCAGCTATGCCATAGCTGACAACGCTTACCGCATGATGTGCTCGGAGCTAACTAACCACCTCATCCTCATTTCTGGAGAGAGCGGGGCAGGGAAGACGGAGGCCTCCAAGAAGATTCTCCAGTATTTTGCCATGACCTGCCCAATGACCGACTCCCTGGAAATAGCCCGGGACAGACTGCTGCTCTCCAATCCAGTGCTAGAGGTAAGCAACCTTTCAGGGCCCGTGAGGAGGAGTTCCAGGAAGGTTGCTGAGTAAGAAGAGCCCTCTGTTTGGGCAGGTCAGTCACTGGGAGTTCAGAAGAGGGGTCTCCGGGGTAGTATTGCGGTTAAGGGCATGACCCTGAAGTCCAGCAGGCGTGATGATAGTCCCAGGCAGCCATGCACCAGCAAGCTTCAGCAAGTCATTTTGCATCCTGGGGCCTGTTTTTCCCCTCTGTGGACTGGGTCTGCTCATAGTGCTACCTCTTAGGAGGCTTTGAGGATTAAACGGGATGAATGCATTAAAAACACACGACAAAATTCGGAAGCACTAAAATAATGCTCGATGATTTGTTCATGTTTTTATTATTAATTAAGATCATTTGGATGGTTATTTCTACTCCTGCAATTCACTGACTTGCTGGATAATTTTGAACAAGTTATTTTCTCCCATGGTTTTTGTTGTCCTCTCTATAAAAGACGTTTGAGGTTGGAGTTTTCCCAGGGGACCTTTGGGCTGAACAGTTCATCTCTGTGATGTAAGAAGAAGGGTCTGCTGAGGGGGACCGCCAACTCTGCCTTCGACAGCAGCGAGGAAGGGCCGAAGGTCCCACATACCCCTCCTTAGGCTGTTTCTAATCTCTTTCTGGATTGGATTCCAGGGAGAAGATATTTTCCCCTTTTTTCCTTTAGGTCCAATCCTAGTAAGTCGGCAGCAAATTCTCTGTAGTGAGTGATTTCTTCTTAGAAGATAAAGTGTGGCTTTCATCCCTGGCTCCCCCCTCTCTTTTGTTTTTTTTTTAATAATATGCATGTTATTGGGGGTCAGGACTGTAGTGAGTTTAAGTGACAGTGAATGACAATTTGGTTCGGCCCCTCCCCTCTCCCCCACTTTGTATTCCAAGGCTTTTGGAAATGCCAAAACGCTCCGGAATGACAACTCCAGCCGATTTGGGAAATACATGGACATACAGTTTGACTTTAAGGTACACTGCAGCTCCTGTTCCTGGTTTGTGGGTACCCCTTCACTTACCAGCTATAGAAACCAAATCCAGGTCTCCTTTGGGGGAGAAAAGCATTTATTGGCTCAAATAGCTGAGAACTCCAGGATCAATCCTCATTTTAGGAAATGCAAATAAAGACCACAGTGAAATACCATTTGATACCTTTTAGACGGGTAGAAATTAAGAAGTCTGAGCATACCATGTGCTGGCAAAGATGTGGGTCATTAGGAACTCTTACCCGTAGCTGGTTGGGGGTACATTGGAGCAACCCATTTGGAAAACAATATACAGGGCAGGGCAAAAGGAGGTTTGCAGTAGTCCGTAGGATAGCAATGCAATAATTAATAAATAGCAATGCAAGAGTAAACTCTGTGTTGTGCGTACTCACAGCTGCACAGCTCCTCCAGATCCACCCTGTATCATCTTGTGACGCTGGTCACATAAGCTAAGGTGGAGGTGCTCCACCCCTGGAGCTCGTCCTACAGATACGCGAGCGCATCCACAGCAGCGCTGTTCCTGATGGCGGTGAAGGTGCTCCTTCCCTGGAGCTAGTCCTACAGATGTGCAAGCGTGCCCACAGCAGCGCTGTTCCTGACAGCAAAAGCGCTGGAAACAACCGATATCGCTGGCGAGGACTGAATGTCCGCTGACAGGAGAATGGCTAGTTAAGTGGGGTGTTTCCGCATCAAGGGGTTTGTGCAGCAGTGAGAGCGAATGACTGACATCTACACATGGACCGGTCTTGGGACCGTGTGTCAGGGTGAGGCCATTTCTTATGGTGCTTGAAAACATTCCCAAGTGTGAGCCCGGGTTTTCCAGAGGCTGGTGCTTAGACTTTGAGAAAATGTAATCGCTATGTATGTTTTTGAACTTTTTGTTGAAATTTAACACACATCCTGGAAAGGATACAAGACTAGAACTCAATGAATGTTTACCCCTGTCTCTACCTGTGTAACCACCACTCAGATCAAGATATAAACATGTCGAGCATCTAGAAGTTTCTCCCACCCTTCTCTGACAGTACATATCCCAAAGGCGATTGCTGTTCTGACTGCTGCTTCTTGGGCTTCACAAAAACGGAATCAGGTAGCACATTCTGCCTGCTGAGCTCATGCATGTCACTGCACGTGGCTGTGGTTCATTTTTGACTGTACGACCTTGTCACCATGTAGCACTTCTGTTGATGGACCTTTGGGTTGTTCCCGGTTCGGGGCCACTGCACACGGTGCTCCAAACATGCTTGTACTCGCCTCTGGTAGACGCAGGCGTTCATTTACGTTAGGCATCGACCAGCAGGGCCATTGCTGGGTTCCTACCAGCGACGTTACAATAATTAGCGACGGTCCCAGCTGCTCCACACCTTTGCCAGCATTTGGTATGTCCGTCCTTTGGGTTGGAGGCATCCTGGTGGGGTGTAGTGCTCACTGTGATTTCAGTTTGTGTCTCCCTGATTGTTAATGAAGTTTTGGCCATTCTTAGTCTTTTGTCCGTGTTTAATTGGGCTGGTTTCTTTTCTTCTCTCATCGTTTTACGCAAGTTCTGTATATGTTCTGGAATGCAAATCCTTTGTGGGACATAGTATTAAAAATAATAATTAAAACAGTGCGATATTGGCAGAAGGATATACAACAGGCCAACGGACCAGAAGAGAGTCCAGGAAGACCCCCGTGTACAGGTCACCGGACTTACAAAAAAAGCACCACACTAGGTTCAGCAGGGGAGGGACTGTCTTCTTAGTAAACGGTGCCAATCAAGGGGAAATTCATGGGGATAAAAAGACCTTCCACCCCTACTTCACTTCACATAAAAAAAAATTAAATAGTGACCCATTCCAGTCCTAAACATGAATGGTGGAACAATCACGCTTCTAGACAAAACACAGAAAACATCTTCATGACCTCGGGGCAAAAATCTTTTAAAACAGAGCCCAGAGGGAAAAAACAAACAAACAAAAATCACTGATCCCAGAAGGTAATAGGTCCAATGTCGTTCACCTTCAGAATTTCTGTTGCCCAGAAAACAGCTGTAGGAGAGGGGCTTGGTTACTGCTGTGTCGCCGCATTCTTTTGTCCCGTTTTGAAGGGCATCCCCATCGGAGGGCACATCATCAGTTACTTGATCGAAAAGTCTCGAGTTGTCTATCAGAACCAGGGGGAGCGGAATTTCCACATCTTCTACCAGCTTCTAGAAGGTGGCGAAGAGGAGCTCCTCACTTACCTGGGATTGGAGCGAGACCCCCAGCTGTACAGATACCTCTCACAGGTCGGATGAACCAGCCCCCCCAGCTTTGGCGGCCGTGTGGAGGGGGGTCAGGGGTGTTTGTGGAGCCTCTGTGGGATGTCCTAAGGACTTGCTCAGACCCTTCGGGAGGCGTGCTGCTGACGGGTTTCTTGGCACTTACCAAAGCCTCTCTCCTGAGGTGCGTCATCTCAGCAAACTCTCCAGTATCTACATGAGTGGTGCTCAGCCCTGGCTGTGGTTAGAATCTCCCAAGGAGCTTTAAAACAAGGTTTTTTTTTTTATTTTTCACCCAAGGATGATATACTCATTGATTTTTAGAAAGAGAGAAGTGAAGGAGGACAGGGAGAGAGAGAGAGAGGCAGACATCCATGGATGGGAGACAGAAACTTCGATCAGTTGCCCCCCACACGTGCCCCGACTGGAATCACACCAACAACCTTACTGTGTATGGGGTGATGCTGCAACCAGCTGAGCCACCTGGCCAGGGCACCCCAGGAGCTTTTTTGATGCCTGGGTTCTGTCCCCCAGAGATTCAGATTTAATTGGTCTGGGGTGGGACCTGGACGTCAGGGTTGTTTTAAACGCTGCCCTGTGGTTATAAATGTGATACAGATCAGTCCCCTGATGATGCTAACGCTCAGCCAGGTGAGACCTGCTGGTCTGGGCGAGGCGGAGACTGGCCGGCAGTGGTCCACGACGGATGCTACGTTGTCCGCTTCCAAGTCTGGTGTGGAAACACTTCTCGCGCCTTCCTGCTTTCCTGCCTCACGTTCTGAGAGGTGTTAGCTGCAGAATGAACACGTTCCCTTAAAACAACAGTTCAGGCCGTTCCTATAAGCATCCTGAGATCTGGTTACAAACAGCGACTCAGAATTTAACTTCCCAACACCGATTTTTTTTTTTGCAGCCAGCAGTAGGATGCCTGAATGCCCAGAATGCATAGCGCCTGTCAGCATTTGATGTCGCTAGCACCTTTTTGCCCCAGGATTTTTGGATTTTTGTCTCCTTACAGGGCCTGGCTTTGACCACAGGAGGTCACTTGGCGGGAGGTGTATAGGGACGTCATTTGAGAAAGTAAACGTGCCCTTATAAAATGAATCTGCAGAACAAGCAACATAGCACAGTAAATCGTGGGGGAAAGGATGATAGAACTTTGTCTGGGAAAATAAACCTCAATAATGAGGATAAAAGAATCTTACAATCTTTTGAACAAGCTTTGCACTAATTCTTAGAGCAAAGAATAAATTAAACAGTTATTTTTCTGTCTGAGGGCTTAATTTTCCCAACAAAGCTGTGTGGTAGTATCACATTTGGCTTTTCACAGCATGATCGAAGAGGATCAATTTCTAAAGATATGTAAGGGTTTCATTCATTTTCCTAAGGGCTTCTCTCCCAACCTTCGATAATGCAGTTGTCCTCTTTGGGGATGTAGTGTTGGCTCTATCCTCGTCAATTTTTTTCTGACCAGGTTGATCGGCCAGCCCCTCACGCCGCAGCGGCTTTGACAGTTCGAGTCTGCATTATTTCGATTCATTTCGTGATCTCCGTAACTTTGGCAGACTCCGTGGCTTTACTTTGCTGTCCGTTCCCATCGCTTCCAAACCTCCAGGTGCCCTCGCAGGACTGAATCCGCAGGCCCGGGCCTTGGGGGTGCAGAGCAGAGGCTGCTGGGTGTGTCGGAAGGGATATTGCGGGGCTGTAGATTTCACACTAGCCAGTTCCTTTGCAACAAGGAAATCCTTTAAGAAAACGAATCTTTAAATAACCAGGAAACGAAGAGTACCCCGTTCTCCGAAACCAAAAGAATCAAGAAACCCTCATCTAGAATGTTTTCTCTTTAAACATTCGTTGTGACGTTGGTTGATCTGGTCCTTATTTAAAAGACCACTTCTGGAGTTAGTGGGTCAGGTCTCGTCACACTTCTGCTGTGATCATTTTCACAGTCTGTGTTTCTCTCCAAACACCAAACTCTCCTTGAGTGACGGTCTCCTTGCGTCAAGTTTTGGCTGGGGGTTGCTAAGTACATCCAGATTGTTTTCTGAATTTAAGCTGTCATTTTCCTCTGTATTTCGGCACATATTTATTGAGATGTGTCTTTAATTTTTTAAAGCAAAAATGGCAAGAAAATCTCTTTTTAGAAATACACAAGGTGATATACCACTAATATATAATTAAAAAAAAATCTTATTTATAGCGGAAGGGAGGGAGAAAGAGAGGGAGCAAAACATCAATGTGTGGTTGCCTCTCATGTGGCTCCCCCTGGGGACCTGGCCTGCAACCCAGGCATGTACCCTGACCGGGAATCGAACCGGCAACCCTTTGGTTCACAGCCTGAGCTCAATCCACTGAGCTACACCAGCCTGGCTTATTTTGAAAGTTTTCCTAGGACAGCTTTTTAAATAAACTTCCAAATAAATTTGAATAAAGCGACAGTTGGCAAATCATCCTATGCCAAATGATCGGAGTAAAATATGTTTTTTCACCATTCATGTAGAACTGGCTCTTGCATGCTCATGGAGAAAGCCATTTTTATTTAGGAATAGGTATTCCCATGACTCACTGTCTTTACAAAAATGCCAGTAGCAACCCAATTTTTGTCAGCAGGGTCATGGTGCCAACGAGTCATCTATTAATGACAAGAACGACTGGCACACGGTTTCCAATGCCTTTTCTGTCATCGATTTCACTGAAGATGATCTGGAGGTATGGGCCCGGAGGGCAGAAGTGCGGTCTGGGATTGAGTGGACAATCTTGGGGTTTCGTTTTGTTTTATTTTGTGTTTAAGGAATTCATTTATTCATTTGAGAAAGGAGAAAGTGGGGAGAAAGAGAGGGAGAGAAACATCAGTTGGTTTCCTTTCATATGTACCCCAACCCGGGACTGAACCTGCAACCTAGGTCTGTGCCCCAACCAGGAATTGAACCTGCGACCCTTTGGTTTGCGGGACAATGCCTAACCAACTTCGGGGCTTGTCCTTGTTTCTTGGTGATTGTGTGGCAGGGTTGTTAGATCCAGCCAACAGAAATGCAGGATGCCTACTTATATTTTAATTTCAAATAAGCAATGACTGATTTTTTTTTTTTTTTTTTTTTAGTATATAAGTCTGCCCCAACACGGCACAGGACTGATTTCCACTAAACATTCCTTGTTGCTTGTTTGAAATTCAGATGTTAGCTGGGCGCTCTGTACTTTTCTGGTAGCCAAGTGTTCCCAGTGCTGTGTGAAAAGAGGAGGTGCTATTTCTTCTCCCCCAAGTCCAGTCTCCCAGAACTTTGTAGACACCGAATTCCCGTAGAGTTATTTACTCTTCTATTTTGAAACAAACTGGAACAAATTGTAGGATTTGTAAACATTGTTTTTACATCTTTTGGTCTTTTTATTATTAAACTGTTGATCTTTCTAGGACAATATGATTCATATATATATATATATATATATATATATATATATATATATATATATATATATATATATATACACACACGTACATACATACAGCTGGGACCATGGCGTTTGAACATTAAATGGTTCATGGAGGGGGGCGATATAAAAATAAGAGTGTCCTGTGCAGGAGAGTGACTGAGACATCTTCCCCCACCCCCTCCACTGAGGCTCTTTCCCCCATCCCCCAGCCCTAGTATCTGAAGTGAATGAGAGAAAGTCGAATCTGTGAGCTCAAGGACTGGAAGTGGGGGGTGGTTTTCCCTCAGGTGCCCCCCGCTCCCCCCGCCCAATGACATGTATCAATTAGGTGGCTGCTGTCTCCTCTCCCTGTCCTCCTCACCACTTCCCATGTTCCTAGAATCTCTTTGGAATTATTGCCAGCGTCCTCCACCTGGGGAATATTTGTTTTAGAGAGAACCACCAAGGCTGCGCGACCATACCCGTCATCCACGAGATCAAGTGGATCGCCAAGGTAATGTTTACTCAGAGATGGGGAGGGGTCGAGGGACAGAGGGGAGCCAGACAGCTGGATGCTCATGTCCCCAAATGGCCACGTCAGCCTCGTGGTTGCCTTCAGAGGGCCGAAATAATTTTAGGACTGTATAAAAATAACTACTCCTTAACTGTTAAGGAGTTGAAATTACATTCGGCCCTTTGAGGGCAACCACGAGGCTGATGTGGCCCCCGGTGAAAATGAGTTTGACACCCCTGGTGTACAGGGGTAGCAGAGTGTGGGTAAAAGCCAGTTGATGGAAAGGTCTGAGGCGGTCTGTTTTGCATTAAAGCACAATTATCCGTCAGGGCAGGTAACCCCGAGCTTGGAAACTCCACGAACTCTTCAGAAGCTAGTGAGGAAAATCAGGTCACTGAGTGGCATTTTGGGTTTCATTTATGCAGCTCCTGGGGGTCCAGCCGTCGGCCCTTCTGGAAGCTCTCACCCATAGAAAGATCGAAGCCAAAACTGAGGAGGTAACCATGGCTCTGGGTGGAAATGCGCCTGTCGTCCCCTCCGCTGCTGCCAGCAGGACGGTGGCCCCGGGACGGGCAGACCCCCAGACACTGCTCACCTGGTCCCACACGGCCCGGCTGCTGCCAGTGTCTCCTGCCTTAACTTCCTCGTCCCCCAGCATCACACCATCACTCGCTCGCCAGGCCTCACGGTCGCCAGGCCTCCCCTCCACGGCGTCTTGGCATATGCCGCTCCCTCTGCTGGAACACTCTTCCCTGTGTTTCATCTAGCTGGCTCCTTGTCTCTCAGTTCCCAGGGTCATTTCCTGAAGCAGCCTCCCCTGTTTACCACCCCCTCCCCCACAGCATCATGTGTATCTTCTGACAGCACTTGTCATCTCAGCTTAAGAACAACATGGCTCTTGTGTGACTTTATTGAATGTCCCCCTGCCACCCCAAATGTGGGCCCAGCCCACAAAGGTGGGAACTGTTTCTCTCTCTCTCTTTTTTTTTTAGATTGAGAGAGAAACATCAAGTTGTCGTTCCACTTATTTATGCATTCATTGTTTGCTTCTTGTATGTGCCCTGGCCGGGGATCAAACTCACAACCTTGGCCTGTAGGGACAAGATCTAACCAGCTGAGCTACCCGGCCAGGGCAGAACTGCTGGTCTTGGTCACGGTCGCATCTCATTAGCTCAGCACAGTGACTGGCACTCAAGAAATAGCTACTCTGTGCGCAGGTGCAGGGAGGGGGGAAGGTGGCATCTTCCCTGGTGGTCATGATTACAGGGTAATTTGAAAGCCCAGAGGATTTTTGTTTAAACCTCTGCAGTGATGTACTGGTTGCTCTTTCCAGGTGATGTGCCCATTGACGCTAGAGCTCTCTGTCTACGCTAGAGATGCAATGGCGAAGGCTGTGTACGGACGCACGTTCACTTGGCTGGTCAACAAAATCAACTCCTCCTTAGTGAACAAGGTCAGCCCACGCATTTTGGATGACTTGCCCTCACACTAACATGGTAATGTTTGATAATTTACATTGTTATCGAAACAGTTTGTGAGAATTGCCCATCGGCTCTGGACGGGTCAGCTCACAAAAAATACCTAGCTCGACAGTTCTTCCCGTGTGCCCCAAAGCCTTCGAAGCACGCCAGAGGGCTTTAAGTATACACAGAAACTTTTAATATTAACAGTAGTGTATTTAACGTGTGCCAGACAAACTGTGACTCCATGGGACTCACCCTACGGACACATTCCCTTTTTAAGTGGAATCCTTTCAATAAAAAGGGAATTCACTCCAACCTCGACCTTAAAGAGGCGATACCAGGCCTGCAGTGACGTGGGTGTGGTTAGGCTCATGGAGGTCAGCCTGCAAAGGACGGGTTTGGGAGGCATCAGCTCAGCGCAGGCATCCTTGGAAATATTGCGGTTCGATTCTAGACCATCGCAGTAAAGCGGAGAAAGCCATAATGTTTTTGTAGGTGGAGGTCTTGTCTTCAATTTGTAAAAACACAACATCTGTGAGGTGTTGTAATGCTGAGCACAGTACGTGAAGTGTGCCTGTACACCAGACAATGTCACATTGTGTCCCTTTTTAAAAACAGGCATATGCTCTCTCAATACCCATCCTTGCCTGACAGCACTTGGCCCTTTATTTAAAACGGTATCCGTACCACCTGTCTTCTCTGCTGGATAAACATCTCCCTGGCTGGTTGTAGGGTCCCTCCCTGCCTGCCTTCCTACTTTTCTTCCTCCCTTCCAGAATGTGGGCTTGGGAGGGTTAAGTGAGGGAGTGAAGCAGGAGGGGAAGGTCTCGCTGCTGGGGTGATGGATATGGAAGCCAGACGGGAGTGGGTTGGGGAAATTGTTTCCACCCTAAGGTTCTTCTGTGAGCCCTTGTTGGAGAAAGAAGGCATGAACTTTATAGCCTAGGCCTGGCTTGGGGACAGCCACCAGGCTGTGAGTGTCTCAAAGTAAGAGAGCTAACGATGAGCAGTGTGTGCTATTTTGACTAGGACTTCACCAAGAAAACTGTGATTGGATTGCTGGACATCTATGGGTTTGAAGTCTTCGACAAGAACGGGTGAGGCCCTTTGTTCCTCTTTAAGACCTGAGTCTGGGGCAAAGCATCTCTAATCTCATTGGAGTTGATTTTCCGATTCTTAGAAAGTCTCCAGATTTGCACAGATTGTTTCCAAAGTCAACCACAAAAAAGGCAAACGTCTTTGAGTTTGACTCTTGTGATCTATTTAGTAAATTATTTGCTTAGTAAAGGTTTTGGTTTTTCTATGTTAAAAAGCATCCTTAAAAATTAGTAACTATAGCCCTGGCTGGTGTGGCTCAGTGGACTGAGCGCCGGCCTGCAAACCAAAGGGTCACTGCTTAGATTCCCACTCAGGGTGCATGCCTGGGTTGCAGGCCAGGTCCCCAGCAGGGCGTGTGTGAGAGGCAACCACACATTGATGTATCTCTCCCTCTCTCTCTCCCTCCCTCTCTCTCTAAAAATAAATAAATAAAATCTTAAAAAAGAATCAGTAACTATAATAGAACTGAAAGCAACACGTGGACAAACAAAACCAACAAGCTTACTGACACAGACAACAGCCGGTGGTTACCGGAGGGGGTGTGGAGGGCAGGCAGGCAAATACACAGTGACAGGAGGAGGATAGACTTCAGGTGGTGGGCACACAGTGCGGTATACAGATGATGTGTATAGACCTGTGCACTTGAAACTTAGTTATTCACCAAGGTTACTCCAAAACATTGAGTTAAAAAAATAAATACAATTTTTAAAAAATTTTAAGAGACTTTATTTATTTATTTTAGAGAGCAAGGAAGGGAGGGAGAGAGAGAGAGGGAGAGAAACATCAGTCACGCCCCCCTGGCCCGCCACCCAGGCACATGCCCCCACCGAGAACCAAAGTGGCAGCCCTTCAGTTGGCAGGCCAGCGCTCACCCCACTGAGTCACACCAGCCAGGGCATTAAAAAAAAAAAGTAAATACACTTTTTTAAAATTGGTCTACTTGCATAGCTTCAGTCATTTAAATCTTTTGCATCTCTAGTTTTGAACAGTTCTGTATAAATTACTGCAATGAGAAACTCCAGCAACTCTTAATTGAGAGAACTCTGAAAGCGGAACAGGCAGAATATGAAATGGAAGGTATAGAGGTAAACATTTTGATGTTTTCTCATTTGATTTCTTAATCTAGCGAAAGACATTTACCTGAGAAGTATGATTTCCTTGGTGATTTTCCCTGATTAGTACTAAGAGTTATTTTTCACTCCTTCTCTGCTTATTTCCTGGGAAATTATTTTGATATTCAGAAAGTATTTTTTTTTAACATTAGAGATGAAAATCTGATTTTTGGGAAAAAAAATGTGGGAAAATCCATTGAAAAGAAATATATTTTCTGTTCATCTAAATCCTTCGTGGAGAATTCTTTCCTCTTTGTCATTTTAGTGGGAGCCAATTCATTATTTCAACAACAAGATCATCTGTGATTTGGTCGAAGAAAGACACAAAGGGATCATTTCTATTCTGGTAAGAAAGTTAATGTTGACCTTAGAGCCCACTCAGATGGTGTTTAGGACGCGTGGCAGAGCTCTTCCCAAGATTAGGAAGGACTGAGAGTGGAACCCACTAACGCCTGAGATGTACAGGCTGAGCTGTTCTGCAGAGTCCTTGCCGGGAGCTCCAGGCTGCGCGTTCCCCTCTCGTTTCGATTCAGAGACCTACATGATAGGCCACCGGGGGGTGGCGAGGAAAGGCCTCTGCCATGAGAGCACGCATGTCTATCTTCCACAGACACGGAAGGGTGAGCCAGAGACCTGGGGGCCCCGTGTGGGCAGGTGTCTGGTGGCAGCTGCTTTCATGCTTAGCATCGAGCAGGAAGCCAAAAACCATGAAGGAATGCTTTATTAAAAAAAAAAAAAAAGCTTTGCACAGTGGCAGTATTGTAGCCAATGAGGTTTATCTGAGGCGCGATTATTGCTGATTATTGCTAATTGAAAAATACAAAAAACATCCACTGAGTCTGAGCTGAGGCTCCATGGGACGGGCCTGTGACCTTGTTTTGGACTATTGGGTCTTCTGAAAACATCAGAGTCCTCAAATCCACAGTTGTTCCAGTTTCCAAATATTAACTTTTAAAACAAATCCTAAAGGCCAGTAAGAAATTATTTGCCTGTCTTGCTTTTTATTCAGGATCCTCTACACCATTCTTTGCCTCCCTTTTAATGAAATAACTGGTTCCCTCCCCCCACCCCTCTACCACCCAACCTAAGTGCTGTGTGAACCCAGCATGGAAGAACACAGCAGGGACATTAGTGAGTGGTGACTCTGGTTGCCAGGAACATGGGCACCACCAGGGTTCAAATCCCAGCCCCTTTGCTTGCTACCTGTGCAACCTTAGCCAGGTGTCTTAACCTCTCTGAGCTCCGATTTTATCATCTGGAAATGGGTTACTGCAGAGAGGGGCTGTAAGGACACCTTCAGCGCGGTAATGTCCTCAGAGGGCTCAGAGCCATGCCCGTTCCGTGGTAAGCATTCCAACTGCGTTCACTCAACAAATACCTGTTGAATGCTTACTTTGTGCCAGGGGTGCGCCCTGTGCTTTGTGACATGGCATTGTACGAAACGGATCAAAACCCCCGCACTTGGGGGGGCTTTACATGCTGGCATGGGGAGGCTGACAGCAAATAGGGGAATGGGCAGAATCTGTAGATTGTGCAGTGGAGAAAAAAAGACAAGATCAGATGTGCTGGGGAGGGGGCTCCATTTTAGATGAGATGGTCTAGGAAGGGCTCACTGAGAAGGTGATGTGGGAGCGGGGACCGGAAGGAGGCGAGGGCACCTGCCACGTGCACATCTGGGAAGCACGTTCTAGGAAGCGTGGACGGAAGATGGTAAATGTACATTTATTGCTCACATGGATCGCTAGACTAAGCCTTTTAAGATATTTTAGTAAAAAAGTACTTCTTTCCATTTGGTTTGCCATAGATGAAATCAGAAAGCATAGAAATGCTACTTTGTAAGAGCTGCCTGGCCAACTTTACCCAGGTTTTTGTTGTTGTTTTTATTGTTTTAATAAGAGCTACAGGGTTGATTCATCCTCAATTTTTCCGATAGTTAAATGCCATCCATGTTGAAGGCCCAAAATAGGAAATCCAAAGGCATAGCTTGAGGTTTCATAGCAGGGTTCCTGCGGAGGCTTTGCTCTGAGTAAAAGGGAACACGTTCTCGGCCAGCCATGTGTAGCTGAGACAAAAGGGGGCTGAAGGCCTAAGTCAGCCGGGCCTGGAAGCCGTGAGTGTCCCTGGGAGACTTCAGAGACAAGCAGCCGGTGGGCAGCAGAGCTGATTCGTCATGGAGTTTCCAGTCTCTCTGCTTCCCTGGTGTCGTTATCAAATCTGAGAAGCCGAGCGCTTGCGATGGGTGAGCGGCCCTACCCTGAAATGCTCACCCGAACTCGTGTGAGAGGACAGTAGTTTAGCCCAGCACATTCCGCCACAGCCAGCGAAAGCAAGTTAAACTTGGACTTGGGGGAGTGCAGTGCTGTGGACCGAGACTTCTCTTTTCCTTTTGAAGGATGAGGAATGTATCCGTCCTGGTCCGGCCACTGACTTGAGTTTCCTGGAGAGACTGGAAGAGAAAGTGGGGACGCACGCGCACTTCCAGACGTACGTGTCTCATCTGACAAGCTGTCGCGTGGAGGACCGTTGCATGTCCCTTTTCTTGGGGATGTGGGTAGTGCTCCCCAAGAGTCCAGCTCCGTCTTCATAATGGAAATTCTGTTGTGATGCACTATAGCAAGTCCTTCAATAGCTTTTTTTTTTAAATAAAGATTTTACTTATTTGCTTTTGGAGAGAAGGGAAGGGCAGGAGAAAGAGAGGGAGAGAAACGTCCATGTGTGGTTGCCTCTCACGTGGCCCCCACTGGGGACCTGGCCTGCAACCCAGGCACGTGCCCTGACTGGGGATCGAACTGGTGACCCTTTGGTTCACAGGCCCATGCTCAATCCACTGAGCTACACCAGCCAGGGCTTGAATAGCTTTTTTTTTCCTCGGTGCTTTTGAGGAGGAAGGGTAATTTTGCACCTTGGTCTCTAGCCAAGATGGGATAGGTAGCAAGGCTCCCTGGCCGCTGCCCCCTGCGGTCAGCTTTCAGTGCTGGCCTGTGGTGCGTTGTCGGGGTCCCACACCTGCCAGGTGTGGGGACTTCTCTCTCTGCTCTATATATTGGTGCATGTTTGTTGCTGTGAAGCAGGAAGGTTCAGCTCGTGTTTGTTTCCATCTCGCTGCAGCCGGAAGCTGGCGGGTCCGAAGGGCCGAAAGAGGATTGGCTGGATGGAGTTCCGCCTATTCCACTACGCAGGAGAGGTCACATACTGCACCAAAGGTGAGTGCCCGTGGGGCCCAGGTCACCGCCACAAGGGGGCCTCTGTGTCCACTGAAGAAGTGCTGCTCACCCATCTCAAATGTTCCCCGGGCCCCCTGTGAGCATGCCATAGGAGAAATCTTTATTTACTGCATATATCACTATATGTATACATGTGTGTGTATCCACTTTGAGATAATGTGCATCTCATATATTTCGCCCACGCTAAGTGTGCAATTCAACAGTTTTAGTGTATTCGCTTTGTAGCTGTGCAGCTACCACCACTTCTGTTTTGGAACATTCCATCGCCAGCCAAGGAAGCCCTGTACACCGTCACCCCCCACTGCCCGGGGGCCCCCTCTCCCCGCAGCCCTAGACGGCAAACTAGTCTGCTGTGCTTTGTGTCTCTCTTGGCCTGTCCCGCACATTTCACATAAATGGGGTCACGCAACGTGTCATCTTTTGTGTCTGGCGTCGTTTAACATAGTACAGCGATTTTCAACCTTTGTCATCTCGTGAGACACATGAACTAATTATTAAAATTAAAATTTTGATTAGAACTCTTGTTCAGTCAAAAGTACATTTTTTTTTTGCCAATCTGACCGCAATGATGTGAATGTACTTAGTGCCACTGTACTGTGTGCTGAAAAACAGTTAGAATGGTAAATGTCGTGTATGTTCTATCCCAATGAAAATGTTAGTTTTGACACCTCCCAGTTGTCACCTAAAAAGGTCGGATCTGAGACGTTGTTGATGCGTGTCCTTTTTTCTGATGGCATGTCTCTTTAAGCTGGTTTTGGCTTGATAAGGACACTTAGCTACTAATTTAATTATTAACTGATTGGGTATTGAGTGACACGTACCAACTTTGAAAATCGGAAGTGGCGTGTCTTCCTTTGTATGAAGATGCCATGGGTCGCCACCAGCCCTGGTGTTTGGGTGTTGATTTTTCTCAGTGGTGGGGCTGATCTTCCCAGCAGCCACCTCCGCAGTATCCCCAGGCGGCCCTTGAAGTTCAGCGCCCCCTCCATTTATTCATCATCATTCATCCATCATTGGTCTTTACCACCAGACCGTGGCGCATGTGCGGGGCGAGCACGCGTGCAGCCCATTGGGATCTGGAGCGTAGCGTGTGTGTGCGCAGCTCGGCTCTGAACATCGAGTTCTCCAGTTGTCTCCCCCAGGGACCCCTGGCAATGCCTAGAGACACATGTGGTTGTCCCCACTGGAGGAGATGCTACTAGCATCCAGTGGGTAGAGGCCAGGATGCGGCTCAATGTCCTACGATGTACCAGATGGTCCCCACAATGAAGAATTGTCCAGCCTCCAGTGTCTCAATGCCAAGGCCGAGCGCTCTTGTGTGATCACGAGAGACTGTTGTTGGGATTTCCTTTCACCATCAATGAGGGCGGAATTGCATTTTTAGGCAAAAACCATTGATTCCAAAATTTTTTACTCGATATTTTGTAGGATTCTTGGAAAAAAACAATGATATCCTCTACAGACATCTGAAAGAGGTAAGCCTAAAATGTAACTACACGTGTTTCTGATGGGTCTGAGCTATCACCTGCGGCCCTGATTGCGGGTCGATTTGCCCTTCCAGATTTCCCTCTTGGGCACTGTGTTCAATGTTCCAGCATGCCGTGGTTGGAGCAGATGTCTAGGATGACCGGTGTGAATCTTTCACTTAATAAACCCGTCCTGTGGTGCGTGGTGTCCCTCCTGTGTGCCAGGCATGGCGCTAGCTCTGGAGTTTCAGGGTGGGCAGCAGAACCGTGGCCAAGAATAAATATGCACGTATGCAAATAAGTTACCCATCAGTGGAAAGTGCTATGAAGAAAATAAGCCAGGAACTGTGACTGAAGGGACATTTTTAATTTAGTTCAGAGGATCAGAGAAAACGCCCCTGTGGAAGTGACTTTGAGCTGCAACCTGAATGAGGGTGATCTTGGCCATGGGAAGATCAGGGTCCCTCCAGGGAGTGGGACCAGCATGTGCAAAGGCCCCGGGGCATGGGCAGGCTCAGTGTGTTCGGTGAGGGGTACTGTTAAGAGAGGGCTGAGAACTCAACAGGCTGAGGTCCCCAGGGAGGAGCAGAGATCTTGTTCTGGTGCCGTGGTAATGTACTGGGGTGACATGAACTCTGTGAGTGAGGAAACGGAGACCAGAGAAGTCGTCACTTGCCCCAGTCACATCTTGAGGTGGGGTTAGTGCCAGGAGGAGCTCCTGGGGCTGAGTCCCAGTCTCCTTCCGTACACCCTACCAGTAAGAGAAGCCTTAAGTTCTTAAAGCCTTTGTTTATGAAATAGTTAACTGTTTTGTATCGAAGTATATTTCACTTAATATAAAATAAATTGTATTGTATTTAATTAGCTTGGTTTGTAAAAAACCTGAGACCTTAGCGTGCACACAGTGCATTTATTCCAGGTGTACAACTTTATAACACAGTATCTGTGTACTGTCCTGTGTACGCAGCACCCCAAGTCCAGTCTCCTTTCGTCACCATACATGTGACCCCCTTTACCCTCGTCCTTCTCCCCCACCCCTTTCCCTCTGATAACCTCCATTTTCTTGTCTGTGTCTACAAGTCTGATATGTTGTTTTTCTTTATTCATGTGTCGTTTTGTGTTTTACACCCCACATACAAATGAAGTCACACGGTTCTCGCCCTTCTCCGCCTGACGTATTTCACGTAGCGTGATGCTCTCGGGGTCCATCCGTGTTGTTGCAAATGGCAAGATTTCGTTGTATGTAGGTATATGCCACATCCTTCTTATCCACTCTTGGGTTGAAGGACACTGAGGTCATTGTCCTGTCTGGGCCATTGTGAATAACGCTGTGATGGGCATAGGGGTGCAGACATCTTTACAAGTAACTGTTTTCAGTTTTCTCAGATAGACACCCAGAAGGGGGATTGCTGGCTCATATGGCAGCTCTGTTAATTTTTTGAGGAACGTCCGTCTGTTCTCCACAGCGGCCCCACCAGTCCGCATCCCCACCAGCGGAGTGTGAGGTCCTTCCTCTCCACAGCCTCTGTGGTACTTGTTCTTTCTTGTCTTGTCGTTGACGGCCGTTCTAACCGGTGTAAGGGGGCGTCTCATTGTGGGTTTGACCTGCATTTCCCTAACTAGTGATGTTGAGCATCTTCTCGTATGTCTGTTGGCCATCTGGATGTCTTTGGAGATCACTCTTAAAGAACGCATTTACTCTGGAGCAGCGGGTTGGACTGGGAACAATTATGGCTTCCTTGTGTTGGAGGAAAAACAGTCACATGGCCTCCCCAAGCAGACAGAGAATATATATATAGTATTTGCACATGTCCTTCCACACTCGATTGTGTTTCTCCCCCTCTTTTTCGAGTGCTCCTGAAGCAAACGGCTCCGGTCCACCGTGCACACTGACGTGCGCTCTCCTGACGACCCCTCAGTGATTTCCGAAGCAGCGCATGGGGCACTCATTTTTCTTTGCTGGCAGGTGCTGTGCAGGTCCAAA
Organism: Macrotus californicus; assembly: GCA_007922815.1. Lineage (NCBI taxonomy): Eukaryota > Metazoa > Chordata > Mammalia > Chiroptera > Phyllostomidae > Macrotus > Macrotus californicus. Next base: position 222,661 of record VMDR010000156.1, read on the forward strand.
AACAGCATCCTGAAGGAGTGCTTCCTGGTGGCTGAGTTGGAAAACCGGCGAAGGTCGCCAACGGTGAGTGGGAAAGACACCCACGTGAAAGCGGAAAGGCAGCAAAGATCGCCCAGAGGGTGCCTGCAGTGCCTCCTGGCCGCCTGTCCTTTTTAAGTACTCCCCTTTTTCTGGGAGTATCGCTCTCCAGCGGGTTCTATTAAATCTACATTTCCCGAGGTCAGCAAGCAGTGTGGTGATTTGCAGACATTCTTTGAGCTCCTACCATGTCGGGCGCTGGGCTGAGCACAGGGGAGTCAGCGAGAACATAACAGACAAGGCCCCTGAGCCCCTAGGGCCTTTGATGTAGTAGGGGGGAGGTATAGGAAAATGCCAGCTTAAGTGACGTGAGTGCCCTAGAGGAGCGGGGGCCATGGAGGGGTGGGCGTGGCAGTGATGCTGGCTCTACGAGGCGCTAACTGCGTACTTGCTGAGTGAGCAAAGCATTCTGGGTAGATGCTCATGCAGCCTCTGCTTAACCAGGCTGAGCTTGAGCTTCTGGGGCCAGGACCTCCAAAGCTTTCTCTTAATGGGTGACAATGTAACAGGTGGAACGATCTGTCGAGAGTCTGAGTCTAAAGGGCCAGAGCCTTGGGCCCTAACCCGTCCTTTGGTGTTCATTGGGAGCCACAACGTCCACTTAGCTCGTTCTGTCTCCCTGCAGGTGGGGACTCAGTTTAAGAACAGCCTGAGCAGCCTGCTGGAAATCCTCATCTCCAAGGAACCTTCGTACATCCGGTGCATCAAGCCCAACGAGAAGAAAGAACCCAGTAAGTTGTGAATCGTTCTGGACGGGAACTCAGGGACGTGAGGCTGGGAGGAAAACCAAGATGGCGGTGGGGTAAAGTCCTAAAAACCACCACAGGCTCATCCTTGGCCTGCGGACCTAAATTGTGTTCATTTTTCGTGATAGGGGGTAAAGGAATGGGAGAGGGGGCTCTTGGTGGTTCTGGGTGAGCATTGCTTGGATTTTGGCCCATTTCAGGAGCAAGACAGCTGAGTCAGCTAGTGAGCAGGGTTTCAAAACGGCCTATGCCTGGGCTATTTTCTACACTCACACCATGGTCTCTAACAGAGTCACACAGTCAGAGGCTCCCAGAGGCCAGGCAGGAAGAGCAAATGAGAGATACAGACTGTGCATCATACAATAGGGAGTGGAGGGGACTGCGGCAAACTGCAGAGGGCACACTCCGTTAAAGGGGCAGCACTCCCCTCTTCCAGCTGTTGTTGTCATGTGGGTCTCTGGGCCCAGAAAGGTCAGATCTCATAGTTTCCCAAGAGAAACCAGAAACCAGATTTTCTGGTAAATCCCCCACTAAATCAATCTCAGTCGGGACCTAACAGAACCCGCCTGTGCCTGGGCCCAGTTCACAAGGTCTTCAGCTTGCAGCCTCTCCTCTGGGCTCTCTTGGTTGAAATGGAGCCCTGGGGTGTGTCCTTCACTGTCCCCCTCCCTTCTGTGCTTCCACAGGCAAGTTTGACGACTTCCTCATAAGGCATCAGGTCAAGTACCTGGGGCTGATGGAACACCTGCGGGTGAGACGGGCCGGCTTTGCGTACCGGCGGAAATATGAGCATTTCTTGCAGAGGTAAAGTGTGTTTTGTTGATCTGAAGCCAGTAAAGTCAACCACCTAGAGCTGCCCCCCCCTTATCCGTGGAGGGTGCGTTCCAGGACCCCCAGCGGATGCCTGAAATCACAGATAGTGCTGACCCCTGTCAGACTGTTCTTCCTAGACACGCATATGCATGATCAATTAACTTACAAGTGAGGCACAGTGAGGGACTGACAATAACTAATAATAAAACAGAACGATTAGAACAACATGCATAATCACAGCTACGTGAATGTGGCCTCTCTCAAACTTGCTGATTGCACTGTGCTCATCCTTCTCCTGTGATGATGTGAGATGACCACAAGCCTTAGTTAAGAACTCCCACGTCTTCACCAAAAGGAAGCACTTCATGGCTTCTCCTTGACGCATAGGAATTGCCATCGACATTACCCTGGTGCTCTGGGGCCGTTACCACGTAACATAAGGGTACCTTGAATCCAAACGCTGCGAAACCGTGACAGTGACGTGATGGCTCCTGAGCCGCTGATGGGCAGGCAGGGTGTACAGCGTGGAGACGCTGGACAACGGGGGTGGTTCACAGCCGGGCTTTCTGGGTGTTCCTCTCCCTCCCCAGGTACAAGTCCCTGTGCCCAGACACCTGGCCGCACTGGCGCGGGCCTCCAGCAGAGGGCGTCGAGCGGCTGATCAAATACATCGGCTACAAACCGGAAGAGTACAAGTTAGGGAGGTAAGTGGCTGGCAAGTCATTGTCACAATGTTTCGGCCATTGAGCCACATCCATCTAGAGCCCAGAGATTCATTTCTCAGGAAATGATATAGATTTGCCAGCGGATTCGTCCATCCACTCAATTTAAATGCAGCTCTTTACAGGAAAAACTCTCCGGTGTGTCTCCTTCACTCTCAAATCTTGACTCAGAACACCCCGCAGCACTGCTGACACCAGTGGGGCGTCCTGTGGCTTAACTCAGTTCTGACACTGTCCACCTGGAGCTGGCGTCAGCCCACAGGTGGAGGCGCAGTCCTACAAGGCAGTTCCTTCCCCGCAGCAGAAGCTAGTCCCAAGTCCAGGTTGTCACCTGTGCTTCCGACCGACTGGTGATTCGTTCCCACAAGTCCCTCCTTGGGTTTGAATAATTTGCCAGAGCAGCTGACAGGACTCAGGGCAACATTTCACTTAATAGATTCCCGACTTATTACAAAGGGGCGTAACTGAGGAGCAGCGGGATGGAAGAGCTGCACAGAGCAAGGTATGTGGGAAGGGGCGGAGCTTCCATGCCCTCTCCAGGTGCACCCAGCAGCTCTCCAAACCACGTCCTTCTGGGGTTTTTATTACAAGGGGTTTTGTGAGCAGTGGCACCAGTTTGGGACAAAGACCAAACATGCATTTCTTGTAAACTCTGATATCATAGGTTCCAAGTGCTCAGCAGGGCAATGTTGCTGCCCGTTGGAGAAGATTTATACAGGAGCCCTGTGTCTAAACCTCACAGGGGCCTGCAGTGAACCTCTTTGCTTGAGAAACGAGGAGAGGACCAGGGTGGCTCTTCTAACCTCTGTGTGTCTGGAGTCTTTCACTGTTCAGTGTGCACAGGACCTCTCAGAGGGGATGTCAAACTTCCTCCAGCTGCAGTGGTCCCGTGGAGGACAGCTCTTGCATACCCTGAAAGCTTTGAGACAAAAATGCATCAGGGTGAGCCAGGAAGATTTTCACCTGTTTTGTCAGTCATTTTGCTTAATTTGGTTGCAGGAACGGTGCCCCAGCCTGAAGGGGGTCCATTCCCAGACCATTGAGATTCCAGCTTTAGGGACCTCTCTGCCTTTGAATCTATCCATGGGCTTTCCCTGTCAGCGTCAGCTCCCACTTGCACAAGGCCGTCTGCAGCCACTCTGGCCCCTCTCCATCCTCTCACTTCTGTTCTGGGCCCTGCTCCAAGAGGCAGTTGTTTGTCCAAGCCAGATCCCTGAGAGCCTGAGGGAGGCAGGCCAGGGAGGTTAGACGGTGAGATCTGTCCCTGCTCCATTACCTGGGATGAGGAAGTGGGATCCTGCAGTTTGGCACACTGCTGCCCCCAGTGGCTGTCCTGAGAAGTTTCCCCCCAAGGGTACAGGTCCCTAGTTCCGATTTATCTCTGCTAATTAGATCCATATTCTTTGTCATCACTTTTTAAAGCCCAAGGAAGTAACCACAGGTCAGGATGGTGCATTAGTTTTCTAGGGCTGCATAAAAAACGAGCACCAACTAGCTGGCTTAAAGCAAAAGAAATGTATTCTCTCACAGTTCTAGAGGCTCAAGTCCAAACTCAAGGTGTTGGCTCCCTCTGAGGCTGCTCCCTCTGAAGGCTTCATGGGAGGGTCCTTCCCTTGCTTCTTTTAGCTCCCAGTGGCTCCTCACATTCCTTGGCTTCTGGCCACATCGCTGCAGTCACTGCCTCCATCTTCACATGTGCTTCTCCCCCGTGTCTGTGTTCTCTCCTGTCTCCTTTAAGGACACGGTTGGATTTAGGCTCCACCCTAATGACCTCATCTTGACCCTCCCCTTGACTACATCTGCAAAGACCCTATTTCCAAATAAGAATCACATCCTGAAGTTCCAAGTGGACGTGAATTTGGGCGGGGTGGGGGGGGACACCATTCAACCCACCATAGATAGTTAACTGACCGATTAATTAGTAATCAAAACACTCTCCTTTTTTCACTTCTAGAACCAAAATATTCATTCGCTTCCCCAGAACTCTATTTGCTACAGAAGATGCCTTTGAATTTAGTAAACATCAATTAGGTATGATTTTCTTTTTCTGGCCTGACTTCAATAGAATGTGAAATGAACGAGCTTAGCTTGGGAAACATCTCCAACGTGGTGTTTGCTACAAGTTAGCAGCAGCGGCTTTGGCTTTGGGAAGCAGGAAGGAGATGCAGGGTGATGATGGTAAGATGCATGTGAATTTATGCCTCAGTGAGCGTTTGGAGGTCGTCATGGACACACATGGAAACAAACACTGTAGTGCCGCCCAATTCCAATTTGGGTCCAACTCCGTTGTCCCACAGGAGTCCACCCCCCTTAGATGGATTTGGAAACTTCGTTTATACAACAATCTGATGATGTTGGATGGTGTAGCTTCAACGCCTGCAGCCAGGGCGTTTGTTGTGAGTGGTAGAGGAGAAAAGTTAGGTGGTGGGGAAAATGCTAACGATGAATTAAAACTGCAGGGCGGGGACGGGGGTGGATCTTCTTCCTTGAAACTGGCCTGTTGAGGATGCCACCACGAGGGCAGTCTGGGTGCTCGCTGTGTGCGGGGCGTCCTGAGTCCTCTGTGCTTGTGATCTCATTCTATCCTCGTGATCTCATTCTATCCTCAGAACACACCTGGGGGGGAGAGTGCCACCTCCACTTCCCAGGAAGGGTCCCCGGGGCCCAGTGACACCGCTCACTTGCTGGAGGCCACACAGCTAGTAAGCAGCAGAGCTGGGGTTTGAACGTAGGTCTCTGGCTTTGGGTCCTAGACTTTGAACTGCTGTGCTGAGTGGTCTTATTTTTTGACCCCTACACAGCAGTAGGCACTGATCACCGGAATCTGGTCAGTGGGCAGGTGCCGGCTGTGGGCAACCTGGGCCAGTGTTTCGCACCAGCTCCCAGGGGATGGGACATTAATGGTTTGCAGGACCCTGGTGAAGCTTGGCCTGGGGTGGGACCTGTCACTGGGAGGAGGTGGTGGATGGAGGAAGGAGAAGCTACAGGGGCAGGGTGTGTGGCCCCGCAGCCCTGGGGCCATGCCCTGCGTCAGGAGCTGAAGCAGCTAGCAAGTTAAGCTTTTTCGCTAGGAAAATGTGCTGGTGCCTGCCTTGTGGGGAGTGTGGGGGAGGGTGTGAGGATGAAATGTCACTCCTGACATGGAACCAGCATGTGGTAGTGCCTCTAGATGGTGGCTCTGGCCCTTCCCCAGGGGCAGGGGGCAGTGCAGAGGAAGGAAGAGAAAGCTCCAGTTACTGGACAGCTCTAACAGCCAGGCTTAACGTGACCCTGCAGAATCGGCTTCCTGTCCCCTCTGTGCTGCGTGCCCCAAAGGTCACTTCTGGCATTCCCCCTCAAGGTCACAACCGCAACGATGCACACAGGACAGTCATTTCACCAAAACTTTTGTTTTGTTTTAAGTTGCGAGAATTCAAGCCACATACAGAGCCTGCCTGGAAAGGAGAGCCTATGTGAAGAAAAGACAAGCAGGTAAGAGCTAGACGGAGACTCACCGTCTGCAGCGGGCCTGTCCCGGAGACCTCCTTTGCTCATCCTCCCCGCCCGCCCGTCCTGGAACCTCGATGTGGGGTGGCCGTGGGATCCAGTTCTGGGGCCTCCTCTGGTTTCTCCTCCACTGACCAGAGATTATGACACGGTTGTTTACAGCTGTCCCCCGGACATCTTTTATTTAACCTACAATATATGCATGTTTGAAAAACATTTTAAAAGTCACTGACCCCATGAGTACCCCTGGAGTCCCTTTCCTCTGTCCCTCCCCGATCACTTCTCATGCCCATCCCGTCTTCTGAATTTTGCATTTATAATTCCCTTGAGTGTTTAAAAATAGCTCTCCCATGCATGGACGCACCACTCGGTGCAATCTCAGGCTGGCACGAGTTGAACTTAATGAAATTATGTTGTATTTTTTTGCAACACTTTTGTACTCTAAATTGTTGTACAGATCCAATCAGTAAACACTTACAGTTATTCATTGTCATAGCTGCATAGCAGTCCACTCTATCAGAGGTCCGCCAAGTTTTTTCTTAAAGGGCCAGACAGTGCTTGAGCCCTGTGGGTCATACGGTTTCTCTGGCAGGGACTCAACTCTGCTGTTGCAGACTGACGGTAGCTTTACTCGAATGCATAAATTAACGGGCACCGAAGCGTTGGCAATGAAACTTTATTTATAAACAGGCGGCTGGCCCAAGGGCCATAACCTGCTTTCCCCCGTGCTATAGGAGTATACACAATTTAGTGTTGTGTTGGTGGACATTTGGGTTGTTTTCCATTTGGTTGTGTGTATGTGTGTGTAATGAGGAAAAAATAAAAAGCATTAAAATCTGGACTAACTGAGAACAATACGAAAAGCATTTAAAAATTGGGAGACAAGCCAGAAATCTAATTTTTGTGTCCCAATTTGTTGATGTCGCCCGGCTTTTAAATGTAGGCAACCAAATAAAAGTAAATGACCAAACTCTTTGGTAAGACAGATGTGTACCATCAGAAGTCACAGTCACTCTCGTCCCTGAAAAGGACCTTGGGAAACTGTCATTTCTTTGTGTCATTTCGGGGCTTCCCATAGCGCCTCGTGTCCCTCTGAGCGCCCCCAGGTGAGAACCGATGACGTTCACCTGCCTTCCATCTCGGGGGCTGAGTGCCGTCGCAGGCGCGTGGATGAGTAATTCTGAAAAAGCCTTTTGCATCTAAATACGATTATGCCCCCCTTCTAATGCCAGCAGTGCACTTTTTCAGCCATCAAACTGGAAACCCACTGGCGTGCAGCCCTGGCTCGGAAGAAGGCCAAAAGGAGAAAGTGGGCCGTGTACATTGTAAGGAGGTAAGTTCTCGGGGACAGGCGGGAGGAGGGGCTTGCTCAGTGCTGGGGTGCTGCAGAGGTGGTCATGGACTTGGCTGAGTTTCTTGGATTTGTGCAGAGAGGCAACCTTCCTTTTGGGGTGTCAACCCTTAGGAATTCAGTTCTCCTTCCCCTGAGCCCTCTAACTTGACGGTGATCACAACTTAGTACCTTTGTAGTTTCTCTTAGTCGAGTTCAAAAGTCAGAGTCAAATGCCTTCTGATGCCAGGCAGGTAAAGTAAGTGAGTCTCATGAGCTGGAATAAGACAATAAGGCACAGCGGAGACTGCAGCAAACTGGAAAGCTCAGCTGACCTTGGATGACAGGCCGCCGCCGAGAAATGCCAGGCGAGCATTGCCTGCTCTTGATTTTTCATGGAAAGCCGAAAATCTGGCTTTCATGTAATATCTTCTCTTTGTTGTGGTTGGCAACTAATTCAAGCTATTCCAAAGAAAACAAAAAATAGTGCGGGTGAAACGGAACCAATCCTGGGGCAGATCTGGCCTGTGGGCGACATCACCGGCTCTGGCCGACAAGACCGACTAAATTAGGGGTGTCCAACCTTTTGGCGTCTCTGGGCCACACAGGAAGAAGAGTTGTCTTGGGCCACACATTAAATACACAAACACTAATGACAACTGATGAGCAAAAAAGAGGTTTTAAGCAAATTTATGATTTTGTGTTGGGCCATATTTACATTATCCTGGGCTGCATGCAGCCCACAGGCCACTGGTTGAACACATCATCTCTACCATTTGGCATCCTCTGAACCAGATGAATGGAGACAGCCCCGTGAAGCAATAGGTCAGAAAGCTAACACCACTTTCCTGCGTAGGTTCATAAAGGGATTCATCAATCGAGACAAGCCTCTTTGTCCTGACAATGAGGAGTTTATCGTGTTCATGCGGAAGAATTACATCTTGAATCTTCGGTATCACGTCCCCAAGAATGTCTTGGACAAGAGCTGGCTGACACCTCCTGGCATCTTGGAAAATGTAAGGACTCCACGGGGACTCAAGTTGTATGTGACCTGGGCACTGCTGGAGCGTTGGCGTTTCTTTGCGCTGCCTCCCTGGCGTGGACGGGCTGCCGTAACAGAGCGCTGCCTTGTAAGGGAGCCGCACGAGAAATTTCACTCCTTAGAATCCGCAATAGCCTTACTGAAAGTAAAGCCATTGAAAGTCTGTTTATATGGAGCACTTTTAAATGGTATCTATCCTTGATATGGCCTTCCGGAAGGGTTAGGTGACTGTCACCCCCAACAGTGTTTCTCTGAAGATGGCCTGAGGACCCTCTGTGTACTGTAAGATTCTTGAGCCCCAACCTGGACCCACTGAGTCAGCACCGTAGGAATCTCACTTCAGACAGCTACAGGTGACGCAAATACATTTAAGTACCCCTGGCTTAGCGGTAGCGAAGTCTCAGCCCAGGAGTGGCACTGAATTCAGCTACGCTTGCAAAGCTTCTATCTGCGTGTGAGTGGGGCGGGTGGAAAAGAGACGTATCCTTCATGCAGGCGTCGGAACTGCTCAGGAAAATGTGCACGAGGAACCTGGTGCGGAAGTACTGCCGCGGGGTCACGGCCGAGAGGAAAGCACTGGTAGGCACGTGGGCTGCGTGTGGTGGCAGGATGGCTGAGGGGCGGGCACTGGCCCTACGGCTGGACTGTTAGTCAGCGGTCCTCGGCCGCCGTTTCACCTGTAAGCCAGAGGTCACACTGGGCCCTGCCTTGTGCACATGCTGAGGATTAAACACAGAGACCTCTCAGCACAGACCCCTGTTAAGGGGCGGCTGTTAGCATCACTCACGCTGTTACCATGGGTCCACAGGTGAATGCGGGACTTCTCTCAGCTGGAGGTCTGCTTTTGTTCATGCTCATCTGCAGGTCAGCAGACTTTTCCCAAAAAGGCCTACAGAGTAAATGTTTTAGGCTTCGCAGGCTACAGGACCTGAGTTGCAGTGCCTCAGCTCCGCTGTCACAGCCCCGGAGCAGCCAGAGGTGACATGGGACTGAGTGCACAGCCGTGCTCCAGTACAACTTTACTTGCACACAAGCAGGCAGGAGGCTGGGTTTGGCCCGTGGGCTGTAGTTGGCTGATCTCTGACCTAGAAGAAACTGCTCCCTGAGGTTCTGAAAATTCCACTCCCAGGAAGCCAGTGCAAGTGGGAAAAACAGGCATTGGGTATCAACTCCGTTTCTGCCAGTGCACTCTTCAGGGATTGGCCAAAGCCAGGACTGTGTCCTGATTTCTGGGTCCAAGTGTGACTGAGTTCCCACAGCTTGTCCAGGGGAGTGTGCAATGCCTGGACCTTAAACCCTGCTGTTCCAGAGTCCCGTGGCCACCATTTCTGTACCTTGAATTATGTGTCACCAGATGCAGCAAAAGGTGGTCACCAGCGCCGTGTTCAGAGGGAAGAAAGAAGGGTATGCAGAAAGTTTAAATCAACCTTTTGCCAACAGTCGGATAGGTAAGCGCATGTTTCCATCTATGCACTCATTTTCCTATTTGAAAAGGAAGTCAAAGGAAAATTTTTAGCTCCGTGGCATTTCCTGATGGCTCTTCCCCAGCTGAGGTCTTGGTCACAGAGGGACACAAAGCCAGCAGATGCCAGTGACTCTTGCCTAGGGTGGTACTTGGCGATGATTCCCTGTGTTCTGGTTCCCTCCCTAGATGAAGGAGACATCAATCCCAAAGTGCTTCAGCTCCTCAGCACTGAGAAAATCCAGGTAAGGAAGTGGGGGTCCTGGCCTCCGGCAGGACTCCCTGATGGCACCAGGACAGGGTCTGCTTTCTGCGCGGAGTCTGGAAAGGCTGCGTACCTGCGGGGGTGCATGTGAGTGGGCTGGGCTCTCCACTGTGGCACTCTGGGTACAAACTAAGATTTGGGGACCATGACCATCAGATACCTGTTGCTGTTCTTATGGTCCTTATCAGTCCCCCCAGGAACTATCTGTTCTTCTAGGAAGCTAAGGGAACTACGGCCATGAACTTAATCATTAAATGTGCCCCAGGAACGAGCTGGATGGAGGGGTGCCTGGGTGCTGATTGGGCTTTGTAACTGAGCAGCTGTGTGATTCCAGGCAGGTTAAAGAAGCTCTGGGTGGTCCTCCTGGCTGCTCTGTCACTTTTGATCACCTGGAGAACAGAAGCCAGAGTGGCTAGAGTGGATCATCCCCAGGTTGAGGTCTTTCATGCGCACACAGCGTTCTAGAGAGGTCATCTTTGTTGACCTCGCAGAGACCTGTGAGGCAGGTGGCCGTCACCTTGCCCACCTCAGATGGGCACCACCACAGGCAGAGCTAGGGATCCACACCTACCTGGCAGGGAGCCAGGGATCCGGGAAAACCCGTTTATGCAAAATCTGGGTGTGTGGACTGCCGGTGCCGGAGTCTGAGTGGCCAGGAGCCCGGTGCTTTGCCCCGCCCCCATGAAGTGACCCTCCCCACGTAGTGACGGTACCCTCCTTGCAGTACGGCATCCCGGTCATTAAATACGACAGGAAAGGCTTCAAGGCACGGCCGCGGCAGCTCCTCCTCACTCAGAAAGCAGCGTACGTGGTGGAACTGGCCAAAATCAAGCAGAGAATCGAGTACTCGGCACTCAAAGGTAAGACGCAGGCCATCCTCAGACAGTTTGCTGGGCGGACTTGGGTCCTGGGCCCCCCAACAGGGTGGCCCCCCTCAGCTGGAAGACATCAGTTGGCAGGGGGTGGGGGGGACTGTCTGGGGCCCAGCCTGGGCCTGTTATTCTGGCATAAGTATCAGTGGTACCCCCAACTCCAGTCTCCAGGCTGGACAGTGGTCACCTTCTACAGTGACCTGTGTGTTATTCAACGCACCACCTCTACAGCCCAGCGGCACGCACACTGGGCCCAGCTGGGAGGGAAAGGTGTAGGGTCGGGGCGCCCCCTAGGCGCACCTCTTCTTTCATCTGTATTAATGCCGAGTTGTCCAGTTCCTGGCTCCTAACTTCGAGTCTGTCTTAAGGCATCTCTACAAGCAACCTGAGTGACGGGATCTTAGTCATTCACGTGTCACCAGAAGCCAACAGGCAAAAGGTAATTGGCGGCCACCAGTCTCTGCTAACGCAGGGAGAGGGCACACTGCCAAATGTCCCACGGAGAAGACGCGGTGCTGGGAGCACGCTCCTGTAAGTGGCCGCCTCTGAAACTGTCCTGTCTTCTCCACCTCAGGGGGACGCCGTCTTACAGTGCGAGCACATATTTGAAGTGGTCACTAAACTCGCCATGCTGGTTAAAAAGGAAAACATTGTACATGTCGTTCAAGGAAGGTAGGCAATTGCACCTGCGGCCGAGGAAGTAGTTCAACGTTAGAGTGTTTATTGATGCATCAAGGAAGACGGGAACGCGAGTCGTTCCACCCATGCCTGCCTCCCAGCAGGGGGCGGGCAGGAAGCCTCTAGTGGGATCCCCTGGCCCTGCTGCTGAAGAACTTCCTCACCCATATGATGGGGGCTCCAGAGAGATGAAGAAGTCGGGGGTCCTACCATGCGGCACTCAAAGGGCAGGCTCGTGTGCCTGAGGGAAGCTGTCACAAAGAGAAGCTGCTCTTGGGGCCAGAGCAAGTGGCAGCCGCACCTTTGCTGTTGGAGCCTGTTTTGGGGGGACGGCTGGTTAAGCACAGTGGGCCTCAACTTTATAGGCTGATTAGGGAAAAGCACTAGGACACAAAGGAAAAATACCGAGCACATGGAGTGCTTAATGCAGTTCCCTCGGTGACTCTGAGGGGGTGCCACCTTTGCCACTTGACAGGCACCGGGTGGTTAAGCAGCATGCGGACTGTCACACAGCCGGTCAGGGACAGTGCGCAGTGTCCCGAGGCCATGCTTCTTCTTGGCTCAGCCAGGCACCGTGCCCCGGCCCAGAGCCCCTGGGAGAACAGACTGCTCCCTCCAGCTCCTGCTCCCGCCACATCCTGGTCTCGATGGCCTGGGGAGTAGACCCACCCGCGGGAGCAGGAGCGGGAGAGGCGGGCACGCTGGAAAGTGGCATTTCTGTTCGGCTCTGCCTCTGGGGCACCACTAGAGGGCTGCAGTGTGAAGATGGGTGGTGAGTGGCTCTTCAGACACCCTGCTGGCCCGGGAAGAGCTGAACGTGCTGTGTGCAGTAAAGCTCTATGATGAAGCAGGAGTTCAGTCTTGAAACTAGTAAAACGTCGTTAATAAATCTCTTCTGCAGACCTAAGGCTGAGCGAAAAAGAAAATAACCGACTAGGTCAGTAATTCACTGTTTTCCGTATTTTAAGTTTACAGTTTTATATTAGTCCTGGAAGAGAAGGCACCATAGTTTTCGACACCGGACCAGAAGAACAAATCTATAAAGATAAGAACGGACAGTTAACAGTGGTGAGTGGCTGTGCCTGGGGAGGGAGGGAGGCGGGCAGTGGTTTAGACGAGCAGGAAGACTAAACTCCACCAGTTTCAGTCCTGCTATGGACGGAATGAAATCGTAAGCTAGTTCACCTCTTTCTAGTCCTGATTCTACATCTGGAAAACAGGAAGGAGTAGATTCAAACAGTGAATGAAAAGGGGGGGGGGGAAAGTGACTTAGCATATTTAATGTGAACCAGAAGATGGCATGAAACCTTCCTTGGTTCTCAGTGACAAAGCAAACTTGTCACTGGACGGCGAGGGCGTTAGGCCTTGTCACCACGGTTCTCAGACACCAGACCGGAATCCCGTGTCTGCGTCTCACCCCAGACACCGTGACGCTGCGGGTGCACCCTGGGTTGCAGAGTGCACACGACGCCTGGTGTGAGGAGCAGGGCTTTGAGCCACTGCCCGTGCCCTGCCCTCCTGGGCACGTGGGACGCAGAGCTTGTTTTGACCCAAGCTCAAAGGTCGCGTCTCTGCACCCCCCACCTCTCGTCACACAGCCCATCTTTCTCCCTGACTGGCCCAGGCTGAACAGGCCAACAGGTCTCCGTGAACCCATTTCTAAAAGTGGCTTCCCGAAGCTCCTCTGAACTCACCTGGATGAGGTTGGGGTGATAACTGCTTCCTTCTGAGGGAGGGGAGCAGAGGCCTGGAACCCTAAGCATGGACTCCCTTCCAGGTATCCGTCCGCATGAAGTCCTGATAGAGGAGGGCATCTGACGGAGGAGCGGACCCAGGAGGCGGGGTTTGATCCAGGAAGGTGACAGCAGCTCCGGGACAAGGACTTCCCCTCTGAAGACACAGAGTGGCAGCTTGTGCCAGCACCCACCCCCAGCTTCTCGGGTGCCCCGGGCACTGAATCAAAACGTCCTCTTCAGGAAGTCAAGTCGCCCGAGGGTGGTTTGAAATGCTCCCCTGGGGTATGTACTTGATGGGCACGCGAACCTGTCACTGTAAGGTAGGCAACAGATTCTTTGCTTTGTCCAGCTACCACCAAGGCACAAAGAAGTGTTATATGTGCTCTGAGACTGAGTAAATGAAATTTCATCAGGCTGCAAAACGTGGACTTTGCATTAAATAAGTGGAACTTAGAAAGGCACGGGACCCTAGCCATTTCTGCTAGGCTCTCTGGGTTCCTGGGGGAGCTCCGTTTCCCCGCGCCCCACCTCCCCAGCACTGAGCCGGTGACACCACCGGCTGGCTGACTGCCATTTTGGAAGCCCGGCAGCGTTTCTGCCCCAGCCGTCCTCAGTGCGCGTTCACGCACCATAGCACCGGGCTCGTCTCTGCCCCGAGCAACCCCAGGTGACGAAGCAGAAAGCAGTGTCGCTGCCTCGTGCTCCCTGCCGAAAACCACCCTTCAGTGGTGACTGTGCGTGGGGTTCCTGAAAAGAGCCAGCGAACAGATTTAAGTAGAAGCATTACGTAACTTTTATTGTACATGTGTCCACAAATGCTCGTACAACACACAGTGACTACTTCGAAAGCATACAGCGTTTTTTCTCACAGCACAGGGAAACAGGAAGGTTAGTGACACACAGGTGTGTGGAGTCAGGGCTGAGTATTCACGCTGGCCCCTGAACCGCTGCTGTAAGTACAAACACACCCAACAACGAGAGGGCTGGATGCCTGTGCGGCGCCCGGCCTGGTAAGCCCCTGCAGGGGGCGACAGCAGCAGCTATGCCAGGAACAGTCTCGGGCACAGGCCCCCGTCACCGCAGACAGATAGCGTGTTTGAAAAACAACGTGATTACAAAGGACCAAAAGCTGTTGCACTTTATTTGTAAGCTATTACAATGTAATAAAATTGTACTCTTTACCAAATCTTAGGCCAGTGCTCACTTGGATGGTTCTTACGTGCTAATACTGTGCCCTCAGTGCCAGCCTAAGAAAGCTCAGTTCCTTGTAGAACGTATCGGACGACGGCCGGACCAGCCCGTGCTCTGTCCGCTCAGGGCTGGATGCAGCATCGCTGACCTGGAATGTTTTGGGACCATTCGTATCCCAGGGAAGCAGAGACTCCAAACTACAGGCGCCAAGTCGGAAGGAAAATGAAGGGAGGGGGAGGGACCGCAGAAACGTTAGGTCGTGAGGTGCAGAAGCCCAAACGAATCAGATTGTTCCACAAACGGACTCTTCGTGTAAACATTTTTAAAAAACAAGATATTTGATGGCTTTTCCATTCCCACAGAAAACATCACAACTGACATTCACTTTAACTTCCTAAAAAAGTTAAACTCAAACAGTATAAAATATTTAAGAAACATTTTCTAAGCCCCCTTTCCTTAGCAGTTAATAAAACCCAGATGGCCTTGTATGAAAGGAAGTTCTCCACACAGCAGTGTAAAGAGCATCGACCCAATTTTTGGGTTCCATCATGATTGTGTTAAAGGTATATTGGAGGCTTTGCTGCTGGATACAAAATAAAGGCATACAACTGTTGCCAGGAGGGCAGAACGAACACAGTCGAAGCTGTAGAAACCATTTCAAAATATAAACTCGTTTTTTTGGAATACACTGTGTCGGAGGCTGCCCCGATTAATTAATACCTTTGGTATAAACAGTAACATTTCCCTTGGGAGGCGGACAGAATCCATCCGTTACCACATACACATTCCTATCACCTTGTAACTACTCTACCTAGTCTAGTCTCAACCACTCATGCTCGCCACCACACACTTCCGTCCCTGGACAGGCGCAGAGGAGACTGGGAGGTAGGTGACTTGAGAACGTCCACCCTGCTGAGCACCAACGAGCTCCCCACGAGCACACATCCCCGCCAACAGTCAGACACGTCCCTTAAACACGAGAACACAGACACTAACCGGACCCGAAGGGATCTGCACAGCCTCTCACTGGTGGCCACCCCGTACAAGTCAGAGGCCAAGACCGCAAGGCAATCCATCGTCAGGTGACGGCTCCGTTTACAGTGGGCAAACTGCCTGCCCCGAGACTGCTGGTGGGAGTGGTGGGGCCACCCTGAGTTTCTGAGCGAAGGGCAGGGCATCTCCTTGCAGCAGTGAGCTCAGCTTGACAGGGAGGGAAGGAGGCCGAGGGGGAATGGACCCCTCGGCTGGTGAGCTATGCCGGTAACCAGGCCAGACAGCCTTCCTGGAATGCAGTGAGTCTGCAAGGAGGGCAGCTGGAAGGGGCAGGAGTCAGGGAAGGAGCCAGGCACGGAGCTGGGCACTCACCCCCAGGGACAGCTATGCCCTCAGCCAGATGCTGGTGGGGACCCATGGAGCACCAGAGCACAGACCAGCCAAGGCCGTGACAGGCTTGCCCCCACACAGAGCCAGGTACCCAGAGCTACACGGGGACAGCAATTTAGAGGCACAAAGCACACCAGGTCCCATCTGCACTGCTACATGCTGCAATTATTCACCAAGAAGCTCTAGGCACGAAATCCTGTTGCAGGATGGACTTCTAGCAAAGCCAGCCTGGAAACCGAGCCCGGTGCAATGCACAGGACTCGGGGCCAGTGTGCTGGGCTGGAGGACATGAAATATGCAGCCTGACAACGTCCCTTGTGGCCACCAGCTGCAAGATCCCTCTCAGAGCTGTCAAACTGAACCCCAAAGGCAACGCCACCCAAGAAGTTCAAATAGGTAGTCAATATCCACAAAAATAAATACTGCAAACAAAAGTTCTCACGCACACTTCATACTCATTCACACTTTTCCTTTAAGAGCCCAGTGAGCCTGGCTCCAAGGCTCCCCACAGAAAGCAGAGCCCTTGGACACAGCTTGTCAGCAACAGGGGAGCATTCACCTGGGTAAAAACCAATTCACCTTGTCGAGAAGTATCAAAATAATCATCTGGCTATTACAAAAGTATGTCTAGACTCCAGGGGAAGTGGAAGGTGCCTGGAGCCTGCATAGGATCTGAGTGTAGAGCAGGGGGAGGAGGGCTCGGCCCGCTTGCCTGCTCACTGGTGCAGGTGGGCGCGGTCGTCAGGCCGCTTGATGTGGATCCGCCGCACACGCTCGATCCGTTCCCTCTCCCGCTCCTCATCTTCATCCAGGTGGTGGGAGCGCCCAGCTGCCCCACCTGTGGCCTCCAAGAGCGCATTATCAGGTCCCCGCCCATCCTGGGCCTCATACAGCAGAATATTCAGGGTCTCCTCATAAATCCGAGCTTCAGGGAACTCCACCTGCATCCCCCCAAAACACAGGGCAGGTAAGTGAGCATCAAACACAGCCTACCACCTCTACCGCTGCCCAAGGTAAGTCAGGCCCCTGGGGTTCCGTTTAAGCCCAAGGGGAACAAGTAGGCAGAAGGTCTAATGGCAATACAGTTCCATTAACGGGCCTAGGTCGTAACAGCACTTCGTAGCATGATTTAGCTTCATGAACAGCAGAGACAGGAGGGAGGTCAAGTGTACTGGTTTGGACCCACAGAGCCCAGGTCATTCAGGGAGTCAGGTGCTTGGAAGGGAGCCAACAAGGGTGGGCGCTAAGGAGTGCCAAGCGGGCCCGTGCTGGTGGAGGGCCACTCTGGGTCAGTGGGTAAGAGGAGGGTGGTCAGATGGCAGTGACAGGTCGCGACTAGAAAGCCAGGGTCAAGATCTTGAAGGTAGCACTGTCCCCCCGACAGTCAGGACAGGATGGGACCATGCTGGTGGGGAACAGTTGCGTGGCAGTGAGAAAGCGCCCAGGCTGCATCAGACCACCGCAGATTGGGAGATGCAGGCAGTCGGCTGCACATGGGTACGAGGCCGCGTCTGGACCACGTCCAGGGCAAAGGAACTGAGATGCAGTGTGACTGCCTATCCTCGCTGAGCATCACAACGGGAATGCCACTCACTCTCTGAGACCCTCAATTGGACCTTATCAGGACCCGAAAGGTAACGGACGCTGGACGAGTACAAACGTCAGACCAGCCACCCAGAGCGCCCACGAAGGGCCCTCACCTTGGTCTGCTTCTTCTCCGTGGCATAGACGATGGAGGTGCAGCAGACCTCGGCGATCTTGCGGCCCTGGCCGTAGAAGGACCAGCAGCAGATCTCGTCTCCAATAACATCTTTTATGAACAGGACCCTTCCGTTAAAGCGCAGAGACAGCTTATCAAAAAGTTCGATGTTTTTCAACATATTGTCGTCAGAGTTGCTGCAAAAGAGCATTTGAAAGGTGACCACAAGCTGGTAATAACCGCCACCATCAACTGTTTCCACGTGCTGGGCCCATTACCTTCACTATCCCATCCTGACCTCACAACAATCCCCTGAAAAAGGCGCCACAGGCCCCATTGCTCAGGGAAAGTAAAGGTCGGAGAAAACAGGTAACTGCGCGAGGTCAAGAATAAATGGCAGAGCTAAGACTTCAAAACAGACCGCTCAGCCTGTGCCCCTAACCGGTGTGCTGGACGGCTGCTCTATACTGTGCCAGCCACAGACAGAAGGCTGGGAACACGGGGCCTGCGGGGGCAGGGCATCAGACAGGGACAGGGAGAGCTCCGCAAGCCTCAGAAGCAGCAGAACAGAACTGCCAGAGGGGGAGTTTTTATACTGGACAGATTATGGGTCTTCGGTAATCTTACCAAGTCCCCCACATCCCTCATGTTCCTGACTTAGAGTCGAAAATTTCCAAGAGTCACAAGGCGTTCTACAAACCAGCAAACACTGCTGGTGGAAGTGTAAAATGGTGCATGCAAACCAGTTTGGCAGTCCCCCCAGTGATTGAACCTAAGTCAACACAGGACCCAGCCACTCCATTCCTACACATCCAAAGGAAAACACATGTCCACACACAACCAGGTATACGAATGTGCACAGCAGCGTTGTTCACAATGACCAAAAAAGGGAGACAACCCTAACTGTCCATCAGCTGGTAGATGGATAAAAAAAGGTTCGGTCTGTGTATACAATGGAATATTATTCAGGCATAAAAAAGAATGAGGCTCTCACCGGGGCTGCAACAGGGAGGCACCTTGGAAACATGTACTAAGTGAAAGAAGCCAGTCACAGAAGGCCACATACCACAATGATTCAACTCAAATGAAATGCCAGTGCAGGCCAGTCCACAGAGCCGGAAAGCAAACAGCGGCTGTGGCGGGCTGGGGGGCGGAGCAGTGGAGGGGAAATGAGGACCGACTGCTCACGGACACAGGGCTGCTCTTGGAGGTGACGGGATGTTCAAAAGCTGGGTGATGGCTGCACTGCTGCGTAAATCCGCTGTAAACCACTGAATCGCACACTCGACAAGGGCGAATCGTGTGGTGCGTGTGAATTACACCTCCTATGTACCACCTGCCTTTCTGCCCACCCACCCACGCGGGTGTGCTCCGGGGGGGGGCAGGAGGGCCACCCTCATCTTAAGGGAAGGAGGGGAGCCGGGCCTGGCTGGTGGGAGTGCAGGCTTTCCTAGCGAGCACTGATGTCTTCTCTAGCTACCGCCTTACCTGGTATACGAGTATTTGTTGTTACTTCTGTTGTAGAGCAACTTCACGGCCGGCTGCGGGTTGTTTCAGAAAAAGAAGAGAGTTACTGGGGGTGCAGGCACAGTGAACCGCTGGCTTCCCATAAGGCGGGGCCCGGACCAGGCCGAACAGGCAGATAGCACAGCCTGCCGGCTAGGGTGGTAGGGCTCGGGACGGAGACGGCATGACCCCACAGCGGGGACACGGGCTGAGCCGTGGGTTCCCATTCTGGACCCCGTCTCAGGTTCTCCTCAAGTTCTCCTTTCAAAGCTCACTCAGAGCCTCTTCCGTCTCTGAGCAGAAAGACTGCCCCAAGGGTGCCTCCAACATACCTTATTTGACGTTGCTATAAGTTTCTGTTCTTCTTTGGATGAGGTGATAACAGGAACTTTGCAGAAAGGCTCATAAGCATCTTTGTTCTGCTGGAACAAAACATGCTTTCAGCCTAGGAGGCATGCCCTGCGCTGGATTATTGAAACTGGCCTGCCGGGCAAAGACAGGCTCTGATGAGGGCAGGTGGGCAGTCATGGGTGGGAAGAGAGGAGGGTTCTTACCACCAGGGAATTAGGATGGGGGGACGGCCAGGAGTCGGGTTCTCCAACGTGCCAGGCGCTCAGAAAATACTAACAACGGTGACACATTTCCACAGCCTAGGGAGCCACTCAAAAACAGACCCTAAACGTGGCGGATGGAAGATGGCCGCATCAAAGCTCCCAAACCCCGTGGCGATGACTACAGAAGAATAAAAAAGTACAAGCCTTCGAGGAAAAAAAAAAAGAATGAGAGACCCGAGGTCAGAAGACAAAAGACACGAAAAGATTTGAGGCTGGAGAAGAGACGGCAGATGAGTGACAGCCACGGAGAAGGAGAAAGCTGGAACTGAGTCGGCAGATGGGAGAGCATCCTGGAGATGTTCAAAGAGCACCTCCCAAGGCGGGTGGGCGCAGGGCCCAAGGAGAGGGTCACTTGCCGGGTGCCAAAAGCACCAGAGAGACCCCCCCACCGGATCCCCTTTCAGCCTGTCATTCACCGCTGAAGCCACCAGACGGCAAGGACCACCCCCCCACACACAGCTTTTCGGAGCCTCACACTCTGATTTCAACAAGCCACGGTCGTCAGATGATCCGTGGACAGCCTCTGAAACAGGAGACCAAGCCGAGAGAGAGGAAGCAGGAGACGGGGTCAGACGAGGAGGGCAGCGGAGAGGCAGCGTTGGACTCCAGCAGCATCAGACAGACGAGAGCAGACGCCGCAGCCTCTGAAACGGGGTCGGCCTGCTCTGCGAAGAGGGGCACTCGGAGAGCCAGGAACGGCTCTGGGAAGTCAGGGACGTGAGAGCAGAAGTAAAAACTTCAGGGGAAGGTTTGAAAAGACAAAACCAAGGAAAGAGAACAACAAACCTCTGAGGAAGCGGAACAGGAAGAAAAACGCGACAGAAACTGGGAGGTGGTCAGTGGTAGAGGCCTGACCTCTGGCTAAGGGAGACCACAGAAAGGTAACCCGAAGGGCGTGTCCCCAAGACAAAGGTGAACCAGAGCCACGGGTGTGTCTGGTCCTACCATCAGGACGCTGCCTCTCTGAGAACTTAGGGCTGTATTAGGGATGTCCAGAACCCAAGCAAACAAAACAGTGAAGCAATCCCTAATTCTGGCTAACTGAAAAGTCACGTGAGAAAGAAAACAGATGCCCTGACTGGTGTGGTTCAGCGGGCTGGACGTCATCCTGGGAACTGAAAGGTCACTGGTTTGATTCCCAGTCAGGGCACATGCCTGGGTCTCCAGCCACATCCCCAGTTAGCGGCATGTGAGAGGCAACCAATCGATGTTTCTCTCCCTTTCTTTCTCCCAAAAATAAACCAAATTGAGGGAGGGAGGGAGGGAGGGAGGAAGGAAGGGGTCCCTGTATATTCTGCGGCTCAACGGTTCACATCCCAGGGTAAACCCTGAATATCGATTTACCAAACTTGTGTTAGCTTCCACTGAGAGAACAGAAGAAATATGTGTGAGTTTGGTAGTGGCTGGGGATGCGGTAGTGCAGGAGCTAAAACTGAAGTGTCCTACAGTAACCCTGCAGGTAATGCTGAAGACGGAAGCGTCCACAGAGAGCAGTGTAAGGCGTACGGAAGTGAGTGACTGCTGAGAGCAGGAAAAGAGGCTGCCTGGGACATAGGGGGTGAGGAGGAGAGGGCATTTGGTGGTATTTTTGACACTAACCTCATAATACTATTATACAGGACTTCTTAAATGGTGTGTATGTGTATTTCCTTAACAAACATAAAAATGGAATGAAAACACTGAAGTAGAGGCTACAATGCTGGGTTACATGAACGGTGCATGTACAGAGTTCCCTGAGGAGCTAGGCCTTGTGGGTACTACTCCAGTACAGGGGCAGACAGACACGCGGCATGGGAGAGGCCCAAGTAAGAGCTTCACGCATACACAGCCAACTCCCGTGATGACCCAAAGGGACTGTTCCGACCCTCTGCCATGCTGGAACTTTGTCTGAGGTCAATGACCACGGGCTATGTCTAGAAGTGTTTTGGTTTTATAGGGATTTTGCTGTCACGAGATTGGACCCTGGTGTTCCTGCCCCAGCTCCAGGTGAGGCGGGAGGGGTGTCTGTGTCTGCAGAGATCACACTAGGCTCCCAGGGGTGACTCGTGGGGTGAGAGTAAGCCCCAAGATGCATTCAGAAAACTGTCACACTATGTGACCCACGGTTCAGTACTAAAGGTCTCAATCTACACGTGAGATGACCCAACGCCATGGAGATGAAGTAAGCCAGAAAGGAGGTAGGCGGCTTAAACATTACAGAAAAGCCCTTCAGGGGTCTCTGACCACAGGGGAGAGGCTCCGGGGTTAGCCGTTCACTCTCAGGAGAAGTCAGGAGATGGAAAGTGCCCCCACTTGCAGAGGGGGCGAGGGAGGGAGGTGGGTGGTGCCTACTTGCAGAGCTGCCTGGCACTCTTCCACCAGGCCCTGGACCAGGTAGTACTTGGCTTCTGCAAGCAGCTCCTCAATCTCCCGGCGGCTCTCGGGCAAGGGCACTGCCCCGTCACGAAGGTAGTTGAGTATCGTACCAAAGTGCTTCCCGCAGCGGTCAATGAGGATCCAGCCTGCATGGAGGGAGGAGACAGGGAGGGGCTCGTCACATGGGCACACCTCTCTCGGAAGGCCCCCGAGGAGAACCAGGGTGGCTCTTGGCTCCCCAGCCCCCAGGGAGAGCCGGACCACCCGAGTCACCAGCAAAGGGCTGACCAGGCCCAGCCTAGGCAGCGCTGTCATGGCCTCCAGAACCTGAAGCTGGAAACCACCACACCCTGGACTCACCTGGTCTCAGGCTCTTTAAATGCCAGGGCCCCTGGGGCCTAATGCCCGTTTCTAAAGTACCCTCAAAAACCCCTTGGACAAGACTATCCCAAGAGCAGCCCAGACCACCACCCCTGGATAAAATGCATCCAAATGACCCCAACAACAGGAAAAGGCCTCTGGAGGAAAACTATCTACTCCCTCTTTCTACAAGACATTTTCAGGTTTTGAAACAACAGCCATTTCTAAGGAAGCAGAAGGCTCCTCCCACAGACTTCGACCCCTTAGAGTGACCCCCAGACACTCGCCAGCACCGCCATGGGCAAGTCCACCCCCAACTCCCCAAACACACACTTATTGGCTAGTGACAGCGACCAACTGGTGATAAAATGGTGAAGGAGACGGTGATCAGAACGACAGACCCTGACTTTGAGCAGTTCAGTCTCACAGGGGAAATGGAACTTGTACTTCCACACAGCTCTGGCTTTCTAAGTGGGAAGGACAAGCCCCCATCGGGGCAGACACAATGCAGACGTGCAGCCTGCAGTCAAACCCTGGCTTCGAGGAAGGGGAGTATATTCCAAGGCCCTGACAGTGTCTGCTGGACGTGATGCCACCGCTTCCTCTACAACTGGAGGACACAGGACGGACTTGGTATCTGCTATGTAGCTCAGACACCTCCGGGGTCGTGAGCGGGCAGGAGGAATGAGTGCAGGGGGCTGGGCGCTGGGGAAGGAAGGAAGGGTCTTCCCACTCCAGCCAAGAGCGGCCAGACAGAAATGTGGGTCTAGGGCTGCGTGAGCTTCTGATGTTCCAAGCAAAGACAAAAATGCAAATTTTTATGAAATCATCTGGTTTTTAAAGAACGGTAAGCCAATTATTTAAGAACCTGTCATTAACCCGCTACAGAGTGACCAAAGCACCGCCGCAGGCCACCAGCTCGCAACTCCGTGCGCCCCTGGGTCTAGTGCCGTTCTTCCAACAAGCTGACAAGGTGTGGGAAGGCAGTGTTACCTTCCCACCCGTTCCTTGGGGGAGTCTCACCCACTGAATTTTCCCCAGATGGGGAGGCTCAGAGGTTGGTGACGTTCCCCAGTTGGGAAGGCAGAGCCAGACCACAAAGAACAAGCAGCAACCTCGGAAAACTACTTTCACGGGAGTTGAGAAGACTGGAGAAAAGACAAGCAGAAGCTCAGTCTTTAAAAGGAACGGCCCCCGTCTCCACACAGTGGCTCCGGGAAGAACACGTCCACATTCTGTCTTTGACGCCTGGGCAACCCAGCCACCTGGAGGGAGCGAGGGCCCCTGAAATCAATTACTCGAGGGATCTTGGTTACTCTGGGCCATCGCTGAGTTTCCATGCGCGAAGAGGCAGACCGTGACACTGGCTCCAGCTCAAGAATGCCGTCAGGAAATGCTTGTGGCAAAGGAATCATGCTTTGGACAAATAAGGGCAAAGGAGCCAGGCAGACTTTCCATGAGGTTTCAATTAGCATTTCAACTTTAAAGTATTTCAGTTGCTCTCAAAGCAGGAATCTATTCCTCTGAAACAGCTTCGCATGTCGAAGAGCAAGGGCATCAAGCTCGTGGGACGTCTTTCCTGCGGCCACGGAGCCCATGTAGGAAAGCTGTACACATCAGGGCAGCCGGGGGGCGGGGGGGCGCGGGCAGGGACAGGGGTGGTCCCTTCAACAAGGCTGGAGAGAACAGGCAGAGTGCAGACCAGAGGCTTGGGGACAGTTTGGGACGCAGCATAGCACAGGGGTGAAGAGCGTGGGCCCGTGCTGGAAACCCAGCTCTGCGTACTTGTGGGATGACGTCAGTCTGTCAACCTCTCTGTCCAGCCCTTTCCTCTTCTAAAGACGGCGCCTCACAGGGCCAGCATGAAGGCGCAGTAAGAGAATTATGGGAAGCACCTACAGCACAGTGCTGAGTCTATTGGCGGGACTCAAATTAGTCTCTGACAACGAACCCTTTGCACACTTCATCAATACTGCTTGAGAAGGAAGCCGAGGCAGAGTCCAGAGGAGGCGTGTCCCAGCCCCCCAGGAAGGAATCTGTGTGACCTGCAGGGGACCTCGGAGGTTTCTCTCAGGGTCAGAGGGACTGGGCCACCAGGCTCGCCTTCTCTCTGCCCCACCAGCACACCCTGTACTTCCTCTCTGCTTTCCTCCCCCTCTTCCTACAGGGAGCTGTCACCGACCTCTCCTCGCCATATGGATGTGTTTGTACTCTGCATTTTTGTGGCTCCCAAACTCGCCTGATCGTTAAGTCATCTGAGGTACGTGTTACAAGTTCAGATGCTAGGAAGTGGCCTTGTTCCTGAATCAGAATCGCTAGGGCAGGATTTCTAAGCCTCAGCGCTACTGACATTTTGGGTTGGATGATTCTTTGTTATGAAGGGGCTGTTCGGAGCATTATAGGGTAGTCACCAACATCCCTGTCCCCTACCCACTAGATGCCAACAGCACTCCCGGCCCCAAACTGTGACAACCAGAAATGTCTCTGGACAATGCCAATGTCCCCCAGGGATCCACACCATCCCTGGCTGAACACCACCGGGTAGCTAGGAGACTAAAATCGAAAAAATGTAAACACCAAGGCACTGCTAAAAAAAGCTCTAACAAGCCAGACTTATGTTATTTATATTAACAACATAAAACCATGGAAGAATAAAATCTAGAACAGACACTTCTTTCTACAAAGCAAACATGGGAAAACGCATCCGTCAGATGCAATCAGGCAGCTATGCGATGAAACGTGAATATAAAAAGATGCCCGACCGCCTGCAAATAAGGAAATGTTACCTAAAACAACAGAGTTCATCCAGTAACCACCAAACTGGCAATGAAAAGGTGTGGCAGTGCCAGTGTCAGCAAAAAGTCACACCTCGTGGGGAGTGTAAATGGACACAACTGTTAATATCCGATCGAGCTGAGGATGCTGACCCCGGGAATAAACTCCAGGACCGAGCTCCTAGAGGCATGTGAGATCTCAATGCTGCAGCCTGAAGCGGCCAGGCAGGGTCTGGGGAGTCAGAGACCTTCCTTTGCCAAAGTAAAAAAGAGATTTTCTGGGTGCACCGTGGTGTGACCAAGGCTGGGAGTCACTGCCCTAGGGAAACACACACGCCGGAGAGTTTTCCAGAATGATTAACATTCCTAACGGTGAACACCATCAACAGAATATGAACCCAAAGTGTCTTCCTGGAATGGAACATTCTGGGTCAGGGGACTGTCTGAACTAGCACTATTCATTAATGGCTTGATCTGACCAGCAAAATGCTAAGTAAAGCAAAAGCTGGAAGGTTACAAACAATTAACACCATTTATATGATGTTTAAAAATACACCCACATGGAAAGCACAGCAGGTCTCCCTAATGCCCAGGAACAGAGAGGCAGCCCCAACGGGAAGGGCAGGAGAAAGCCCCAGAGGAAGAAGTAAATACAATGGAGGCGAGCAATCTCCCAGACGCAGGTTTGAGACCAGCGGTTGTAAGGATGCTCGAGAAACTCAGAGGAAAAATTAATGAACTCAGTGATAACTTCAACAAAGAGAGAGTAAGCATAAAAAACAACAACAGAGAAACCATTTTTAAAAAGTCAGAAGTGAAGAACACAATATCTGAAATGAAGAATACTCCAGAAGGAATCAACAGTGGATTAGATGAAGCAGAGGGCCGAATCAGCAATTTGGAAAACAAGGTAGCCCAATCACCCAAATCACAGCAGCAAAAAGAAAAAAGAAATTGAAAAAAAAAAAAAAGAGGATAATTTAAGGGACCGCTGGGTACCAGAAGCAGAAGGGAGAAAGCGAGAGATTGAGAATCTGAAGAAATGAAGAAATGATGACTAAAAACTTCCCTACTTTGGTGATGAAAAAAGACACACAAGTCCAGGACGTGCAGAGTCCCCACCAAGATGAAACGGAACAGGCCCACACCGAGACACATCATTAAAGTGGCAAAGGCTGAAGACAAAGAGAGAGCCTTAAAAGTAGCAAGAGAAAGACAGTTGCCTACAAGGGAGCGCTCATAAGACCGTCAGCTGATTTCTCATCAGAAACATTGCAGGCCAGAAGGGATCCACAGGAAATGTTCAAAGTGATGAAAAGCAAGGACCTACAACCAAGGCTGCTCTTCCCACCAAGGCTATCATTTACCATTGAAGGAGGAAAAAAGAACTTCTCAGTTAAGAAAAAAAACGGAAGGAGTTCATCCCCACCACACCAGTGTTACGAGAGACGTTAAAGGGACTTCTTTAAGAAGGAAAAAAGCACGTAAATGTGAGTAAGAAGATGGCAATAAAAATGTACCTATCAATAATCACTTTAACGAAAATGGATTAAATGCTGTAATCCAAAAACACAGGATAGGTGAACGGATAAGAAAACAGACCCATGCACTCGTACACGCAGTCTACAAGAAGCCCACTTCAGATCGAAAGACGGACGTAGGCTGCAAGAACAGGGGTGCAAAGAGATATTTCATGCAAATGCAAATTAAAAAAAGAAAAGCTGGGTAGCAGTTCTTACAGCAGACAAACACACTTTAGAGCAAAGGCTATAATAAGAGACACAGGAGGACACTACGTAATGACAAAGGGATTGATCCAACAGAAGAACACAAGCCTTGTAAACACTTATGCACCCAATGCAGGGGCACCTAAATAAAATACTGGGTTGGCCGAAAAGTTCAGTGGGTTTTTTCCGTACGATGGCTCTAGTGGCGCTTAGTTGTCTTTAACTTCATTCGAGACAACTCTGTTATAGACTGCACTGTGACAGCTGTCATATCAGCGTGCATTTTAAAAAAACCTTATCAAAACTGGTAAATTTTTGGGCAGCCATTTTAATATTGAAGGTGGAAGAAAGCATGCAACATTTCCGGCACATTATGCTTTATTATTTCAAAAAGATAAAAATGTGGTTGAAATGCAAAACAAAGGATTTGTGCAGTGCATGGAGAAGGTGCTATGACTGATCAAAGGTGTCAAGGTGGTGTGAAGTTTCACGCTGGAGATTTCGTGCTGGAAGATGCTCCATGGTGGGTTAGACCAGCGGAGGTTGACAGTGATTGAATCGAGACTAACTGAGAACCATCAACGTTCTACCAGGCAGGAGAGAGCCATCTCAACAAAGTCATGGGTGGGAATTAAAAATCTGTCTTTTATCTTACGGAAAAAGCCATATGGACTTTTTGGCCACCCCAATAGACAAAGCAAATACTGATGAACACAAAGGGATCAACAGTGGTACAGGCACAGCAGGGGACTTGCACACCCCACTGACATTCTGGGCAGGTCTTCCAGACAGAAAATCAACAAGGAAACGGAGGCCTTCAGTGACACACTAGACCACATGGACGAAAGTGATACTTTCAGAACATGTCACCCCAAAGCCGTTGACTATACATTCTTTCCAAGTGCACAGGGAACGTTTTCCAGGACACAGCACGTCAGGCCACAAAATAAGTCACGATAAATATAGAAAGAACGAAATCACAGCAAGCATTTTCTCTGACCACAATGGTATAAAAAATAGAAATCGGGTGCAAGAAAAGAGCTGAGAAACACACAAATACATGGAGGCTAAATAACAGGTCACTAAATAAAGAATCGGTTCACAATGAGATCGAGGAAGTACCTGAGATGCCTTGAGACAACTGAAAGGACACCACCACCAGCCAGGATCTGGGGGACTCGGGCAAAGCAGTCCCAAGAAGGAAATTCACAGCAGCACAGGCCCGCCTCATGGAACACGTCAGAACCCCCCAAGAGCTCTCAGAAGTCCCAGCACCCCCCACAGCCTGCCCAAGGGGTTGGCCTCGGGGGAGGCTCCCTGTGCCACGGAGGCTGAAACATTGCCTCCAGACCCCGGAGTTAGGCCCATGGTCACCTGTGGAAGGGAGGGGGCCAAGCGGAGAGGGTATAGAGAGGCCCCATCAGTCCAGGTAACACTGTATTCCTTGTCTGAGTGGGGTGCAGGGCAGTTTGTTGTATTATCCAAATTTTAAAGCTATCAACGTATTTCAGAACTGTACAAAAGGCAGGAGGCCTGGAGACCTCAGGGAAGCCCCCTGGATACTGCAGTTCTCAGAGTGCCCTGGGAGCCCCACGGGTGAACTGGGGAACACGTGCTGGTAAAATTAACGCCCCTCTTCTCCCATCTAGTTTGCATAGCCCTCGTCCCAACACCACCAGCAAGACCCGGAGACCATTTAAGGGGGAAGGACTGTACCAAGCAACAGGGATGACACGGGCAACTACAGGTGAGAGCGACATAGGGCTCTCATTCAGAAAGGTGACCCGGAGGCCACTGGCCAATGGTGACACTGATGAAAGTGCAGGTAAAAATCCTAGCTTTGTGAGAACGGAGCCTTTCTGGGAAGGAGTCTGGCGGAGGCCTGCTCACTGCCACAGTGTCCTCGGCTGCAGGAAAGCCTCCCCTATGGGGCACCATGGGACTGCAGCTCACTACCTCTCAAGGCCAAGGTGACCACTTCTCCCCTACATGCTGCTAAGACGGGCCTCACCCCCGCCCCTCCCAGTGCTGTGCCCCCTACCTCTGCACTCCACCCCACCCCACCCCAGGCAGGACTAAAGCCACGATGAACACTTCCCATTTATTGAGTCTCCCAAAGTGTCAGGCACTCTAACAAGTGCTTTCTAATGTCCTCATTTAATCCCCACTGCAACCTGAAAAGTATCACCTAAATCACAACTCTGAAAGGAGGAAAACAGGCTCAGAGAAAAAAACGCTCACCCATTGTCACATTACCAGTGAGCAGCAAGTAAGTCTACACGAACACGATGCCCAACACACAGAAACCCTCCACACAGGCTGGCCGTGACTGTCGGCAGGCTCAAACCCAGCCCGTCTCGCTCCAGCGCCTGGGTTCTTCTCTGTCTGGGAATGGCACGCACACGGGGCAAAACCCCAACAGGCAGAAGGGCACTGGGCGTGAGTCCGCCAGCATCCTTGGCTCCGGGCTCCCTCCCCAGAGGAGACCAGTGTCTCAGGCATCCTTTAGCGATTTCTAGCAACAGAACACACACTGTTCTGTGCCTCAGAGCCCCTCGTTCTTTAGCCAGAAGGCTCTACTGCGGGGCTCCCTTGTCTGCTTGAGCTGCACTTGGTGTTTCAGCCTGTCTGCAGCAAACTTCACTGTGCTGACAGCCTTCCTGGGTGAAGCTGTGAGATGCAGGGAGTCTTCCCAAACTGTGGACCCAACAGTGTCCTGGAGGCAATGGTTAGGCCCTGAGTCAGGCTGCGCAGTGCACTCACTGACAGGACCGCTCTGCCAGCCAGAGCGCAGGCTGGAAGCCCGATGTCCAACCGGGCAGCCCAGGTCCTCACAGGGCACAGCCCTAAAAGCCAGCGATTGAACTAAGGCTGCCACTAAGGTGACCTGGACAGGGCTGTGGGACCACATCAAACCCCAGAGAGCAGATGGTAAAAGCCAGTAAGTCCTGGATTCGGGAGCTTTTGAAAAAGCATCTCCCGTGAGAGGTGAATGTCTTACTTCTCAAACTGTAACAACAGAACAGTACCCACCCCTCAAAGGGTTGAGTTGAGGAATGAATGAAATAACACTAAAATGCCATACTGGGGGCTTTTAAGGGTGTGAAGGCGGCCGGAGCCCTAGTGACATGAAAACAGCTGAGGTTCGGAGTGTCACAGCGCCGTGTCCCCAGAGAGGCTGGGTGTTCCAGGAAGCAAGGGGTCAGGACGTCCTCTAGCATTGATGCAGAAGCCTCAGCAGCCCCAGGTACCACTCCAAGTTTGGAGACGGGAATCTGAGGACTCTGTCTCCTCTCTGGGACAAGCGTTAGGCCACCAAGGTGAGGGCTTTCAAGGAGAGGAGGCTCCCTCTTTCTTTGCTTTCAAAGCAGCTCCGCGCTTTTCCTGTGCCCCACCAGAGACTGGGCAGGGCGGAAGAAAAGCCCCAGCAATCCTGGGTTCTCAGATAAGGTCTCCTTCCTCCTGCAGCTGGGGTGCCATTGTCTGGGTTTCCACAAACACTCCGGGCAGAGCTGGGTGTGGCATAGCAAAGCAGATCCTCCCACTCATAGAAAGCTCTTTTTTTTTCTTTTTTTTTTTTTAGTAAGACGGAAAGCAGTTCTGGAAAGCCAAGTTCAAGGGAAGCCCAAAGAAGTGGAACTGCAGCCCTGCAGCCTGGCATTCTCCAGGACACAGAGGGGACACCCCAACCAGTGGCAGCCCTCCCGGGTCACAGAACATACTGTGCACGCCAGACTCAGTGACCCCAAGCCCACCCACTGTGTCAACACCTCCCCGCCCTTCTCAGGAACCTCTGTCCCTGGAGAGGAAGGGGCGTCAGCACTGAGGCTGGCCTCAGAAGCGGGTGAGTTGGGTCAAGCCAGGCTACGGTCTGGCGTGGTCTTGAGCAATCTCAGGCCAAGGAATGCAGGATGGGGCCATTTTTAAACCTCATGCGACCTTCCCTGTAAACCCAGCCAGGTAAGGACATTCCCCTTTCTCAGGAGCTCTTTGTTCCAGGTGGGTAGGGAGTAGTTATGGTAAGGTGACTTTAAACACTTCCTTGTTTTTTACTGACATGACTTTCCACAAAAAATGGGGGAAAAGGTACTGAAAATACACACACTGAATACCTACTATGTGCCAACAGCCCCACAAGGTAGGGATCACTGTGCCCACTTCACCAGAGGGGAAATGAGAATCAACAGGGTAAACACCTTGCTTAGGGTCACCGGCTACTAAATGGGGAGCTGTGACTCAACTCCGGGTCTGTGACTCTTTGTTGGGACCCCATCCCAGGAGGCATTGACCAGAGAAAATGCTGTGACTCAGACGAGTTTCACTGTGAAGTCAGAGGCTCAGTGTGGAGAGAACAGGAAGGGAACCGACCAGGGTGGCTAGTCCAGCCTCCGTTTTACAGAGCTGATGCCTGGAGTGGGAAGGTGACTTTCTCAAAGTCACACAGCCAATCAACAACTTCACACAGCAAGGTCAACAAAGGCAAGACTGTGAGTCCCTGTCCAATTGGCTCCTATTCATCTTCAGGTCTCAGCTTAAATGTCACTTACTCCAGGAAGCCCTCCTTGACCACACATCCCAGATTAGATCCAGTCTCCCTGTTACTCATTCTCAAGGCTCCCTGCACACCATGACAACACTGAGCACAACAGGAGGTCTGTAGCTGTGGGGACAGCTGCGCATTTCACAGGGTCTTCTGAGCTCAGCGAAGCCCTTGACCACAGCATGCCCCCTGCCTTGAGGGCGGGCTTACCTTCACTGTCGGTGAGCACTTCCATGCGCCCACTGAACATGGCTTTCAGCATGGTGTCCTGCTTGGTCAGCGTCTGCATGGTAGTGTAGTAGAGGGCGCCACCCACGTTCAGCTTCACATACTTGGAGCTGGGGCTCGCGCCCTTGAAGGAAGTGGTGCGGGTAGCAGCCGCTGGCACCGCTGAGCTCACCACACTTTCTCCTGACATCTCTTCCTGCCAGGGAGAAGACACAGGGTCACGGCACCAGGCCTGGTTTACTTCTTAAAGCCACTGGGCTGAACCTGGCCTCCAGATGGCTTAGTCCAAGTATATACTGCTTTTAAAACAAGCTTTACTTTCAGTGTTGACAACTCAGGAGAGCTCCCAGAAAAATCTGGATTTCTGGCTTCTCTTAAAACTAGAGGCCAACTTGGCCAGCAGGCTAATAGCTGGTGGGAGCTGGGTATAGGCTGTCCCCTGGCGAGGGGCATGTTTTCCCCAATCTGCTCCAAACTCCACCCAGACAACCTCATACGCTGACCTCACCTACTGACCCTGCAAGGACAACTTTGCCACTAACTCTTGTGTTAGGAGGACCTCCACTCACCCGCTATGCACATAAACAGACACACTGGCTGCAGCCTGAAGCACTGCCCAGGTCTCTCTTTCCTTATTGCCACGCACACGGAACAGCCAAAAGTGCCACCTTTCAGCTGAACTGCAGAGGAAATAAGCTTTTATGAAGCTAAGATTCTAACTACCATTCCTAAAACTTCCTATAGAAAAGAAGTACTTCTGAGAGCTAAAGAGCAGATGTAAAAACTCTTGGAAGCAAGTTATTGCAAAATTAGAGACTTCCTGTACTAGCATTGCCCCAAACAGCAAGATCTGATAACAGCGTCCGCAGCAACACTGCAGCAGCGCCAGCGCTCACACGCACGTCCGAGAAAGGAATGTGGCGTTCAGATCAGGCAGGCGCAGGAGAGGCCGGTACCTGGCACGTGCGTACTCAAAGAAAACATTTATTTTTTCCTTTTTTTTTTAAATCCTCACCAGCAGATGTGTTTATTGAATTTAGAAGGAGGGGGAAGGAGGAGAGAGGGAGAGACAGAGACAGACACAGATTGGCTGCCTTTCGTACATGTCCTGACCAAAATCAAACCCAGAACATTTTGGTATCTAGGTTAGGATGACGCTCCAACCAACTGAGCAATCCAGCCAGGGTGAAAAACATTTCTTGACTTAGTAAGTAGAGTTCCACAGCTAAACAGGATGCTCAAGAGTGGGCTGACCCTTTACTGAATCTGGGGCACGGCACCGAGAAAGTGGCTGCAGACAGCCAGGGCCTGGCCTGGCATCACAAGGACCCGGATAATTCCACAGCACAGACAAGGCCCATCGGTGTCTGGTGGGTCACAGACACAAACAAGACCGCTCTGTGATGGTCTGAACAAAGACAGGAGCAGTAACTGTCCAAAACACCAGTCACCGCGCGTCCCCTTATCCCTGCTGATACCCTGCTGCCACTTTACCAAACACAGCGGCAGCCCCGTTCCATTCTTCCCACCTTCAAACCAGGAACTGCTGAGGCCCATCCCAGAACTAGCCCTGTTTCCTGACTGCATCGAGCTCAGGGAGGAGCCCCATTTTCTGAACCCTCCCCAAAACCACTCAAGGTAAGTCCCAATCCTCCACGATGCCCAACAGCTGTCCCTCGACGCATCAAGGAAATAGACAACTCTGACTACCGGTATGCTCCTGGTGGTGTTGGCTATGACACAAAACTTTTAAAAATACTGAAAAAGAATTGTTTTTTATTAATAACTTCTTCACGCCTGTCTTTTGTAGATCTCCCACAACAAACCTGTATTACACTTACAGCTGCTAAAACACAAATGTCATTTTTTCACTGGAATAAGGAACTGATAGGTGGCGACCTGCCTTTAACCAGTAAGAGCAGAGACAATGGCCAGTCCTCTCTACCTCAGTCCCCACGAAGGAGTGACCTGGAAATCACCCACTGGGAGCCTCACGTCAGGGCCTTGCAGCCTGGCAAAGAATGGCCTCTGGAAAGGCAAGTAGTGCCTCAAGAAACAGCTTCTGCTTCATCCAGTAGGAACTCACAGGAAGGTAAGTTTTCAAAAGCTCAGGGTCTCTGAGGCCCGAGGCCAGACGTGAAAGAGTCTGGAGGAAGCACAGCCCCCTCGCTCCTAGCTTGCCTTTGAAATCAGTCCCCAGAGACCAGACACTAACCATTATCACCCACCGTTCCCCCAGAAAAAGTCCTTGTTCATGGGATGACAGAAGTAACTTACCCCTAAAAGATAAGTTTTGGGGCTGTGATCTAGCATTTTGTAAGGCACCTACCATGAAACAGACAAAAAAGGCATAAAGTATACTTTACGTAATTTTTTTGCTCTCCAATACCTTTTAAAAGATAATCTGCATACAACAGTGTGTATTTGAAGTACATGGTTGCATGAGTGTCGGCTAACAGCTGCCTCGATGCCGCCGCCCACTCCTACCCAGAGAACATTTCTGCGGCTCCAGGAGCCCTGCATGCCCCTTTGCCACTCCACCCTCTCGGAAGGTACCACTGTTTTCATTTCTACCTCCACACACAACCATCAAAACCCGAACAGTGCCAGAAGACAGCTACCATGATTCCCATTTTGTGAGTTCAGATCCCCTGGGCCACAGCTCAGTCATTTCCCAAAGTGAGTTTGTAACAGAGCAAGTGAAGGGCGTGGGCAAGTCCCCACTTTAGCCCAGGACTTAACCTCGGTCACCCTTGGTCTGTAGAGTGCCCTGGCATACAAATGGATAGAGGGGTCCCTGCCCCCTTCTTTAGAAAGTCCGAACAAGCTCTGGAAAGGTGGGAGGCAATGTGTGGCTATGGGCTGAGGTTCGAAGTCAGAGCTGAATTAACCCCCAGCCTTGCCATTCACCAGCTGGGGGGGCCTGGGTGAGTCATCTGCCTGAGTTCAGTCCCGTCTTTCAAACAGGGACAAGAGCGGCACCTGCCTCCAGGCCTGCTGTGAGGTCCCTGGTTCAGCACAGTCCCTGGCTCAGGGCAAACACTCCAACGTGGAGCACCCAAATGATGACGACTTGAGAACGCTCTCAAAGTCTCAGGTTATCTTCTCTTTGGAGACTGATCCCAGCTTACTGACACCCGACTGAGTTACCGAGAGATAAAGCCAGAAAGCATCCTGATCTACACCGAGATTCCGGAACGGACAAAGCAAGCTCTGAACCTCTCCGGAGCCCATTTCTCTAAAGGTCGGGCACCTCACTACTGGGAGAGGTCTTAAGAAAAAAAGATTCTGGCCCTGTTTGTGTCCCAGAGCCCAAGTTATAGTGAGCCTAGGGCACAAAGCAGTTGACAGTAAATCTCTCCTACCAAACCTCTCCAGAGGAGACCCCAGCCATCCTGCTTTCTAACTTGTGTCAAAAGTCTGATTTCACTTTTCATGAGGTTAGGGAGGTGGGACAGGAGAGAGCAGAATCAGTTAAAAGAAAGAGAGGTGATTAATAGTGGAAGTATTGGTTACTGATTCCATTCAATCAGGAAAAGAAGTTTCTTCCAGTTAGATGGATGGGTAAGTCAAGGCTTCTCTCTCTTCCATCTCCCCTGAGTATAGTGCTGCCGATTCTAAACAGTGGCCCTCCACTTGGATGCCCAGTAGAATCCCCTGGGGAGCTTAAAATAATGCTGGTGCCTGAGTCCTAGCCATGGAAACTCTGATGTAACTGGTCTGGAGTTGCGGCATGGGCAACAGGGTTTTTAGAAGTCCCCCAGGTAATTACAATGTGCAGCCAGGAGAGCAACCCACTGTTCTAGACAGTTCAGTATGCCTTCATTAGGCTATAATTAACATGGAGGCCTTGGAGAAATTTCCGGACCTCTACTGGCCCACTGAATTCCTGACCACACATAAAAACAAAGTGTCAAAAATAAAAGCAAGCCCCGGCTTCACAGCTTCAGAGCCACAAACAGGAAGCAATTGTATGCATGCCTAAAAAAAATGAAAGTCAGCTGAAGGGGTTAAAATGCTGACTGGAAGGAGACCCAGGCGAGTACAATAGGAAAGAAGGTGCTGAGACCCTCACCTGCAGATGTTTTCTATTCGACTCTGAAGAACGGTCTCCCCTGGGCATGTCAGGGGGGAGACACGTGTGGAAGGTTTGATCAGGAGTCTGGTAAGCCTGGACTACAGCCCAGTTTCACTACTTCCTGTGTGCTGCTCAGACCAGTTATTTCACCCAGCCTCAGTTTCCTAACTTGTAAAAGGAAGTTAAAGCCATATTCTTCATAATAACCCCCAGGGAACGAATGCTCAAGGACTTGCCACCTGGTTCTTAGTGCAGTTTTCCTTCCACCCCTCAAAGTTTCCCTAAAACCAGAGATCACAGCCTTGGCTCTACTGGAAGCACCTGCGGATGCTTAAAAAGTACTAACGCCTGGGCTTTGCCCCAGAATAAGTAATTAAATCTGGGGAGAGGAGGACCATGGCAGCTCAGAAACCAGACATTAAAAAGCTCTTCAGCCCTGGCTGGCATAGCTCAGTGGGTTGAGTACCGGTCTGCAGACCGTAAAGGTTATCAGTTCGACTCCCAGTCAGGACACATGCCTGGGTTGCAGGCCAGGCCTCCAGCTGGGGGCGTGTAAGAGGCCACCAATTGATGTTTCTCTCCCTCTTTCTCCTCTCTCTAAACATAAAATTGAAAGAAGCTCCTCAGGTCATTCTAATGTGTGGCGAGAGCTGAGAACCACAAAGCTGTTTTTCTAACCAACTAGATCTAAGAGTCACTGCCTTGAGGCTAATTATACAACTTCCCCTAAGCTGAGGGCATTTCTACAAAAGTCTGTGGTTCCACTCCAACCAAACTACCGTATTTTGCCATGCACAGCGTGCACCTTTGTGACCAAATTTCTGAGGGACAAATAAGGAGGCACATTATACAGGGGCCTAATGACTACACCATGGGTATAATCCCATGTACAATGCACACAAAAACCATGGGTGTGCACTATACATGGCAAAGTACGGTAAATTCAATCAGCCACCTAAGTGTGGCATTATTTTGCATGCAAAACCTACAGGACAGCTACTGCCATTTCCAACTGTTCTGTGGAATAACATTCTCTTCCTGTGTTTAGCAGTCAAAATATTGGCCTATTTCAACAGTCTAGTGAGGGAAATGTTGTCACCAGTCTCGCTTTTTTTAATACCAATTAAAAATCAGAACTATTAAGGCCCTTGGACTCCCACTCTCTCCTCTGAATCAAAAATCATTGTTCTAACCCCCTGCAGGGCTTGTGAAACAGATTGCTGGCCCCCACCCCAGACTGATTCAACAGTCATAGGACTTGAAAATCTGGCTGAAAAAGTTCCAGCTGATGCTGCTGGCCTGGGGACCACCATGTGAGAAGCACTGGCTTATGCCGTCTTCCCCCGAGGTGGTGCTGATCTGACACGAAATGGACCAGACCAAACTCAGATACAGGTTGACTGCTTTTTCTTCAGCAGTGTCCCTGGGGCTGATCCTCCCTTTAAAGGCTGTACTTTCGAGGGAAGAGACACTGGCAGACAAGTAAAAAGAGGGTCTGGGCTGAACTTCGCTCATTCTTATCCAAGGGCAAAGAGCTGTTCAAGGAACAAACTTTTTAAGGAACCCAAACACACAGAAACTTCCCACAGCTGGGAGACTGTATGTGAGACATCCCCGACTCCTTAGGTGTGGCTACCTCGGGCCTCAACGGAAGTGACTAGATAGGTACCCAGGACCAGTTAAGGCGCTGGACTCTGCGGCGTAGGTGCCCTGACCTCAGGACCCTGGCATCCTTCCGCGGAGTTCCAAGCACCGAACACACACCCGCCGGCCGATTTCTTCTACACTTTCGTCCACTCACTGTGTGTCCAGAGGCACCTGGAAGCAAGCTGCTCCCCACTTCCCCGAAACCCAGCGACTCCTATTACAACTTCCAAAAACCCCGAACTCTTCGTCCCAAGGAATCCCACTTCGCCCTCTCATATCCTACTCATTCTCTTTCCTAACTCTCCAAACCCTAATTTTCCACCCCAAACATCTCTTTGTTCTTTTCACAATCACCAATTCCCATTTCTAACCAGCACTCAAGACTCACAGACACCCCCCGCCCCGGCCCCGTCCATCCACGCACATATCTACTTTCCAAGCCCAAATGCCCTTTCCTGTATTCCCAACAGCCAGGGTTTCCCCACCGCCCTCAAATTCTCCACCTAATGCCCTTCCCCCACCCTCGGCCTCGCCCCCATCCTATCCCCCAAACGCCTCTTCCCTGTCGCGACAGCCGCTATCGCCACCCCTCCTGTCGGTCCCCTCCCCTTCTACTTTGGCTGTGCCCTGCTCTCCCGGCCGCCCAGAACCCCCAGTCGGTGGCAGCCACCCTCCCTACCATGAAAAGTTGGAGGACTCCGGAGTCTCCAAACCCGGACTGAAACAGGCAGGAAACACCCAGCTCGCGTGAGCCAGGGGCGGAGGCGGGGCAGGGGCGGAAACTTCCGCCGTCCGGACCCCACTTCCGCCCCGCAGAGGGCACCTTCTTAAAGGGTCCGTTTGTACTCCTACACATTAGCCGCTTTCCTTCCAACATGCCTGGCTGGCATGTCTGCATCTCCTCTTTGTTGGGTCAGACATTGATCCCGCTCCTGAATGCTCCGATATTCAGCTTCCAGAGAGGAGGAAAAGATTCAAAGAGGTTGTCAGTTCTGGGCGGAGAAGCTCTGCGGAACTATTGTTGGCCGGAACTGGATAGCTGTTTCCCGGCGGAGCTCTGAGAAGGAACACCCCGGGGCAAGATGGCGGTGGAGTCTGGGTCGCTTCCCCGGGTCCACCAGCGCTCAGGTGTATCCGGTTGAGGCGACAGTACCTGCGGCTCCTATCCCGAGCGCTGGGGCATCGAGCGGAGAAAAGTCTACGTCCTACCGGTAGCGAGTGGGGCCAGGGTTGTGGGTTCAATGGGTGTTGGGGCCGGGGATTTTAAGGGAGGTGGCCCTGGGCCCGGGTCCCTGCCTCACCTGGTCGGAGGGGCAGGTGCTAGCGGCTGGCTTTTACGCTTCAGGGTGGTCTCTCCGTAGCCTTTTCCATCCCTTTTCATTTCTGGGCCCTCATAAACGTACTAACGCTGGGTGGAAAAGATCTGTTATTGTGGCTGTTGCTGCCAAGGCAAGATGCCGGCTCTTAGGAGTCGCCGAAACCGGAGTTCGAATCCTGTTTTCTCGCTGTGTGACCTTGGGTGAGTTCCCTCACCTCTCTGGGCCTCAGTTTCCTCCTCTGTGAAATGGCGTAATTCTCTCGTTTCACAGAGGAGATTGTATAATGCAAATTTTAGTACTGTGCCAGACACTCCGCTGTCAATAAAGGCAGCTGGAGTTAGTGAAGCAGCAAAGAAAAGCTTGTTCGAAATTTGACTGTAACTTAGCTCCATGGGCAGCCTTGCCTTCTCAGGTTTTCTTTGCTGTTCTGTGAGTGGGGACTCTCTGGATCTTGTGTGTTTCGCTTACAAAGAAATAGTTGCTTTGGACTTAGACTTGAGTTCAAATTCAGGAGCGCAGTGACCTCTGACAAGCCCAGTCCCCATCTCTGCATTTCATTTTCTTCCTGGGAAGGCGGCACTGCTAACAGCACACACCTAGGTGGAGGTGGTCATTAAACCTGACAGCCGACCGATTCCCATCACCTAGGGAGAATCCTTCCGGGCTGCGTCAGCAGTTGGTGTTCATGCTGCTCCACCGTTGACCCATACTCTTTGGATTCTCTTGCTCTTTCATCGTTCCCCGTGAAGTTGGCCCTATCCAGGGAAGACTGATGTTTGAGCGGGTCTGGTGGGAATATTTAAGGGAAGGAGAGACTGAGTCCTGTCTCTTCGAGTTAAAATCATGGCTCTGACCCTTACTAATGGCCTCCCCCGGGCTGTGGGAGACACCAAATGATCTCACAGGGTGGCTGTGCTTACTAGAGGAGGTCGCTTAGAGAGGACTTGGCCCGTGGTGGGTGCTCGAGCAGCGTGTTTCCCTTTTGCTTTTCATGTGCCCTTGGTCATTACCAACCCCCTGTTTCCTAATCTTCCCACCTTTATCTCTGTTGTTTCCCTAACTCCATTGTAAGCTGCTGCTTAAGGACACTACAGTAAAGCTCAGTTACATGCTCTTTGCTTCCAGGCGCTTTTAATTCTTTTTTTTTTTTTTAATTCTTTTTATTTATTTTTTAAAGATTTTATTTATTTTTAGAGAGAGGGAGAGGGAGAGAAGGGGTGTGTGGTTGCCTCTTGTGTGCCTCCCACCAGGGACCTGGCCTGCAACCCAGGCATATACCCTGACTAGGAATCAAACTGGCAACGCTTTGGTTTGCAGGCCAGCACACAATTCACTGAGCCACATCAGCCAAGGCTAAATCTTTTAATTCTTAATGTAATCCTTGCGGCAACCCTAGGAAGTAGGTACATTATTAATATTATACTCAATTTACAGATAAGGAAACTGAGGCTCAAAGAGGGTAGTTTGGCCAAATGAGGTAGAATCAGAACTAAAAAGAGCCAAGGGCTATTTTGTCTGATCCAGAGCTTTTTCTGTTACAGCCTTTTCTTTGATTCTCCATGGCATTTAGCAAAGTAAGCACTTAAATACTTCATGATGTGTTTTGTTTATTGATGATTTGTATTATGGAAGACAGAGTACAGGTAGAGAAGGTGTACAAGAATTAGAAAAACTGCAGAGTACAGACTCTCATCTGTGGGAAACAGAAACCAATATATAATATTGCTGGGGGGGATGGTAATCTCAGGGAAAAGATCTTATCCTGAGGGTCCCCTGGGAGCATGAAAGTTTGAGATACAGCAGGTCCTCAAATAACTTTGTTTCATTCAGTGTTGATTCATTTTAACATTGATGAGATGCTATGGGATCTCAGCTCTTGTTTATGTCAACTAGCCTATGGTAAAATCGATTTCATTGTTTGTGTTTTGCTCGGGTTCCCATAACCTATAGACGATGTTGGCCAAGGACCTGCTGTAGTTCTGCAGGCACTTACAGTGCATGCAGCCTCCTGGTTTTCCGCTGGGGGTGGGCCCCTGCTTGTCTTGCTTCGCCTCCCCTCCCCCACACGTGAAGGGCTCTACATGTTGAGGAAAGAGCAAACCACTGTGCTCATGGCTGGGCCCAGCTCTTTTGCAGCAGCGCTCAGGAGCCTGAAGCCGTTAGCCCATCTAAACAGGGCCGGGGTGCATGGCCCACGTGACAGGACTAATGCATCTTGGTGCACCCAGGGATAGGGAACAAATCTAATCTGAAGAATGTGAGGGTCCCGACATTGTTTCTTATCCCAAGAACCTTAGTGACCCATAGGAGTCTCTGCTGAAGATTTGTTTAAAAAAAGAAAAACTTTGTATCTATAAAAATAATACATCAGACTTACTGACTGCACTCGCTTGGTTGGCCACCTCAGTAGGCACTCGGTGCATGTCAGCTCATTTCGGCCTCATGGGTGGCCTCAGAGCTCACGACAGAGGAAGACGGAAGGGCTCAGAGACTTCACCCTGCTGCACACGGCAGAGCAGGGGAGCGCCTCTCAGTACCGGGCTGCCTGTCCGTGAGCTTTCTGTGCAGAGCTCAGAACAGACCAGTTACGGAGCACAGTCTCCCACAGTTCCCCTCTCTCAGAGCAGCCGCTCTTACTTCACGTGCTGGCGCTTTTCCCCAGGGTTGCGCCTCCGTGTGCACGTGCACTTTTCTTATTCATGTCATCGAGGTCGTATTGGTTCACAGGGTTTCTTAGGGTTAACCTTTTTTCAGCATTGTTAAAAATGTTAAACATTATCAGTGGCTTTTCACATTCTATCCTCTATGTTATTCTTGGCACATCACAAAGCTTTAATCCAGTAACTTCTTTGGCATTATGGTTGACCCTTGAACAGACCTGGGCTGCATCACCGACCCCCGCCCCATGCAGTTGAAAATCCACATGTAACTTTTCATTCTCCCCAAACTGAACTACTGATAGCCTCCTGCTCACTGGAAACCTCACTGGTAACAAACAGTTGATGAACATGTTTTTGTATGTTTTATATACTGTCTTCCTACAATAAAGTAAGCTAGAGAAAAACATGTTGAGAAAATCCTGAGGAAGAGGAAATACATCTACAGTATTTGTTGAAAAAAAAAATCCATGTATAAGTGGACCTGTGCAGTTCAAACCCACGTTCGGGGTCAGCTGTATTTTAACCAGTTCCCTCAACCTGTGAGGCCGGGGGAGGTAAAGGCTAGCATCTAGACCAGACCTTAACGAAAGAGAACGCAGTGCTGTCGTTCCTTAAACCAGAGGCACTGTGTGCATCACTTTTACTCAGGGAGGAAGATGTCTGACGCCCTGCCTGTAAAACTTCACCCGCACCTTGACCGGTGTTGGTTGGGGTCTCATGCCTTACACTGAAAGGTCAAGGGTCAGCTCTCAGGGCGCCCGCCTAGGTTGCAGGTTCCGTCCGAGGTTGGGCACGTAGAGGAGGCAGTCAATCCAGTTTTTCTCACATCGATGTTTCCCTCTCTCCCCACCACCCTTCCTCTCTCTCTAGAATCAGTTAATATATCCTTTGGTGAGGATTAAAAAACAAAAGACTCTAACCCTCAATCTGGGTTTTTTCCTTCCGCTTCTGCCAGAGAAGAGAAGAACCTCTGAAGTGAGAAGCTGCCCTTGGTGGTGAGTCCTCTGCAAGACCACCGATGATCACTTGGCACTTCTGCGACACCAGCAGGCCCTCAGGTGCGCTCTCTGGGCTCCCGCTGCCGGGTGGGAAGTGTGAGCAACTCAAGGCCTTTGTATCT
This sequence comes from Macrotus californicus, assembly GCA_007922815.1. Lineage (NCBI taxonomy): Eukaryota > Metazoa > Chordata > Mammalia > Chiroptera > Phyllostomidae > Macrotus > Macrotus californicus. The sequence goes on from VMDR010000156.1 coordinate 265,092, forward strand.
GCAGCCCTCTCACCCTCCCTCCTGCGGTCAGGCGGACTCGGCTGATCTGTTTTGAGAACGGCAGTTGAGAGACGCACGTGTTGGCTAAGACCTGATGTTTAACACATGTGAAGCAGCGCTGAAAGGGGGCACAGGGGTCCCTCCATATGCCGGCGTGGGAGGGGCCGCCCATGAGCCTTTTTGTCAGGTGAAGTTTCCATGTGGGTGCTGCTTTGAGTGAAGTAACCTAGTAAAGAAATCCTTTTCTGGAAGTCTGCACTTAGGAATAACATTTCAGTGCTTTTGCCAGCTGGACTGATTACATATTTTGGAGAGAATGACAAAGTTAACAAGCATCTAAGGAAATCATGTCAGTGCCAGAGGTTCCATGGACCAGGACTCTGTGCCCTAGGCTGCTGGTCACAGCCATCCCTTTGGGAAAAGATTGCGAGTGGTTGACGTAAAAGTGTGTGATGGAGCATTTAGAGCCTCTCTCCACAGGTACCAGTCAGCGGATGGGGGCACTTCTGCTCTGAAGGCTTCATTGCTCCTCGAAGAGGAGGATCAGTAAGAACGATGGAATAAGTTACACATAAAACAAAACCTGTTCGATTTAGTGCACGGGTGTCAGACTCATTTTCGCCAGGGGCCACGTCAGCCTCGCGGTTGCCTTCAAAGGGCCGAAATCCTCTTAGGACTGTGTGTTAACTGTTAAGGAGTTCAACAAAGGCCTCGAGTCATGCTTTGTTCGTTCATTAGACAGTTAGAGAGCCCATACCCTATGCCAGGCGCGGAGCTCTTTCTCTGAAGAAAATGTTATTTAATACAGGAAAAAAATCTCTGCTCTTGGTGACCTGCATGAAAAGAGCCGCAGGAAGCTGAGACTTGTGCCAGGGGGGCTGTTAGCACTTTGGGAGGTGCCAGAGGGCCCGGAGGGCAGACCCTCTTTGCTGCTGCCCGCACCCCTGCCCGCCCACTGCTCTTGAGCCACTTTGTGTGTGTGTTTTTCATTCGATGATCTGCACCGACCGGCCGCCATTCTCCTTGCAGGGTTTGTGCGTGTGTGCGGACATGTTCACCGTTTCTCAGACCTCGAGGGCATGGTTCCTCGACAGAGCTCGTCAGGCTCGCGAGGAGAGGCTTGTGCAGAAGGAGCGGGAGCGCGCAGCCACTGGGATTCAGGCCCACGTCCGGAGCTTTCTCTGTCGGAGTCGGCTGCAGAGAGAAATCAGGCGGGTGCCGCACTCCTCAGCACGTTTTCCCTTGCTCCCAGTTTATAGCAAGAAAAGATGGTGTTTCTCTTACAGTTTTTACAAAAGCCTTCCAGCTGCTGTGAGCTCCTAATTAAAAATGTCTTTTTTTTACCCTTCCCTCCCTTAGGAGAGAGATCGATGAGTTTTTTAAAGCAGATGATTCTGGGTCCAGTAAAAGAAGTGCACTATGTATTTTTAAGATTGCCAGGAAACTGCTGTTCTTGTTCAGAATTAAAGAGGATAATGAGGTAAAATAATAATAGCAAATATACGTCATACTTACTGTCTGGCAGGTCTTTTATAAATACGAAGTCATTTGGTCCTTAAAGCAAACTCCCTGAGCTGGCAACTCTCTAGCACTCCCACATCCTGCCCCTTCCTCTTCTTGGGACCTGTGTTGCAGGGGTCACGCCCAGTGCCCCTGGGCCTCCTCAGTTCTCTTCTCGCCAAAGTCACAGCACTTGTGGGATGCAGATGCACACAGGAGCCAGGCAAGTTAGGTGAATGAGCGAAAGAAGCCGTTTACGAGACAAACATAGTACAGGCCGTAGTAGCTGGTAACGCACAACGATGGTAGGGAATCAGAGGGAGTGACGGGGTCTGAGTACGCCCACCCAAGGGGGCGGCCTCCACTCAGCTTCAGCTAGCAGTGGGCTGTGGTTTTGTGAAGAGGTGCTGGGCTTCTCTATGTCCAGTTTTCTAATTTGTAAAAGTTGGTAGCCAATTTCAGATTTCTTTTAAATCCTGCAAACCAAAGAAAACATGTTGGTTGTCCGTTTGGGATTAGAATTAGCCCAGAAAATGCAATTCCAGGACACAGCTAGTTATCTGTAATAGTACTTACAGTACCATTGAGTAAGCCTCTGGGTGATGAGGGGTTATGCACTCATTATTGCTGAGTCTCACGTCATGCCAGACCCTCTGCTAGGCCCTGGGGCTCCGAAGGCAACAAGTCGGGCCAAGTCTCTACTCTAGAGAACTCGGAGCCCAGCAAGAGAGGGAGGAGTGCGCTGGCTGTGAACACCCGGTAGTGCAGATGAGGGCAAACAGGCCCAGCAGGTGGGCCCCTGTTTACAGAGGAGGAAACTATAGTTGACAGCCCTGGGGCGGGCGCCCAGGACCACACTGCTTTGAAGGGCGGATCCAGGATGGGTATTGCCACCGCATAGTCTGGTGTCCAGCTTCCACTTTTCTTCCTTTTGCATGTCAAGATAAAAAGTGATGATACAACAGTCTGAGGCAAAAGTCAGTGTCCATGATGCTCACAGACAAGAGCCTGATTCAGGAGATAGCTGCTAGTCCACAGGAGTCTAAGCCAAGTTTGCCAGATCAATTTCTTTTTTAAAGGAGCCCCAATCTGGACTTTTATGTGAAATATACCAGTTCCTAAAACAGACGTACGGCTCATCAAGCTACTGAACTACCTGTTTGAAAGTCTTTCTTTAGCCTTTCTGATCCTCAGTTCCCATGTCTGTAAGAAGGAATTTTAAATGATCACAGGTGTTAGTCTTCTGGCATAAGAGGCGTGCCTCAGCCAGGTGTCCACCAAACATTTGCTGCTTTCCCATTTTTTACTAGTTGCAGGAACTTAAAACCCCCATTCTGCCTCTTTGCAGAGATTTGAAAAGTTGTGTCGCTGCATCCTGAGCAGTATGGATGCTGAGAATGAACCCAAGGTAAGTGGGATAGGTTGAGTGTTAAAATAAATCTCATTGGCTGCTTATTGGTCCGTTGATCCTCACTGCCGTACCTGGCACTGAACCAAGCTGATTGGTCCCATGCCAGTAGCTAGAACACACTCGTTTGATCCCTGCAACTGCCCATTGCATTTCTCTTTGCCCTCCTTGTAGGCGTGGTATGTGTCCCTGGCTCTTTCCAAGGATCTCACCCTCTTGTGGATTAAGCAGATCAAGGACGTTCTCTGGTATTGCTGTGAGTTTCTTAAGCAGCTCAAGGTAAACGTGAAACACTGTAAATGTGCCCTTCCCATTTGGACCTTTAGTATGTATTTTCAGGGTCCTCATGCTTCCCTCCTGGGTTATGCCTGTGGAGACTTACAGTCTGAATCAAGTAAAGAATGATCGGGGCCCCTCTTCTAGGAGAGAGCAAATTAGATACTGTTGTCAGTTTCAGCTCTCCTGTGGTTTACGCATTTTGAACGTTGACCTGTGATTGCCGCAGTCTTGATACCAGGGAATCTGTCATCTTCCTCCCCATACTTTTGATATAGTGGATACTTTATCGTTTATGTTATTATCCTAGTCAGGCTTCTTTTTATAAGTGCAGAAATCCAACAAGGGCACAGCAAATAATACACACAAGCTAAGCAAGAAAGAGAACCTTTTGTCAGAGAAAATGTTCTGTGACATGGCAGCCGGGGATGATGAGAGCAGGGGCTCCTGGGTCCGCCCCTCATTCTTTTCTCTCATTTCTGGAGCCTTTTGGAGTCACCATGGCTTCTTCTGCTGTGATCCTGGCAGCCGGCAGTTCTGGCCTCATGTTCTGTGTTGACCAAAGAGAAAAGGGTGACTTCCCCACCCGTTAAAAATCTAGGAGACCTGAGTGAGCCAGCGGGGTCCTGGTCTCAACCCTTAACTGGTCACAGTAGTGAGCGGGGTGGGTACGACCTCTGGCCCAGCCTGGTCTTGTGCACACCTTTGTGTTGGGAGAAGGTGGACAGAGGTGTGAGTAGATGCAAACAGCAGCCGTGTCCACTTTGCACGTAAGGAGGGAGAAGTTTCGGGGACAGAGGCTTGGCAAGGGCTCAGGTAGCAGCTGAGCCAAGCGGTCAGCGGAGCTCGTAGGGGTCCCTTCGAGGCTTTGCTCCCTGGCCCCCTTGGCCTTGTCCCGGGAGCAAGCTGCAAGCCAGCCCATCGGGCAAGGAAGGCACCGTGGCACAGAGCAGTGGTCGCCTCGTCTCTCTGCCCTCCGTGTCTGCATTCCACCACAGATGGCTCTTGGAGAAGAGGCTCTTCTGCTCTGAAAAAAATTTTCTTTAAGTTTGTGCAAAGATCCACACATTCAGAGAAAAGAACACTGGATCTGGGTCCAGGAAGCTCTAAATTTAGTCCTGGTTCTGCTGCTGCTTTCTCGTGTGGCCTTGAACAGGTCACTTCCCCTCTCTCATTCTCTGTGAGCTCAGGGGCCTGAACTAGGTGGTCTCCAGGGCCCCTTGCGGGAGTACATGCTAAAAGGTCTCCAAGTGGAGAAAGGGATCAAGCCTTTTTCCCAGCCTGCTCCTGTGGAATGGCGTATGGTAATACCAGTGTTACATAGGGTTGTCTGTGCCAGGCACTGTTCTTAGTGCTTTGTGTGCGTGAGTTGTTATCCTGACAGCAACTGTACTATCTGGAGTCAACAGATGAGGAATCTGAGGCACAGAAAGGTTAAGAAACTTGTGCAAGGTCACACAGCCAGTAAGTAGTAACAGCGGAAGTCTGAACCCAGGGTGTCTGTGAGGCTCACTTGCAACCCCACTCAGTTGCTCCAGTGCACGTGTGAACACACATGTAGTCCTCAATGCATGCAAGACCAGCAAGCCAGCGCTGGCCATCTTGTTTCCCCGAATTCTCAGTTCCCCATTCCCAGAAGTACTTCAGATTCTGTAGAAAGTGACTTGTGGGTCAAAATCTCTGTCATCTAACTCCTAAAAGTGGTCATTCCCCAAGAGAAAACAAAAAAGAATACTTGTTTGTAACCCTGACTCACTTATTCGAGCCGGAGGACACTCAGACAAGTTAGAAAATGTTGCTTCACTGTCTGGGACTGGAGGGCGTGTGTCTTATCTTCCTTCATTGTTTCCAGCCTGAAATCTTACAAGACTCCAGACTCGTCACACTGTACCTCACAATGCTTGTCACCTTCACAGACACTTCAACGTGGAAAATTCTCCGGGGAAAAGGTCTGTGGGACTCTCTTCAAAATCTCTCCTAAGTAGCAGAGCTTGGGCACCTTTTCACCTTTAAATTTTTTTTTAAGTTTTTTTATTTATTCATTTTAGAGAGCAAGAGACATCAGTTTGTTCCACCTATTTATGCATTCTTCGGTTGATTCTTGTATGTGCCCTGACCCGAAGTCGAACCCACAACCTTGGCAATTGGGATGATGCTCTGACCAACTGAGCTACCCGGCCAGGGCCTTTTTCACCTTTTTAAGATGCAGTTTTGCCATCGCGAGCCTCAGGAAAGGGCCAAGACCATACAGGCAAAGGTGCCTTTCACATTTCCCAGCAGGTTGCACCCTAGTGTCCAGGGTGTGTTTAGTATCGTGTTACAGTCTGTCCTTTTTTGGAATTTATGTTAAAGCTATGGTCCCTCTGATCTTTTTTTTTATTACTCCTGCAGCACCTAGTGACAATATTTGCCTACATTAAGCCTTGTCATTTCATTTGGCAAATCATTCAGCAGCAGATAATTCTCTCTTGACCATAAAGTTTGTGTTATAAGGCTGCCTGCTTCCTTGAGTATTATACTTAGCTTTATGCTTTCCATACACTCACTGCGTCCCCCCGTTCGGCACGCAGCCTGCTCTGTGCCGTACGCTGCGCAGACACCGCTCTGTGGCCACTCTTGCTCGCAGAGCTGAGAGCCTCGTGGGGGAGACACACTTTGCAGACAAGTCACGTGCATGTCCTGTGCCCTGATAACAGCGTGGGAGGTGGTGCCCGGAAGGAAGAGCACAAGAGAAGTGGGAGTTGCGTGGGGTAGGGACAGCCTTGCCTCGCTCTGTCGGGGCCCAGGCCTTCATGGAGAAGTGCTGTCTGAGCTTGGAGCAGGTGGGAGAGTTGGAGGTCACAGAACGGAGAGGAGGGACAACTTTGAAAGCAGGGGAAGCTCATGTTCGAAGGCCCCGGCTCAGGAGGAGGGTTTCCTTTAAGGCACTATCCTGGGTTCCGGGCAGGGTTTAAAATGTGGTGAGCTCTGGGCCCCGCCAGGGAGCTTCAGTCTTGTTGGAGAGAGGAGGCAGCTACAGAGAATAGACAGTACCAGGCCCTTGGAGGGAATTAGAAAAGGTGCTACAGGAGCTCAGAGGCTAGGGACGGGAGTTCTGGCTTGGGGATGATGGGCCCCATCACCTGAGGATGACACTTGAGCCGGGCCTTCCAGGAGACAGGGTCCTGGATATGCAGTGTCTCCGTGAATCCTGGTCCCAGACCCAAGGGAGTAGGAAGGCAAGCCAGAAAGTGTCTCATTTCCTGGGGCCCTGGGTGTGGGACATGGCTTTTTGTCCCACCTAAACAGTTCACATTATGGTCAGAGATTTTTTTTTTGTCTCAGACTTTTTTCTTTGTTTAGGTGAGAGTCTTCGACCAGCCATGAACCACATCTGTGCAAATATAATGGGACATCTCAACCTGCGTGGGTTTTACTCCGTGCTGCAGGTCTGTGACCCAATCCCCTGATATGTGACCTTTACTCTCAGAACCTGCACTTGGGTTTTTATGTTTGGTTTTAGCATATCCAGTGCCCTCCTCACAGAAAGAGTTGAATGCTCAGTGTCCTCTCCTCCCTCCCCCTGCCTTGGGTCACTTGGGTTACTTGTGGTTTGGGTGAAGGGAGGCAGTGGCACTGGGATACCTTTAATGTGCTGTATCTTTGGCTACAGGTGTAATCCAGTCACTTGAAATTGAAACTCAGGGGGAGGAGGCCTCAGGGCTTGTTCCCTCTGGCTCCTTCTCGGTTGGTGTCTGGAATTAACTTGGTAGCTCTGTGTCCTCAAAAGCCTTCTGTCCACACTGCACCTTCTGTGCCAGCCCGCACAGCTGGGGAATGGTCAGAAGCCTAGCCTGCCGTTTAGAAGTAATACTTTGGAACTCCTCAGTTTAAGAAGTGGCGTGGGTCAGGCCCCTCCCTCTACTTGGCACTGGAATGGGCTCTGTGGACGTTGCCTCGCTCTCTCTGCACAGCACCCTGGGGGGCAGAGTGACGGCCAGAGCTCCCCCCAGTAAGGAGGCCTCTATGGGACCCTACAACTGGGGGCTGCTTGTCTTGAAATTTTAAGTCTGGTATTTTTGTCAGCTGTTAATTTTTTAACTGTCTCTTATTTTAAAAATTAAACATACTATTTAAAGGTGAGGGAGGGTATAATGAACCTCTATACCCGTCACTTTTCTCTCCCCTCATTTTTAAAACATTCCAATTTAGTTTTCTATCTGAGGCACTCATTTTACTTTTATGCCTCTCTTTTTTAAAATGAATAAATGAATGCAGAGTTGGCATTGTTCCCTGACCAGTTAAAATGTTCTTTCAGATACTGTTAACCCGTGGCCTGGCGAGACCCCGTCCTTGTCTGTCTAAAAGCACTTTAACGGCAGCCTTTTCTCTAGCATTGCGGTGAGTAGGGACAGCTGAGGGGCTGGCCTGCCTCCGAGGGCTTTGCCCTCTTGCTTCTCTTCCCTCTGGTCACCCCGTCAGGTCTGGGTTTGCCCACTTCGTCAGCATCAAGAGGAAGTGCTGGGCTCGGGGAAAGGGGTGCAGCTCTGGCTGTTCTTTTCTTTGTTTTCTGTCTGTAGTCCTGAATGTGTTGGTTCTCAGTCAGCCAGGAGTCAGGATAAAATCCCTTCTCTTTTCGAGCTTTTAGTTGATAAAGGAAACCTGTGAGCTGGAGGAGGGCCAGCAAAGGGCGGCGTGAACAGATTGAATAGTGGTATAAACCTGGGTTTGGAAGGCCAGCGCTGACCCGCAAAGGGGGCAGTCACCAGTTCAATTCCTGATCAGAGCACATGCGTTCCAAAATCCTTCATTTCCCTCCCTCCCAGTCACTACCCCCTCCCTTCTCCCCATGTAGTTTTTTATTCTCCCTTTTTTTAAGTTTACTGTATACCTTGAACATTTCCTCATATCAGTGAAACTTCAGAACTGATCTTTCATAGCTGTGTCATGGCTGTACTGTCCTCGACCCACCCTTGCCCTTGGTGGATGGCCCCGTTTTCAGTGTCTAGTTTTTCTAGAAGTCCGGTGCGGCATAATTCCAGGCAGCTTGGGGGTGTTGGCCAGGCTGCTCTTTCGTCCCCGGTTGGCATGCAGACCTGTCTGAGTGAGGTGACCTGTCTGTGTCCAGCCCTGTGGTTGCCGCACAGTTTTCGGACACCCTGATCCGGCCGTTCCTCACCCACATCATGTCTGTGCCTGCTCTCGTGACGCACCTTGGCACAGTGACCCCTGAGGTGAGTGGGCTCGGAGTTCTCCCCAGTTCCACTGTTGTCTTTCTTCCTAGAAATTAGCGCGTGAAATGCTCTCTGTTAATTCCCACCTCTTCCCCTGAGAACTCTTCTAAATCAGGAGCCACTGTGGGCACACTTTTGTTAATAGCTCAAAGAAACAGGCTCTCATCTTCATTGCTTTTATTTTTGGAGATCAGCAGCATGTTTGGGTACTAGGGGGTGACCTGCAGGTGGTCCAGTTCATGCTCTAGTGGGAAGTCCTTCCTGTCCGCTTTCGCTTTAACGTCTGCACTTGTTCGCAGCGCCTCACTGTTTTGGAATCTCATGACTTGCTTCGTAAATTCATCACGTTTTTAAGAGATAAAGACCGATGCCGCGATGTCTGTGAAAGTTTGGAAGGGTGCCACACGCTTTGTCTAATGGGTGAGTGTCTGTGGCTGGAGTGCGGTTGTATTCTGGATGTCGGGAAAGGCCCAGGTGTTTTTTATTTTCACCATTCTGGTGACCACAAGCTGTGTTTGGCCCTGCTAAGCAGTGCTTACAGTAAAGTCGTAATCAGATAGACAGTTAAAGTAGACATGTGGAACTGAAAATCACATAGGAAATACATCAGCTCGGCAGACTGGTCGAGTGACTGTAAATGAATGTTTAATCTCAGCTCTCAGCTTCCTGCCAGCCCAGGGGAAATTGAAAACACGATGAGCTGCCTGGATAACTCCAGACTTGGGAGAAGGGGGGGTGCGGCTGGGGAGGGCTCTGAGCAGGGCCTGCCTCATCTGCTTTACTGTTTTCATCATAGATGAAAGGGTCTGTGGCCAGAAGCATTCGAAACAGCAGGCATACATAATTCTCATTGCCTTGTTTATTTTATGTAGGAAAAGGTGCTTGGGCTAAGTTTTAAGGGAGTCCTCACACAAGGCATGTTAAATAACTTTGGTGAACTTTGAGTAACTGATTTCCAGGAAATTCAGATTGTCTTCAAAAGATTATTTCTTCTGTTAACCTCTGGTTTTAAAATCTTAGCATAATATTAAAGTGTCACACTAGCTAAATATCACATACCTCTGTGCGCCAGAGATTCTGTGTCGTACAATCTTCACATCAAGTGTGGGGGTCGTTATCCCAGTCTTCCTGATGAGGAAACAAGGTTCGAGGGGTGGGTTGAGGGTCACATGGCTGGTCTGGGGCAGAGCTGGGACGGGAAGCCAGGGTGGCCTGCCTCCGAGCCCTGCACTGCCCTGCAGCGCCAGCACTGACAAGCGCCCTCTGTGTGGAATTGCTCACTACACACCGACATGGCTGCCTGGGCCCCAGGCATGGAGCAGGGCTGGGAGCCGTTGACGCGCATCTGTCTGGGCCCAGCGCGCTCAGCCTCCCCCTTGTCTCTGTAGGCAACCTTCTGCACTTGGGCTCCCTCAGCCCCAGAGTGTTGGAGGAGGAGACGGATGGGTTTGTGAGCTTGCTCACCCAGATGCTGTGCTACTGTCAGAAGTACGTGTCCCAGAAGAAATCCAACCTGACCCACTGGCACCCTGTCCTTGGCTGGTTCTCCCAATCCGTGGACTATGGGTGAGTCCCAGAGGCAGATCACTCTCTCTCCTGCCGCCTCTTGCCTATCATCACCTCTCCCCTCTTGCTTTATTTCAGCTTATGTTGTTTTGTTTCTTAGTACAGAGGTAATGTGTATTCACTGTATAAAGCACAGGTCAGAAGAAAAGCGAATAAAAACCGCCTTGTGAGGCCACTACCCGGAGGCGGCCTGTGCGCACGCCCTTTCAGCCTTGCCCCTCACAGCTGTTCCCAGAAGGGAGGTCGCGTCGGTCTGCCTTCTGTCCCGTTCACGTAGTGTCTGTAAATGCTCTCTCTTCTCCTCCAACGTCACTTTTTTCATTGCCTGGCTGCCGTATTTTGGAGATACTAAAATCAGACGCGTGATTCAAAGGGAATTGAAGTCCCTCCAGATCCTTTTCAAGAGGTGGAATGTAAATTTAAAAGTTTTAATCAAGAACTTAAAAGTATTTTTAAAAAAGTACCGCCGGGCTAGATGATAGAGATTGAGTAAGATGGTGTCACACATTTAAAAGGCGTGCCCTGGGCTGGGCTGAAGCGGGTCTCAGGTCTAAGGCAGCTGGACTACTCAGCCGCGTTCCTGGGGCCCCTGGCAGGTGCTCTTAAGGCAGAAAACTGAGGGCCAGGGAAGGAAATCCCCAGGTTTTCTCCCTTTTCCTTGTACCTGAGTGACATCCAGTTAAAAAAACTGATTGCCAGCTGACAACCAGTGCCCCGCCCTACACTGAGGACGGCGGAGGAGCGTGGGCTGGGCATTGGACTGCTGTGAGCAGTGTGTGGGGCGGAAAGCACGGTGGTGAGCGGCCTGGTCTCTCTGGGGGGACCTTGGACAAGTCTCTTCACTTCCCTTCCTTCATCTGGAACGCGGGGGGAGGGGTGTCTCAGAGGACCGGCTGAGACGAGCCTTAGTCCCAGCCCCTGCTCAGCGCGTGGTGGCTGTTGCTGATGTGGTGCTGGAAGGCAGTGAGAGCCACCACAGGGTCTCGAGCAGGGAGGCAGTGAAGGTGGATTTCGGACTGTGAGTCCGATGCTGGACTGCGGTGTGGAATGGGGAAGAAGCAGCACCTGAAGGCAGTGAGACTCCTAGGAGGCTGGAGAGTCAGCGAGAGTTGTAGGCCAGACCTGAAGGTGGGCTGTGAAGGGGAGGGCAACGCAGCAGGCCTGAGATGGCATTTGTCATCTTAGTGGTAAATAGGAGCAGGTGAAAGGTGTCCGGGAGATGGCAGTGACGTGTGGGGACCCAGGGCAGGCAGTAGGGCTGTTGGCAGCACAGAAAGTCTCAGTAGAGCACAGGGAAGACAGAGAGGTCAGTGCCTCCCACATCCAGGCCTCAGCAGCAATTTGTGGAGCTCCCTTTTTAAGTTGTTCATTTATCTTATGGACCATGTTGAATGGCAGATGCTAGCTACACCTCCAAGTGGAGGGCCCCTCCCTGGCCACTCCATGGCTCTCCCTGGCCATTCGCCGGGTGGACCTGACATACCTGGTCTCCTTTTCTCTCCCAGCCTTAACGAGTCAATGCCATTGATCACCAAACAGCTGCAGTTCCTGTGGGGGGTGCCTCTGATCCGGATCTTCTTCAGTGACATCCTAAGCAAGAAGCTGCTGGAGAACCAGGAGCTGGCGGCCCACGTGCAGCCGGCATCCCCGCAGAACGTGCTTCCTGTGAAGAGTGAGTGGTTGGAGCCGGCTGGCCCATGCCTTTGCCGGGCCGGTATACCTTCTGGGTGTTCCAGGGTGCTTGTCCCCCTCTGTTGTGTGACGGTCTACTTCTCCCACAAAGATTTTGAGACAGCTTAAATCAATTTTATATTGAGCAAAGCAGTGAAAAAAATCCTTGGCAATAGAACACAGGACTTGGGAAACAGATATAGGTGAGCAAAATCAAGGCCGTGCACAGAGAATGTCCACTGATACATGTTCCACGGGGCGGCCGCGGTTTTCTCTGCACTTCCATTTGGCCCTGAATTTCCAGTAGCCAAGATGAAAAGAGGCTCGGGACCCTTTCTTCCCATAAATAAGAAGACGTGTTTCTTAGGGGAGGTAGAGCTTTTCTGCGTGCCTAATAAAAGAAGTCTCCCAGGTGGGGCTCCTGAAGAAGCTGGGTCACCAGCGCAGCAGTGTCCCATTGCAGGATCAGTGATGGGTTCTGTGGAGAGGTTTCTCACTGCCCACACCGATAAAAGTTAAGGAAATGCCACTAACACATAAATCAGTAGAGTTACTGCCCGCAGCCGGTTTCCAGGGTCAGGGTGGCTCTTCCTCTGCCCGACAGTGTGCTGCAGAGTCCCATCTTGTCACTGTCAGTGAGTGTGGGCTCAGTGACTGTCACTCCAGCAGGGTACACATGGGACGGGTTAAAACAAAAGTGGAGCACATCCCCAAGCTGAGTGTCAGTACTTGAGGCTTACACCCCTTCTTCCATCTAAAAGCACAGAAAGTTGGGGATCAAGCAGGCCCCCCATGTTTTTTCCCCTTTCCCCTAATATAGTCCTTGGAATTTTTACCTTTGTGGACTCTGAAGTTAAGTGGTACGCACAAGGATCCTCTGTAAGAATTACATTGTCTGGCTCCTGAGAAATGTTCTGATTCTGAAGATGTCTTTGGGTTTTACCTAAAATCCTATTGTCAGCGCGTTTCTGAATTATTCCAAAGAGATGACTTGAATCAAGCAGCAGCCGCACTGTCAGGTTGTGGCTGTAAATTCGGAACCTGATTGAAGTGCTCTTCTAGTTACAGGGCGGGGCTTGGCAGAAGGCTGAGCTTCTGCTCACACGCTCCTCCTCCTCTCCACTGCCAGATCTCCTGAAGCGCGCGTTTCAGAAGTCTGCGTCGGTGCGGAACATTCTCAAGCCTGTCGGGGGTAAGCGCGTCGACTCTGCGGAGGTACAGAAGGTCTGCAACATCTGTGTCCTCTACCAGACCTCGCTGACGACGCTGACCCAGATCCGGCTGCAGGTTCTCACAGGTTCGGGATACATAATGTCCTTGCATGAGTGTGCCCAACCTTTTCCTTTGTAGCTGAGCGAGGAAGAGAGTCCCCTCTGTGAGCAGAGTTGGGCATCCGGGACTTTCAGGTGGTGGTGCAGGAGTTTGTGGGAATAGGTGTGACCAGGACAAGCAGTCTGTAAGCTCTGGCGCTGTTTGCTACGTAAAGTGTTAAAGCTTCTCTGATGCATTTTATGTCTTTTTAAATCATAAATTGCCGCTGCTTCTCCTTTTCACACGTACTACACCCTCAGGTGTTCACAGCGCAGCCGTGTATGCCTGGCACCGAGGGCATGTGGTGAATTAGACGGCCCTGGTCTGTGCTCCCAGGAGATTGTGTTCTGGTGGGAGAGACCAGTAACACACAAGGGGAAGGTGTACTCCGGGTAACGGTGGGCGCTATGACCATGATGGTAACAAGGGACACTGCTGGCTCAGGCTAGAGCACGGTTTCTGAGCCTCAGCACGGTTGACAGTTTGGGCCAGGTAATTTGTAGAAGCCCCCCTGTCATTGCAGGATGTTTAGCAGGCCCTGGCCCCGACCCATAGACGCCAGGAGCACCTTCCCCTACCCCCTAGTTGTGACAGCCATACCTGTCTCCAAACATCACTGAATGCCCCTGGGGGACAGAATCCCCTCTGGTTGAGGACATCTGAGCTGGTGTAATGATGAAGATGGAAGCAGGGGGACATACGATCTGTTTCAGAGGCAGATCGGATTTGGGGGAGTGGGGCCTAAAAGTTTCAAAGATGGTGCCAGAAATTTTGGCCCAAGCAACAGTGTGGATGATGGGGCCAGTTGCTGTGCTGGGACTGGTGGGGGCGGGGCGTGTGGGGCATTGAGAGCTCCGTTTTGCCTGTGATGAGTGTAAGGCACCTGCTGTCATATAAGTATAGTCTGCCGGGGCACACTCATGAGCCATGGGGCATGAGCAAAGGAGTGGCATGTGGAGCCTCGGGCCTGGGGCAGGCTCCCTGAGGAGAATGCGGGGGGAGAAGAGAAGGGGCCCAGACCAAGCCTGGGCAGCCCAGCACTAACCTGAGGGTTTGTACGGCGTACTGAGGGAGGCAGTTTTGCTGCCTGTGTTCAGCTTTATAAGGTGGCCACAACTTGAAGCCTCCCCCACTGCCCCAATTAAAGAATCCCGAAGGAGGTTTTTGGCCATCTGGACAATGCATACTTAGAGGAATGGAGGTAAAGTAGTTTAATAGTGTCTGTATAATATCCAGCCTACTAGCGCTGTGCACATTCAGTCATAGAAAATTCACTAACTTTAGAAGCACCGCTGTTTTTCTGCTCTCACAATGCGCAAAGCACCTTTGTTTATGTCCCTCACAAGCGCATGACGGTCCTGGAGGCCCATGCCGCCCCTCTGACCAGGCCGTCCAGAGCACCCCATCTCTCTTTCTGTACAGTCGCTCAGGAGGCAGCCTCTGTTGAGTCGGGCACGGTGCTGTCGGCGAGTGTTCTCGTCCCACCGGGAGTGCCCGGGCACACTCTGGGCGGTTGCTCTCCCGGTGTGTCCTGTGGGAGTGTGTTTATGATCGCCCCAGTGTAACTGCCTGTTCCGTTTCTTATTTCTTTTTCTTCCTCTCTTTTTAGCTTATGTTTAAATTGTGAGATTGCCGCACTTTATAAACCACATCCCCTGCCCCTGAAAAGCTGGGGCAGACTGTTGGGACGATAATGAAATGGTGTTAGGCATTTCGTTGGCTCCTTTACAGTCCTTCGGTTCGGCAGTACCGTTGACTGTCGTCCTGCCCCCCACCCCGTCCCAGGCGTATTTGCCTTCCCCAGACGGTTCTGTTTGAAATGAAGTAATGCTGTAAAATGAGAGGTACTGTAAGGACTCAGATATAAGGTGGCTCCTCCTGTTCTGAGGAGTAAGGTAAGAAACGCCACTATTGCACATCCAGTGACACGCGGAACTCCAGGGTCAGACTTCCCAAGTCAGCAGCGTCGTTGATAGACATCAGCGTAACAGTGACGGAGCCTGTGTGTCTCAGGCCTTTAGCCATCGGGAAGCCAGCTCACTCCGTCCTCACCCAAGATGGGACTCTTGTGTACTGCCTGAGGGCGTCTCTGCCACGTGCAGTCACCGCTCGCCCACTTTTAACAGAATAGTGGAAGCAGACGAGAGGGCACCTTGCTAAACGGGAGTGAGCCTGCAGGGTGGTTTAAAGTAGGGCTTGACATGAGTTTAAACTACTATTGCCCGAGGGCCAAGGCCAGCCCACCCCCTGCTTTTGTAAATACGGTTTTATTTGAACAAAGCCACATTCACACTGTCTATAGCTGCTTCTGTGCTACAGTGGTTGTGACAGAGACCGACCCACAGAGCCTGAAAATACTGACTCTGGCCCGTTCCAGAAGAAAAGGTGCTGATCTCTGATTTAAAACATAAATGCTGAGTCAGACCTGGGTTCTATAGTTGGTCTTGACATTTATTGGCTGTGTGATTTTGAGCTAGTTAACCTCTCTGGTCTTCAGTTTCCTCCAAAAATGGAGATAATATTGGGGTTCACATTAGGAAGGAAAAGCACATGCATGTCAGTATTGGGTTGGCCAGATGTTCATTTAGTTTCTTCCATAAAATAAAAGATACATTTTTCATTTTCACCAATAACTTCTTTGATTTGGATATTTCGAGTGTGACAGCATCTCCCAAGAGGCATAACACTGATTGTTCTCAGTTAATGTCTTAATTTGATCTGTCACCTTCGACTGGTCTACCGACCGTGGAGCATCGTCCAGAGAGAAATCTCCAGCACCAAACTTGGCAAACCACTTTTGACACGTACGATCAGTCACAGCGCCTTCTCCGTGCACTGCACACATCTTTTTGTGCATGTCAGTTGCGTTTTTACCTTTCTGGAAATAATAGAGCATAATGTACCGAACATGTTGCTTATATTCTTCCATCTTCAGTATTAAAATGGCTACACAAAAATTCACCAGTTTTGATAAGTTCTTTTTTAAATGCACGCTGATAGGACAGTTGTCACAGTGCAGTCTAACAGAATTGTTTCAAATGAGGGTAGAGACAACTAAGCACCACTAGAGCCATCGTACAGAAAGAACCAAGCGAACTTTCCGGCCAGCCCAGTACTTTGAAAAGTATGGGGCCTATAGTAAGCACCCATTAAACGTTAGCGATTGTCATTATTCTCACGGTAATAATGATTTTCTTAGAAATTGCACCTTCTTCCTCTCACACGCTCTATGGTTCACTGGCACGTGTGCTCTGTCTGAAGCTTGGATCTCTCTGGCCTCTTCCAGGTCTCACCTACCTTGATGACCTGCTGCCCAAGCTGTGGGCGTTCATCTGCGAGCTGGGGCCCCACGGGGGGTTAAAGCTCTTCTTGGAGTGCCTCAGCAACGACACGGAAGAGTCGAAGCAGCTCCTGGCCATGCTGATGCTGTTCTGTGACTGCTCCCGGCACCTCGTCACGTAGGTGGACTGCGTGGTCCTGAATCCCTCTCCTGGAGTGTGGGAAACCGCAGCACCGAGTCAGGAAGGAGGCAGTTGTCGATGTGACAGTTGCCAGCATCTGGGTGGCAGGCCCAGCGCCTGCTTTTGTGAGGAACATTGTAGAAGAGGTGGATGAGGAAACATGACCAAGTGGGTGGTGTGTAATAGGGGGTCAGCAAGTGTTAGTTGCCATCCTTTCCGGGGAGCTGGGTCAGTACTGCCGAATGTGGGCTTTAGGGTTTCCTGGATCTGGGTCCAGATTACCTCAGCCATTTACTCCGTGTGCCAGATGGTTTACTAGAAAATTTCGGAGCCAGGGAGCCCAGGTGCAAGACAGATACCCTGGGCAGTGGGGCAGGAGGCCGTGCCTCTCTGAGCCTTGGTTCCAACATCTCCAGTGTGACAAGAAGCAAATGAGAAAGGACTGTCAGGTCCTTAGTGCAGTGCCTGACAGTGAGGAGTTAACAAGTGTCAGTCCTGCTCAGTTCCTGTGTTCTTTAAGCTTCTGTTCTGCTTGTGTGCTTGGTGTTCTTTTAATTCCCCTTTTCCCGAAAGGCCGGTGAAGAATCATAAGATGGAAGGGACCTCAGGCAGTTATGTTCAGGCTAGAAGACGTTGGCCGGAGGGCATCAGGGCCTTGTAGGTGGCAGGTTGGGTAAGAATCATGGAGGGAAGGGCTCAGTGAGCAGCAGAGGCAGGAACAGTGGTCTGAGCCGCTGGTGCAGGTGCCCTGAACCGATGGGTCAAGGGGTGACCCAAGAGTGAGGCAGGTTCTACGGTGAATGGAGCCGGGTTAGGATCTTTTCAGAGAGAGATGTATCTTAAATAGTTCATTTGTTCATCTGTTCTTCCAAACATTGTTCATTCACTCGTGGGTACTTCTCAGGTGCCTACCAGGTGCCACTGGTGCCTGTTGGAGATGCAGAAAGAGAGGCCACAGCTTCCCCAGGAGGCGCAGGCTCAGTCACGTGGTATTCCAGCATGGCTTCAAGCATTAAGAAAACGTCACAGTCCAGTCCTTATGAGCAAGAAAAATAGAGTAGAGCTTACTGTTTTTTCATAACTGTGCTTTTTAACTCTTTGCTCTGGACAATTCACATCCGTTGAAAGCAGAGAGAATATAGTGAGCCCTGTGTGTCCCTCAGGAGCCTCAGCAGTGACTCATGGCCAGTCCTGCTCCCTCTGTCCCCCACCCGCTCTCCTGTCCCTCGTCCTTTTGGAGCCCAGCCTAGACTCTTGCCACCTTACCTGTAAATTCTACAGTAAGTGTCTCTAAAGGACACAGCCTGTTTCTTAACCTTGTTTGGTCTTTTCAGAAGTGTAGATCTCGTCTTTCCCTCTTCTCAGTGGGCAGTGTGAGTAATTTTCTTTTTGATGCAGGATCCTTGATGACATTGAAGTTTATGAAGAACAAATCTCATTCAAACTGGAAGAGCTGGTCACCATCTCCTCCTTTCTGAACTCCTTCGTGTTTAAGATGATCTGGGATGGGATCGTAGGTAAGGCAAAGGTGGCAGCCGGCGGTTCGGTCGATGCTGCAGGCAGGGAGGCCGGCGTCGGTAGCAACAGCTGATTCTTAGCCGCGTTGTCCGTCAGCATTAACTGAAAGTGCACATTCCTCACCCAGTTGCAGGTGTTACTTCTTCATGTTCCGTCTGTGATTTCTCGAGACAGTGGTGTGGTTAAAGCAGTCTTGTTCTCCCACGTGTTTTTCAAGATTTGCTTGTGTGTGTCAAGAATTATTAATAATGATTAATTTTGCTCCAAATCTCCTTTTGATTCTTTTGAGTTTATTTTATCTTTGAGAAGATAAAATGTGGGCCAGGTCACACCTGGGAGTTGTCCCCAGTGTGTCCCCAGTGGCCCAGTACAAAGCTTCTTAGATTGGAAAGGTCCCGGATGGCACGCTCGTGGCCAGCGTGAGTCACCATGTCTGAGACGAACGCAGGTCCTCCAGACACTTGGAGCGCATGCAGGGTGCCCTCTAGTCCGGCTCCACGTGGAATTCAGAGTGAGGGAGAGGAGGACCTTGATGGGACCTGATGACAGGAGCTGTCCTCCCTGCTCCTCTCCGGTTGTGACCATCTTCATGAGTGTGACTGCTGCTTGTGTGCCCACAGAAAACGCCAAGGGCGAGACCTTGGAGCTGTTCCAGTCCGTGCACGGGTGGCTGATGGTGCTGTACGAGCGAGACTGTCGGCGGCGCTTCGCCCCCGAGGACCACTGGTTGCGCAAGTGAGCACGGGGGTGGGGAAGTAGGTTTACGGAGCCAGAGTCTCCTCCGTCAGGCTGCCCGGGGCAGAGCTGCCCGAGTGCTCTGTGCTCCTGTCCCAGGGCCGAGGGGAACTGGTCGCTCTCCTTTATCTTGTACCTGCACGAGGGAGCTGGTGTTGCAGTGAAGCACCTGTCAGGATGGGCCTCCAGCTGTCGCTTCTGCTGAAATACACGCACACTGAGGAGAGTAGAGCGCATTAGAGCAGCAAAGCGAGGCCACACTGATGGGGTTGGCCAAAAAGTCCATATGGTTTTTTTTTTCCATTTTCACCAGTAACTTTATTGATTTGGATACTTGGAGTATGTCGGCTATCTCCGACTAGTGGCTTCTAGTGGGCAGAGGCCAGGGGTGCTGCTAAACATCTGCCAGTGCATAAGACAGTCTCACAGCAGAGAATTATTTGGCCAAAGTGTCAATAGTACTGAGGAACTTCGCAAACCACTTTGACACAGAACCTTCTCCACACGTTGCATTCATCTCTTTGTGTGTTTCAGTTGTGTTTTACCTTTCTTGAAATAATGAAGCGTAATGTGCTAAAATGTTACATATTTTCTTGTCTTCAATGTTAAAATGGCTGCACAAAAATTCACCAATTTTGATGGTTTTTTTGTAAATGCCCGCTGATATGACAGCTGACACAATACAATCTAACAAAATTGTTTCGAATGAAATTAAAGACAACTAAGCACTGCTAGAGCCATCAGAGGGAAAATCTGCAGAGCTTTTTCGCCAACCCAGTAGCAGATGTTTCTTATCCACACTGGGAAGAAGAAAAGTTTTCAGCCAAACTGAGCAACAGGTTACATTAGTTCAATGGCAGTTTTTAAAAATCGGAATCAGCAGGGTAAAAAGTACAGCCTGGTCTTTGGGGGAACGGAGTCGGGGAATCCTCGTGCAACAACTAAACACAAGATCGTGTCTGCATTTTTTTTCAATGACACGTCAACTCTTGTGTAGCTCTTGAGGTTGGGGCGCTGGAGCAGGACTGGCAAGCTTTTTCTGCAGAGGGCCAGACGGTGAGTATTCTAGGCTTTGCAGACTAGACTGTCTCTGTCGCCGCTCCCCAGCTCTGCTGTTGCAGCCTGAAAGCAGCCGAAGACAATAATGAGTCCGCGTGGCTGTGTGCAAGGAAAACTTTATTTACAAAAGCAGGCAGCGGGCCGGATTTGGCTCGCAGGGTGTAGTTTGCCAAGAATGGGGTTTTGGTTTGTTTTAATTATTCCAAACCCTTGTCTTTTTAAGGGATCTCAAACCTAGTGTGCTCTTCCAAGAACTGGACAAGGACAGAAAACGGGCACAGCTGATCCTGCAGTACATCCCTCACGTCATTCCACACAAAAACGTGAGTCGCACTCAGAGCTGGGCTCCTTGCGTATCTTTCTGTTCCACCACGTGGTTCCTGAATTTCTGCCTCTGTTACAGAGATTGGAAGTAAACAAATGAGATCATTCACTCAGCCCTTGCAAATTCTGATGGGATGTTACTCTGTGTCACGCACAAAACTAATGGGGCACAGAGATCGAAGGCGACGTGAACTGGCAGTTCTGGTAGAGTGAGGTGTATGTTGCAGGGGCGGGTGCTGTGGGAGCCCAGCAGAGGTTCAGGGGCATGGGCAGCAGTGGGCAGTGTTCACAGGCCTCGGTGACACTGAGTGCAGCGCTCCTGGGAGAGGATGTAAGGAGGGAGAGAAGAAGCTAAGGAGGTCTGCGGGGACTAGAGGAAGAAGGGCCTTGTCCGCCAAGGGCAGGCACTTGAGTTTTGTCCAAAGCCGTTGGAGAGTATCCAGCTTTGGAAGCACCTGCTGAGAGCTGTGCTTCCGAAAGTCCTTGTGGGTGTGGTGTGAGGCGCTGGCTAGAGGCAGAGGTGTTCGGGCAGGCTGGCCGGACTCGGTGGGGCCACAGCCGTGTGAAGACGGTAGAGTCAGGAGGCAGCACTGCAGGCCTGGGAGAATGGCGACACTCGGAGGAGGTGGGACGGAGGAATAGGTGATGCTCCCGTGTCTGGTTTGGGCGCGGGGGGGCCTTTCCTAAGGTCGGGGCATGGCAAGGGCAGGTCTGGGAAGTGCTGGCGAGGTCAGCCTTGAGCAGGTGGCACTGGAGGTGTCCGTGACTCCTCGAGGCCATTGGACAAGTCACATTTTTACAAAATAAACCTCACTTTTCAGAGACACTTCCTCCTCACAGCTCTCTGACACTGTTTTGACCTTGATGGTGACACTGAATGTTAGTCACTCTTTACCCTCTAGCAGTGGTTCACAAGGGGACATTACTGTTTAAATTCTAACTGCACTTGACAGCAGAGCCTCTCAGAGGTGAGGGACCTCATGGAGATGACGTCGTCACACGTGCGCTCTGTGAGAGAGCCCTTCAGCAATCTCCCTGCCCTTGACTAGAGAGAGAACGTGCAGCTGTGCGAGGTGGCCCTTCTGTTGCCATCTCTGCCCAGGGATGGGGCACTGTTCCTCCCCTTCAGCTGGCCCACCTCTCTGTAACTTCTCCCCTTTGGCCGTGAAAGGTGGAATCTCCTCTCTCCTGAGACTGGCCGTCTGAGCCTCCTGTTGTCAGGGGTCAGCAGCCTTCCCCACTATTATTCCTTGTTGAAGTGGTTTTCAGCCCCTCATCTCCTGGGCCTGTCCCAGCTGGTAGAGGCTGACTTCACGCACAGCACCGTAGCAGGACCTGTATCTGTGAGGTCAGCCCTGGGCTGTGGCATTCCTGTACCGTATAACCGGGATCTCCACTTGATCTGCGGCTCACAGACCGGGTGCCGGGGCATCCCAGGTTGTCACAGGAGATTGTGAGTTTTATGAGGAACACAGTGCTCTGTATGAAGTACTAGCTCAAGATCAGTTTCAACATTCTTTTCCATGGTGTCATGCTTGCTAAGCTGGCTTTTGAAAATGAAATTTTAAAATCTTTTGTTTCAATATGTGTGTATTTTTAAAATAGAGCTATTAATTTCTTAGCACATAAATACTTGAGTGGTTAACTGCATGGAGCTATAAGGACTCCTTATGACCTCGGAGTGCCATGAAATAACGCTGAGCTGTGAGGCAGCCTCCGAGAGGCCTGTGCATGGCTAGTGAGTCCAGCTGTGTCCCAGTCCTCACTGGCTTTTTCCCTTTTGGGAATTCTGCCTAAGATTGTCATCAAGTCTTGTCCTTGCCTCACAAAATCTCTTCTTCCCCCATTGGGAAAACCTCCCCATCATTGTCTGAGCGCTCTTACAGTGGCGATTCTCAGGCCAGGGTGGGGCAGAGGGTTAGTGCTGGCCTGAAGGGATTTGTGGGAACCTTGAGAAGAGAGAGAGAAGGTGCTCTTCACACGGTAATTGAGAACTGTGACTAGTGGGACCAGGGCGAACGTGAGGGCACAGAGGAAGCGGATAAAAGGTTGGGAACCTTTATTCTGTAGGATCGTTTTTAAAGGATTCTGACAGTGAAAAAAATTACCTTTGAAATGTTTCTGTGTTTTAAATTTATAATATTGATTTCCTTTAAAGCAGGCATGGCTGTATAAAGCCATCTCTGTAACTTGTCTTGCTGCCAGATTTTTATGGTGGATTATTGACTGAACGAGGAGGAGGGTTCTGCTCGCCTACTTTTAACTGGACTCAAGCGGCAGCCGGGTCCCTCTTCCTGGAACCTTGATTCCTTGGCATGAGTTCAGCTGTCCTTCTGATTCCCAGTGGTGTTTTGGGGAACGTTTACTGTTCCCCAAGTCACTTCTGACCGGCAGCACATGTGGAAGCTCCCCGTTCTGGGTGCATCTCACGTGACTCATGCTTCGTTAATTTGTACAGGGTGCTTTAGGGAGGCCTCAGTTAACCCTGTTTCTGGTCTTACCTTTGTTCATTGCAGAGGGTCCTCCTGTTCCGAAACATGGTCACCAAGGAGAAGGAGAAGCTGGGGCTTGTGGAGACCAGCTCCGCCTCCCCTCACGTCACTCACATCACTATCCGACGGTCCCGGATGTTGGAGGTGAGAAGCCCCCAAAGAACTGTGCTCTGTGCAGTGTAGGCGTGTTAGTGCTTGATCTGTTGCCTCTGAATGGTTCCTGTCACTGCCTGATCTAATGACACTGAAATCAAGGCACTGGGAGCAGGAGAGTGGTCATTTGTCTTGCCACCTGCTCCGAGAGCTGCCTGATTAAACACGTCCTCAGTGCTGGGGACCGGGGACCGCAGTGCAGTGTTTCTTTCCCTCTTCACGGGAGGGCCCTGAGTTAGAGTATCAGACACTTCGTGCCTCTCTGAATTGAGGACAGGAAGTGCATTGTGCAGATATTCTCACGTCTCTGCAAACTCCGTTTGTCCCAGCCGGGCACGCTTCCCAGACCCCACTGTGGATGGGGAGGCTGGTGTGTGGGAGTTAGGTTGCCTGAGCCATCCTGGGAAATGCATTTATCACAGAGCTAGGAGTTCTCTGTAGACATAAAATTACTGAGATGCAAGGGAGTGGCCCACTGTTGCCAAAGCCAGTGTCCAGGGTTACCACTCTGTGGCAACTTCATGTGAATTAGGAATAGGTGCCTGTCCTCAAAACACTTCACTTCCCTGCGTCAGAAAATTGTCATAGTATATTGATTTTGTTGAAACAGAGCCCTGGCTACCACCTGCAGGAACATTGTCATAGTAAATGTGTATCCCTGTCTGCCTTGTGCGTGCCACGCCCTCCAGAGCCCAGGGCTGTGCCGTGGGCAGCCTCCCGTGTGCACATGCTGGTTCTGCGGCAGTGGGACTGGGGACCGAGCCCCAAGGACCTATTCCCAGGGACACTTGGCCTGATTCATTTGCCCACGCCTGCTCCTTAGACCTTTCATCACACTCCAGCCTCAGTTCCTCATTCGAAAGTTGGGCAGTGTTGGGCCATTGCGGGATCCCAGGACAGCCCATGGCCAGATGGCCAGCAGAAAGCCATGACTGCGGCCTTTCTGCCCTGCGCGCTTTCACTTCCTCCCTTGCAGGTCTTTCCTGCAGAGTTCGCCGTAGTTCCCTGACCACGGGTGATGGACACCGAGGTCTGCCAGGGAAAGTCAGCCTGGGATACACAGATGGGATTTTTGACATTGTTGAAAGTAGTGACAAGAAATGCAAGTGCCCACAGGGACCCTGCAGGCCACAGGAATGCGTAAAGCTGGCTCTGCGCAGGGGCATCCTGTTTGCACGCTAAACAGGTAGAGATATTCTTGCCTTCCACTGCTCTCTCCTGGTTTTCTTGAAGCACAGCCCTCAGTCTAGGTAAGGCTACCTAAGAGAAGCTTCCTCACAAATGAGCTGACGGACAGACGTCCAGCCTCGGTGTTGGGGAGCAGCAGGGAGTGGGCAGGTAGAGAACATGTGCCCCCCGAAACACTTAGCTCCAGCTGCCTACTGGAGATTTGGGCTCCATGATGCTCTCATTTAAGAGCGGACCAAAACTCGGGGTTTTGTGTAAAATACTCAGGTTTTCTATGTTGGGAAGGTCAGATAACACCTGTCTTCCGACCAAATTCAGCCTGTGGGCCACCAGTTTGCAACGTCTGCTTTCGCCAAAGAGAAGGAGCCCAGTTGCGTTATAGAATCTCACTTCTTCAGCATTTTCTTCAGATGCACCTGTCCTGTCTCTTAAAGTTCTCGGCCCTACCACCCCACCCATCACACCCCCTCCAGTGCGATTAGCACCCACAGGAAGTCTGGGTTGGTAGAGACTCTAACGTCACCTGAGAGTGACAGAGTACCCAACTCCCTTCTCAACTGTTATTGCTTATAGGAAAGTCACTTGAAATCCTGGTTACCTGAGCCTGCTTTTTAAAACACATGACTCAGGGACATCAAAGGAGGGGTGTCTGTCTTAGGCTTTGGGCAAAGTCTGTTCTCCTTTTTACATCCCATTAGAGATATCTTGTCATGAAAATGACCAGTGGAGTTCCTGTGGAATTAGGAGAGGAAGAGGGGCGTTTATTCAGTTATCAGTGTTACCATCTGGTGGTTTGATTATTGGAACAGGAGCCCAGTGGCCTTTGCTTGATTTGGACACAAGGGGGCATCCAAAAGCTGATATTAGAGTCATGATATCCAAGGCTTTTTTTCCTGTTTCCTTTTCTCTGGCTTGTGTCGAAGGCCGTGCTTCTGTGTAAGGGGTCCAGGTGTTAGTCCTGTGGGAAGGCATCCCCTCACAGAGGGTGAACTGGGCCTGGAACGTTAGCATTTGAAAACTGGGAGGAGCCTTAGACATACTCTTGCCCCAACCCCTTCCCCTCACCCTGTCAGTGGCAGAACGAAGGCCAGAGAAATTCAGATTCTCTGTCAGGGTTCCTCGGACGTTGGGCCTTGAAGGGCAAGACCAGCTCTCCCGTCCTCAGGTCAGGGCTCTGCATCTGCTCCTTGAGAGGCAGCAGAGAAGAGGAAGGCCTCACTCCCACTTACCTTCCCAAGGGGCAAGTTCTAAGCCTCACGCCACGACACCTGTTGCAACCACACAGTGGGGCGCAGCGGGAAATGCATTGGAGGAGGCAGGTGGCCAATTCCTCTGTATGACTTTTCAGGGGGAGGGGGGACTGACATGGGGCTGATGGAGCCAAATGGAAATTTGAGTCCAGCAAATGTTCCTTGGGCCCCGCCGAGTGCTCGTCCGCGTGCTGAGTGCTTTCATGAACGCCTCGTCGTTGAATCCGCGTGGCCCAAGTACCTGCTGACATGTGTAAAGGTCGGGGCAGCGTCATTTTAAAGCAGAATGGAGAAGATCCTGCAGGCATGCAGGACGTTTGTATCCTCCACTGGTCCCCAGTTCGGTGCCAGAATGATTGTCTTAATTTAGGCAGAACAGTTGAAACGCTGCAGCAGTGGCATGGTGACTGCCTGTTTTTCCCTTCTTCTCATCTAACTCAATGTGGTCAAACCTCACGTGCATGCACGTACTGCTCAGGACTGTGCACTTAGTCGTGTTCCTGTGCCGTCAGATACGACCTGGGAGGGTTCAGAGGTGACCTTTGTCATGCTCTCCAGCTTTGGCGCCCCATTCTGAGTAAGATTGGGACCCGCAATAGGATAGTCGTTTGGGTCACCAGGTGAGCATAAGGGGAGTGCATCAGCAGGAAGCCAGCAAGGGTTCCCCAAAACAGGTCTTGCCAAACTGGCCTCATTTGCTTTGTGACAAGGGGCCAGAGTGGCAGATGGGTGGGTGCTTGGAGATGGGGCTCTTCTGTCCACAAAACATCTGAGAACACTGCAGTTGTGACTGAGGGAGAAATGTGGGGTGGCCTCCATGGGATGTTGTGGTTGGTTTGCTACTTACGTGACAGTGTCTGAAGACATGGGTCTCACCCTGGTGAGTGGGCCTCACGTTGGGCAGAAGGACTCCTCCCTGGGTCGTGTCCAGTTCAGGTGCTGTGTGTTACGGTCACTGATGTGGAAACCTAAGCAGTTTGCTCATCAGCATCCACGTGCCGAAAGTACGTACATCACATCACAGAATCAGGAGCCAGGAAGACCTCAGCCGAATGTAATCCAGAGGCAAACTCAGTCAGGCGGTTTAGCAGGACTCTGAAGTCGTGTCGAGGGTTCTGGACAGGGGAGATGTGCTGAATGGCTGCGTGTGTTGAGAGAGCTGGACATAAGCCACAGGTGTGCTGAGGGTTCTCCCCTCTGCTCCTGTCCTCGTCCAGGCGCAGCGTCACTCCTGCACCGCGTCTCCTTGCTTTCTGCCTTGTCCCTGCCATCCAGCTGCTCTGCTACCCACAGAAAGATCTTTCTAAGACAGAAGTCCAGCCCTGTTGCTTCTTGCATAAACTCTTCTTTAACTCTCCATTGCCCTTGGGATATAATTGAAATTCTTCAGCATGAGTCACAAGGCCTTTCCTGATCTGGGGAAAGGTACCAGGAGTTGAGGGTGGAGGTTATTTTTAGTTTTCGTCTTCTAGCAGCCTGTGACTGTGATTGATTGATTGATTGATTGATTGATTTCACCATGAGCTGAAAGATACTTGGCGTTAAAGTAGAGAGGGTGGGACCTTGTCCAGGTTTCATCCCCTGTCTGATGATGAGAGTCATCATGACTCATCTTGTCCCATTTCCTGTCTCGCTGCCCTGTGTCCTCTCGAGGGCAGCCTCCCCTTGCCAGAGAGAGAGTGGGAAAGTCACATTCCCATGAGCAGACTTCCTTTCACCAGGCTGTCATTTCAAAGCAGGTGAGAACTGCTCTCCTGCACCTGTGCATCCTGGCTCCCACGTTTGGCGCACGTGGGGAGGGCACCCTGAGTCGGACAGCGGGCCTCAGGTTCTAATGGGCTGTCCTTCTGCCCTCGCAGGACGGCTACGAGCAGCTCCGGCAGCTCTCCCAGCACGCCATGAAGGGCGTGATCCGCGTGAAGTTCGTCAATGACCTCGGGGTGGACGAGGCGGGGATTGACCAAGACGGCGTTTTCAAGGAGTTCTTGGAAGAGATCATCAAGAGGGTGTTTGACCCGGCACTCAACCTGTTCAAGGTATTTAAGGGGAGCGAGAGCAGGGTTGACAGCAGCCAAATTTGAGGTGACAGATGAGAATTGAAGGACTGGGTTCGCTCGTTATCAGGCCTTTAACCTCTCTGCCTCTATCTGTCTTTTTGCCTTGCAGACCACCAATGGAGACGAGAGACTCTACCCTTCGCCCACATCTTACATTCATGAGAATTACCTGCAGCTCTTTGAGTTTGTGGGCAAGATGCTGGGGAAGGCCGTCTATGAGGTAGGCCCGTGACGGAGCACTGACGTGGAAAGGAAGATAAAACGGGAGAAGTCCCATGGGCTTGTGTGCATTTGTGTGGCCAGGCCTACCCGTGAAAACTACCTTTCATTAGGACAAAGCCAAGGAAAGGGGTGGGAACAAGGTCCTTGTGGAAACACTCGGTGCTCTCCTTCTGTTATCTCAGTCAGTCCTCTCAACGCTCCTGTGGCTTGGTGGCAGCTGTCCTGTTTCTACACGGATAAGCTCTCACACTGTGCTGTGACCAGATCCGTGTCCATGCCTGTGGACCTCCTACGGAAGGCCGTGTGCTCCTTTAGTTCTAGCTGGGGTGTGTCCTCCTCCTGGGCTTCTGCTCTGCCTCTGGGTGAGAGCCTGTCGTCTATGCTCCCCACACCCTGCTCCTTTCATCCCTAACAGCTGTGAGGCTCCACCGTCACCCATTTACAGAGGGAGAACCCGAGGCCCCGTGGCCAGGCCGCAGCAGAGCTGGGATTTGATCCCTGAGCTGGGTAGCTCGAAAGGCTCTGCCCGTAGCCACCACGCTCTCACGTCTCCGAGGGTCACTCGGTTGTTTGATGCGTGACGGGGAGGCACCGTCCAGATTGAAAGTTTAGGAAGTGCCTTGGGATGCTCTTGGTACCCGCTGCAGCCTGAGCTGGCCCAGGGCAGTTATTGAGGCAGAGTCCCTGGCAGACAGCGATGGCGAGCCTCTGCCTCCTCTCCCCCAGGGGATTGTGGTGGACGTGCCCTTCGCATCCTTCTTCCTGAGCCAGCTGCTCGGGCACCACCACAGTGTCTTCTACAGCTCCGTGGATGAGCTGCCTTCCCTGGACTCCGAGTTCTATAAAAACCTCACTTCTATTAAGGTCAGTGCGGGAAGGCGGGAAGGCTTGCAGGGCGCTAGCAGGAAGACGCAGAGACGTGAAGCCCGCAGGGATGTGGCGTGGTGGCAGGGGGTTTCCTGCTGTGGTAAAGATGCGCACTGTGTGGCCACCGCAGGCCCCCGCGTGTCCTCTGGGAACTGCCTCTCAGGACTGACGCCCATGGCGTCTGTCCTCGAGGTGATCAGTGTGGCCTTTGCTTCAGGCTGCGCAGCCGCCGCGCAGTTAGTGTGCAAGCAGACTCCGTAGGAGTGTTCGGTTCTTTGAGGACATGGTCCTCCCGGGTCCTGACACCTTCCCTTCTCTCTTGTATTAGCGCTACGATGGGGACATCGCCGACCTGGGCCTGACGCTGTCCTACGACGAGGACGTCATGGGTCAGGTAGGTCGTTCTCTGGGCTCTTCTTTCTGTACCTCTGTAGGCGTCCTGAGGCCTGCCCTACTCCCGGTGCAGGCCCCAACAGGTCCACAGACGGAGGGCCTGTCGTTTAGTCTCTCTTCCCTCTGGCTCTCACACCCACCCTGTCCCCCTTGTCCCACTTTGCCAGGAGGGAGGGCATCCCTCCTTCCCCCAGCTAACCTGGCCTTTGCCTGGCCAGCCCTCCCTTTACCTAGATCTCTTGCTTTACCAAGGTCGCGCTCTGGGTGATTCCTGATGGAAGCTGCGCCTCCCTGTTGGTAACACGGCTTTTCGTTACCATGGTGAGGATCAGCGGTCACACAGGGAGGACTGTGACTAGAGAGGGGGAGGAAGGCACTGAGAAGAAGTGCCCCTAACAGAATCCTGTCTGTTCCAACTAGTCACGAAGAGCAGAGCAGAAAGAAAAGACCCTTGGAATCGGGGCAGCAGAGTCATTGCCTCCCAAGGTTTCCCTTTCAGCTCCTCTCCCGAGTGCCCTCTGCCCTTCCCGCTGGGCCCAGGGGACACCTGCACAGGGTCTGTGTGTGTGGCCTGAGGGCTGCTCTGGAGAGACCATGCCGTGCGCTCGTAGTGCAGGGCTGGCCTCTCCGAGCCCTGCCTGCCACCCCAGAGAGGTCACTCGGTCTCCCCAAGCCGCATGCTCTGTAAATGCCTGCGTGCCCTACCGTCCTGCTGAAGAGCCACCAAGCACGCTGGCCTGAGGGCTCTGAAAAGCCTGTGAGAGAGAAGCCTAGTGTTGTTATGTAACCTCGGCTTTCCCAGCTCGCTGATCACAGAACCCCTCACACAGAAGGAGTCTGAAGTCACAGCTCACAGACAGGCTGTTCCTGGGAACCCTTCGTGGGAAACACCAGGCTGGGCAACTCCTAAGGCCCTTTTAGCTTTAAAGTCCTGTGGTGTGCCCCATGGCGTACACAGCAGTGGCACTAGGGGTCGCTGTCTTTCACACTCTGCATCTTTAGAGTTACAGTAATAGAATCCTCTTGACATTAGCTTTGAAACAATGAATACGCACTCTCTGATTTTCTTAGGTGACCCACAGAAGCTCTCGAAGATGAGGAAAGCAGCTGGTTCTATATAGAGTTTCCAAATCTTGAATCAGATTTTGAGTCTTCCTCCTGACGTCCTTAATTTTCCCTCCTGACTATAAAATTGATGCAAACTTCTAGTGAACTGTCAGTGATAGCCCGAGCATAAAGATGAAAACGAGGGCCACCCGTAATGCTGGTGTCGCCGTGGCTGTGCCCTTCCGATTTTCCTCCCTGGGCAGCACGTCAGGTTTTTTGCAGAAGTAAAACAATGCCGTGTGCACTCTCCCCCCCGCCCTTTCAGTAATGTACATTTTTGTCACACTTCTTAACAGCTGCACAGGGCTCCAGGGTGCGAGTGCACCAACATCTATTTAGTTGCCCTATGGTGCCCCTAAACGCTAACACCTTCCCCTCCACACCATCCCAGAGCCTTAGTACATACGTGTGAACAAGGATCAGACGGGAAGAAGCTTTCAGATTGATCACGCAGGGCTGGGTGGCTGATTCTCAAGTCCAGGCCTCTGTGAAAACGGTTGTCAACACACATGTCCCGCCCTAACCCTGCCGTGACTGTGGTGTCGGCGTTGGCCCTCTCATCTTCAGGGAGCTGTCTTCCCCCGTTGGAGTTCTCCCGAGTAATTCTTCCTCATCTTCTTCCCCAGCTCGTTTGCCATGAACTGGTTCCTGGGGGGAAGACCATCCCTGTTACAAATGAAAATAAGTGAGTATAGCAGTTTGATTTTTAAGGTCACCGCTTGAAAAGACTTCATTCTGGCTCTCTGGGCTTACTTTGAGGATTTATTAAGATAGATTGAAGTAGAAAGAGGCCATAAATATCATAATGGAATTTACTGGTTACAGTTCATAGGCCAAAATTGTATTAAATTCGATTTGCAAAATAAGAATTGACAATTTATTTTTTGCAGTAGCATTTCTAAGGTCAGAGGCAGCCAGACCGCAGTGATCCCAGGGACTTAATGGTGGCTCCAGATGCGGACGGGTGGGCTCTGAGCCGTGCAGAGCGCTGTCCTGATCCCAGGGGGCCCTGAGACAGAGACACCGCGGAGGGGCGGATCCCTTTGGAATGGCAGCATATGTCCGCTGTGTAAAACGCTGTTCTTGAGAACGCACAGTGATGGGTTCAGGTGCAGCGGGCAGGTCCCTTAGATGTGGGAGACTCTGAGGCCCGGTGGCTATCGTCAGAGATCACAGGCTCTTAGGAATCCGTCATAAATGTCAGCCTCTTTGGTGCCTAGAAGCAGAACCCTGTAGTGCGCTGCCTCCCCGGCCCGTTCCCACCTAAATAACACAGTAGAGCCTGGCCCGAGGAGTAGGCGTTGGCCCTTTTGTCAGTCTTCTCTTACCGCTGGGCTCAGCTGAGCATCTGATCTGTAATCTGAGTGTCAGTTACTCTCTCCAGTGACAAGGGAGAGCTCAGTTCCACCCGGTGAGTCACTCGGATCAGGTGCGCATTACAGCCCAGTGCTCCTCAGCATCTCTTGGGTCAGATGGTTCGGTCACTCTGCCTGTTTGGGAGCTTTTACTCAGACTATCTGAATAGTCAGGAAGAGAGACCCAGTTCTCATCGGGATCGAAATAGACCAGGTTGACTCTTGGCCCTGGAGCATTAGTTTGACAACTAAGAGAACAGAGAGCCTGTTTGGGAGGAACTGACGGGAGGCGGCAGAGCCCCTGGATCCTGTTCTGCCAACCACGCGCTCTCTAACCAGCCCTTCAGAGGGCTTCCCGTGAGATGATGCATGCAAAACAGCTCCCAGAAGTCTGGCTCAGAGGAGGGCCTCAATGAAAGAGCACTGGTTGTCACCATCATCAAATACGTGACCTATCACTTACAGCCAGCCACCCTCAGACGTGATGGCACGGGGTGGATGACAGGAGCTGTGTGTGTGACGGCCAGAGGGGGGGCTCAGTGCAGCCTGTGTTGAGACTGCCCTGCCTGGAAGCCTCCTGGGTAGAAACTTTTACATGGTCTCAGCATAAAGCCTAAGGGTAAGAGCAGGGTGCCCAGTTCTGTGGACTTTCTTAAAAGGCCTGGCAATGTCAGTTTCTCGCTCCCTCAGGGTGACATTTGATCTTGCACTTCCTAGGTGTTAAATGGGACAGTCCCTCGCATTCCTCTGGTAAAATGGAACAGTATCAGTAACTGGCTTCAGAAAGTATAAGGAGTAGTAATAGAAAAAGTCATACTGAATTGTATTAATGTACAAGGGTGCTGCTGGATAGTTTTTTAAAGTAGGGATATTTTCAAGGTCAGTAACTCAGATCTTAGTGTTGTGGGGTACAACAGATGTATCTGGACTGTACTAATTCGGAATCTGGAGAGTTGCACCTGGATTGGGCTCAGGCTCTTTCCTCTCTGAGTAATTAGGTGGTGTGCTGAGAAATCAGCGATGCCAGCGTGCCTGTTGGAGTGTATCTGACCTGTTAATGAGAACGGTGGTGCAGGTGCAGGTGCAGGTGCGACCGTGGAGTTCACAAAACAGACCCAGAAGACCGTCTGCTTGGGACGGTTGTTAGGACTCCTCCTTCCCAGTTGGAGCTCAGCGCCGTCCAGCTGCCTTTGACCCGAGCTTTCTGCAGGCCTGCCTTTTCTCGGCCTAGACGCTTGGTCCTGATTAGCAGGGTTTTGATTGAAGTTTCAACATGAAGCACTTCTTTTCTGCTTTAAAGGTTTTTGGAGGACTGAATTGTATTTTAATTGTTATACAAGGTGGGGTACCCCCCAAAATATGGAACTATCTTCTGGAATGGGGGGCTCCTTGTAATACAGGCTTCCCCGCTAGGTGAGTGTTACAGGAACCCATCTGTATCAGTGTACCAGCTGGCATTGTTGTGAGAGGCCGCTTTCGGCTTCAGTGAAATTTTTTTGAAGACTCTCTCAATGTATTTGCCTATTTCATGATTTATGAGCGCACCTGCCCACACTGCCCTGAGTGGGCAAAAATGGCAGGACCCCTGTGCCCCACCCTCTGTATTTACCCAATCTCACCCCGAGCGACATTTTTTTGCTTCCTCGAATGAAAAAAGTCCTCAAGGGGGAATATTTTGCTGATGTGGAAGAGGTAAAACAAAAAACAGCAGAAACACTAAAAGGCATCAAAATCGATAAGTTCAAGAACTGCTTAGTGGAAAAAACATCTCGATAGGTGTACTGCATCAAATGGAGAGTATTTGGAGGTGACTGACGTTTAAACATGTAAGAATAAATACACAATTTTTTATAAAAATAAATTTTGGGGTTTTTGGGGGGTCCCCTTTTATATGCCCAAAAGGACAAAATTAAATACAAGTCCAAAACATACCCTTTGTACCAAGAAGGGCCCTCTCCTTACCTGGAGAATATCTTGCTTTGATTCTTGACATGGGGGTGTTATCCTGATGTATAACCCACTGTGTTTTCGTTTCTGAGGAGCAGATGAGGTAATGCCCTTGAAGGGTTAACGCCTTCGCAGCGGCCCACAGTGAACTGCTCTTCGGGAGAGCTTTCATTGTGGTTATTCGCATTGTTCCGGTGAAACGTTCTGGTACTGCTTGTGTTTTGTAAAATGGTTCAGAAATGTCTGAACTCATTCTCCAGCCCACTGGGAACAGCCTGCCCTGTCCTGTTAATTTCCATTGTTTTCTCTTCTTGGCAACAGAATTAGCTACATCCATCTGATGGCACATTTTCGAATGCACACGCAAATCAAAAACCAGACAGCTGCCCTCATTAGCGGATTCCGTTCTATTATCAAACCCGAGTGGATCCGGATGTTCTCAACCCCTGAGCTACAGCGCCTCATCTCTGGTGACAATGCTGAGATTGATCTGGAAGATTTAAAGTAAGGAGTGAGTGAGGGGCAAGGGTGAAATTCTTAGGCCGCCTTCCAAGCAAGCTGCTCCCTGGCTGGGTTCCTCTCGGAAAGTCATTTCAGGAACCCGTCTCTGAATGCACTCCTTCCTGATCACGGGGCGAATTGCTTAGGGACAAAAGTCCAACCACTGGTCTGCCTAGAGACTGAAGTGGAAGCAGCTTTGAGGACCGCAGGGCTCTCTAAAGTTCTAGGAACTAGCACTGCGGGATCTTCTGTTGGGAGCGGCACAGGCCAGCTCTCAAACCTCTGCCCCTTTAGCTTCCAGGGCCGGGGGTGATTGAGGCATGCGCTCCTGGCTTTGGGGGAGCTGAGCAGTGAGTCGCGCCGCTTGTCCACGTCCGCTGCTCGTCTGCATCCGTGCGCGACTGAACTGCGGTCTGGGTTGTTTTCAGGAAGCACACGGTGTACTACGGCGGTTTTCACGGAAGTCACAGGGTCATTGTCTGGCTCTGGGATATTCTGGCCTCCGACTTCACGCCCAGCGAGCGAGCCATGTTTCTGAAGGTGCGTATGCGTTACCTGCAATGCGTTCATGCACAGATAGCCTCATAGATCTGGACGGCCAGTCATGCCATAATGTGCGCTGGGAAATTAAATTATCAAGAGGACCTCACATCATCAGCATGCCCTGTCCCATGGGCAGACCTAGATGCTAGGTCAGGTAGTAACCAGAGAGGGCCTCGCGCGCGTGGGGCTGAGCCCAGTGAGTGGTGAGCCTGCTGCACGCCATCTGCGGGGACAGGCCTGCACGGGCAGGTGTGCCTGTTGGGCTCAGCACTCATCCGGCCCCTCTGCTGGTACTGGCCTCGCAATACTTCTTCCTTTCTTTCCTGTTGTTGAAGGAGTAAACAGTGTCTACTACCTTACTAAAATAGAGACAGCAAACTTAATCTCTGTTTCTAATGGGTAGGATTTAAAGAATCTCCATTTCTACTTGCCAGGGACTACCTCTGTGTGCTACCCTTTTTCTCAGGAGTGTGAGCATCAGTTCCACATGCACAGTGTCCCGTAAAACACACACGCTCACATAGGCAGATATTAATGTCTCTTTTGCGAATACATTAGCCAGGACCCATGGACGGGTGTCTTTAGGGGGGAAATGTTCGAAATGTCCCAGGGCCCACCGTGCTGTTTTTGTTACTGGTACCAGCAAAGTATTCATAGGACACTGGGTGGCATGCTTGTCTCTGCGTCTGTTGTATATGTATTTACTTTTGTAATAGTGGAGTCAGATCACCTAGCCGTCTGCTCTTCTGTATGCTGTTTCACCATGGACATTTTGCCATATTCTGGGGGTAAATTTAAGTGCCTTGAAATATTTTCCTTTGGACAACATCTGGGTTTCTGGAGTGGTCTCACATGACCTCATGGACAGTATCATCACCAATTGAAATGGCAGTGGGATTTCTTTCTCCTTGGTTTGTCATTCCAAGGAGAGGTCATTCCCGCAGGGGAGGCCTTAACTTCAGTCCAGAGGCAGACATGCTCTGGTCACTCCTACAGATTGCAGGAGACTCAGGGTGGGCAGGTGGACGTAATTCCAGAAATGGAGTCTCGAGAATCGATTTATTTTTCCAGTAGTGCCTCTTGTGGGCAGAACTGTGTCTGCTTCACCTAGAGAGAGGAAGCCAGTGCCTTCTAGCCGCAGCCCTGCCCCACACAGTGGGCGGGGAGCCTGCCCCCAAACCTGCAGTTTCTGTTGTACAGGAGTGGGTGTGGCTGTGCTTGCTTTGAATGTGATGGTGGTGTATCCAGGGGCTTCCCGTGCCCTCCACCCCATCCTGTCCCAGGGGGTGAGGCGCCCCTCCCTCCTGCCCGCCCCAGCCTTGGGGCAGGCAGCAGCCCTGAGCACCTGAACTGAGATGTGCAGATGCTTCCAGGTCTGTCTCCTCCTCAAAACAGGCCAAATCACACAGCATGGCAGGGTGAGGAAATGAGGCCGGGCTCATGGAGCGCTCGGCAGTGTGGAAACTCAGCGGTGCTTTCTAAACAGGAACCGCTCTACGGTTTTTATGGTGGGAAAGAACACGCGTTAGGACAGCAGTCTTTCTTGTTGATCCCTTTCGTAAAAATCTGTTTCTGAAGCGTGGCTGCCTTTGGATGGTCTCAGGAATCGCACACCCAGTTATAACTCTGTTTAAATGGTCGTGTCCTTTTTAAGACCCATGCGCTGAACTCGCCACGGAGTTTTGAAGCAGGCTTGTTGTAAGTAGCAGGTCCCTGTGTCCTCCAGAGAGGGGAGAGCAGTTTTGGCTGATGCTGCTGTAAAGGAAGCGAATGGTTTGTTAGGACTCCCGTGTGGGTTATCACTTGGACTTCTAGGTTGGTCAGATGCCTGTGCCTAGGCTCGAGCTAGCAGCGCGTGTAGGGAGGTGGCACCGGCACTGTTATTGGGAAGATGCAGGGAGTTCTAGGACTGGCAGGGAGGTGTGGCTGGCTGTGCCTGGTGCCTGCCCTGTCCCCTGCCTCGCTGACCCCAAGGCCTGGTTTTGGTCAGCATGCTAAGAGCAGGTTAGTTGGTCAGAGAGGGCCCCCAGGGGCCAAGCTCACAGAGACCGCTCCAAACCAGCAGGCTCGGCCCAGGTGCGGGCTCCTGCGCATCCTCCTGCAGGGCTACGAGGCTGAGTGGAAGCCAGGTACAAAACGGGGTGACCTGCACTGGGGCTCTCTGCACCCCAGCTCTGGGCCCAGCCTTCTCTCCACGTCTCCTCTCCTGTCTCTGTGGAGGGGTGTTGGTCAGCAGGAATTCCTGCTGCCTGCACGACAGTCCCCTTGGAGGCCACTCGCCCGGTGGGAGTTGGCATTACTCCTGGACCCTTTGGCCGCACATTCTCCTCCAGACTCACACAGGTGACTAGTCACGTCTGCTGGTGTGGCGTTCATGTGCGTTAGCCCCACTGAGCAGCCCTGCAGGGAGATGTCAGGTGTGCCCCCGTTTCTGGGCCGCGTGCGTCTGTGTGCCCCGTCCCGCTGGCCAGGCAGCAGTTGGCGGTTCTATGACTGGAGAAGGAAGGGAGCACAGCTCACTGGGGGCTGCTGCCCCCGCTGCCCCTGACCCACCCCTGCCTTTGCTGCAGTTTGTGACCAGCTGCTCCAGGCCCCCGCTCCTGGGCTTTGCCTACCTCAAGCCTCCTTTCTCCATCCGCTGTGTCGAAGTGTCGGACGACCAGGTACCACTGCTGGGGCTGGAGGGGAGCTGTCTGCTGGGCCCCTTGGAGCCAGGGGAGAGGACCCTGCAGGTCAGCAGCAGCTGGCCGGGAGAGCAGGCTGGCCCTGCCTGCTCAGCTCAGTCCCTTTCTCGTCACTCCCTCAGGGAAGAGTGGCTGGGGGGCGCTCGAGTAGCTGCTGGTCTGGCCAGGGCTCCAGGTCCCGGGTAGTGTGAGAGGGGAAGGTGAGGACGTGGGCCTGGGGAATGAGCAGGCACCGGCCAGAGCACCAGGCCCTCCACCTGCTGGTGCACATCTGGGCAGCTGCTCCGGCCCCTGGTCTGTGGAGAAAGAGTGAGTGCCTTAGGGCTGGCATGCTCTGGGGGCGCTGGTGCTCAAGCAGTAGTCTGTCCCTGTTAAAACTGTCTCCCTCCCCCACTCCTAACAACCTAGTGGCCTCCGAGTGTCCCTGCATTTCAGGAGGCTGGAGCCTGGGATCCAGGTCCCTAGGACACTTACTTTAGGAAGGTGCCCCAGTTACAGTCTGCCATGGGCCACCGCACGGGCAAGGTCAGGGGAAATGTCAGGCTGCACTCAGAAACGTTTTGAGAACTAACACATTTTTATGGTATTCTGGCTCTGAAAGCTGGTTACTCGATAATTGGTGACTAACCGGAAGGCCCCGTTTCCTAGTGTGTACATGACACAGGATTCCCTGTGCAGGGCCTGAGGATCTGGGGTCGCTGCTGTGCACTCTCCTCCTGGGGCTTGTCCTTGGTTTGGGGGCCAGCCTGGGCAGTGATGTGCGCACCCTGCTCATGCCTGCGCGCTGGCCAGGACCTCTCCTCAGGCCTCCAGTCTGGGCACCTGCCCAGGCTCCCACGCCAGGCATCTCCCAACCCAGGCTGTGGTGTGCGCTTGCAGGACACCGGGGACACCCTGGGCAGCGTTCTCCGGGGCTTCTTCACCATCCGCAAGCGGGAGCCAGGGGGCCGTCTGCCCACCTCCTCCACCTGCTTCAACCTGCTCAAGCTGCCCAACTACAGCAAGAAAAGTGTCCTCCGAGAGAAGCTGCGTTATGCCATCAGCATGAACACGGGCTTCGAGCTGTCCTAGCTCCTGGCCCTGGCCGCCTGCCCTCACAGACCCTGGCCTACCTGGAACCTTCAGCTCCAGGAGGCAGCGTTCCCCTGGGAGTATTGGTGACAACAGCCCCAGACCCTCTCTATAGCCATGAGACGTCCCTGTGGCCTCAAGAACTTTGGGTACATGAGGCGACTCTGCACAACATTCTCCAGGTGACATTATGGGAAGGGGTGTCGGAAATAAACCTCCAGGTTCCGCCAGCATGGGTCCTTTCCTCCTACATCCCGGCAGCCTAAAGCCCAGGCCTGTGATAGCAGAGGGGCCTGTCTTTCGGTAACTTGGTCTTTTCGAGATTCTCTCTTTCCTCAACCTGAGTGAGCTGTGCATGGACCAGGCCCAGGCACTCCAAGGCTCCAGGGAGGTTTCCGTGACTGGGACCTGAGGGCACGAAGCCTAGTTTGCGTAAGACACTCCTTCTCTCTCTGAAAACTACTCAGGTAAGGCCTTGCCCAGCCTCTATGCACCCAGCACAGCCTCTGCCTCCCTCCCGTCCACAGCAGCCTCTCTCCAGACAGCCAAGTCCACCCACTCCCCAGGGAAGCCGAGGTGCGGGCCCGGGAGGCCAGGAGCATAGGAAGTCTGGGGCTGCTCCCACTGGGAAGCCGTGTGGCAGCCCCCTCCCCAGCTCTCACCTCAGAGGCCCTGAGCCCTCAGCAGGCCAAGCTGCGGGGAGCCTCCCCTGGCTCGCTCTGCGCGCTCACATTGGCATCCTGGGTTTGCCAGGGAAAACCTGTTGGCCCCCAGAGCAGCTCCACTTCTAGAAGGCGCTGGCCAACACCTAAGCCTGTTGATTCCCGAGGAGCAGCTGCCTTTCTCCTGCTCGTTTGCCCACTTGTTACCTAGGAAGGAACGAACATTAGCTGACGGCACCCGTCCCATCAGCCATAGATTGTACAATCCCAAGAGACTTGGATCTCTCACCCACCCTTCCTCAGCACAGGGACCCCGGGAGCCCTTTGCACTGACTCAGCTCACGAGGCTCAGGAAACTCACAGCCCTCTGGGTTGGTTTTCTTCTTGTGGTTTTTTAAATTTTTACTTCATTTTTCTCTCTCCGCCCATTGTGCTCCCCTGTCCTCATTCTTCACCTTCACCATGAGAACCTGACTCTAGCTCCAGGGAACTGAGGCAGAGGCCTTGTTAGCGGTCTGTGTTGGCAGTCACCCACCCTCGCCCAGCTCGTCACACCCTTCAGCCTCCCACCACGGAGCCTGACGCCAGGGAGAAGCTAGGGCATCCCGTCCCTCCTCTGCTGTATGGAGCGGCTCTCTCCCAGGCAGCCGAGCACCTTCCAGCAGGAGCCTTCCAGTGTCCGTGGCAGCTGTCAGAGGGTGTGTGCTGGATGCCAGTGTCTGGTCTGCACCCGAGCCCGGCTGTGTGAGCGCCCCCCGGCTTCTGGAGAACAGACCACATGTTTATTTTGATGACAGGACAGCAAGGAATTTACAGACAGGCGGGAATTTATTATTTAAGATTTGTTAGTAGCCTCTGATTCTGTGATTTGCTGCTTTCTGTAAACGCTCAGTTCCTCCAAGGTCTCTTCTGCACGCGTGTGCGCCGCACAGGTCGGTGCGTTTCCATGGGACTGTGTAACCATCAGGCTGCGTGAAGAGACGTGGTCCAGTCCCGAGACTTGGTGCCTGAGAGCTGAGTGTGGGACTGGGGGGACGGTGGTTTCGAGCACCCACAGCAACCTTGTTTTTATTTTGTTGACGAGGGGTAGTTTATAATTTCATTTAGGCTCTACTCTTCAGCAGCTGGAAACATTGCACTGTCTAAAACACTAACCTGTGCTGCTGCAGCGGGTGTTCAGTGACACCTGGTGGCTCCTGATGGCTCTGAACAGTCGTGGGGCTTTTGTTTTCACAGATAACTTATGGACTGAACACAATCAAAGGCTTCATTAAATTTGTACTTCAGCACATGGTGGCTTGGTTCTGCTTTTTACCTAAAGGTGCGCTTTCCGACCCTGTGCCTCAATAGCTCAGGATGGGCCGTGGTAGGCGCCCGCGGCGGAAAGAAGATCCAAAGGGTAAGGTAACAGCTCCGAGTCTCGCTGCCTAGGAAGGGTTAGGAGCAGTTGACAGTTTGTCATATTCACCTCCAATTCTGTTGTAAGAAGTCACACAGCTCAGATAAAGCTCAAGTCGCCTCTGTGCCGTCCACACTCCCGCCCTCTTCCCCCCTTCCCAGAGGCAGCCATGACCCCTCAGTGCACGTTTTAGGAAGTCATGTGTAAAGGTGACAGAGATGCCTGTTGAGAAGAGCCCAGAAAATTCAGAAGTGTGTGGAGTAAATCCTGCAGCTTCGTCCGCACATGCTCAGCCCTCCAGTGGTGAGGGTCAGATTGTGGGACACACGGCCGTGTGTCATTCTGTTAAACACACCCAGCTTTGCATTCAGCAGAAAAGCCACCTCAAAACTGCCCGCGTTCCCAGCTCCTCCATGGGTGGCTTGTCCCCTCATCTGGGAGTTCTCGCTGCCTCCCCTGGCCTGGGGGCACCTGCGGGGCAGAGCAGGACACTGGTCTCTTGAAACCCAGGGATTCAGGACAGGTGTTGAAAGCCTGACAGGCCCTTTTTCAGCAGGTGGGACCCAGCCGGGCACCCAGGAGGATCTCGTGCACAGCAGGCTTCTCACACGGCGCATCCGTACCCCCCAAAGGAAAACGTGCTGTGGAGTCCCCAAAATCCATCGGTAGCCGCCAGTGTGAGGCACGCCCATCTAAAATTCTAAAACCTTATTCTGTGACATTGTGGCTTTTAGTTACAAGTTACTGTCCAAAGTTAAAGTTTATAACTAGGAGAGAATAACATGGTTATTAAAATGAAGATAATTTTAGCACACCGACAACGTGCGAGGGCCTTGGAGTGCTTGGGTGGAGCACAGTGGGAGAAGCACCGGTCTCGCTGTTGCTGACCGCGCCCACGCCACCAGCCTGCCTTTGTGCTGGTGGATGAGCAGATGTCACATGCTAGCGTGTGTGACAGCATATGGCCAGGTAGATTATCCCTAAGTTTGGCTAATATGTAGATCCAGGACTCCTTCAGGCCTCAGACCTATTTCCTGGAACTTCTTAAACTGGTGAGAGCGACT
The DNA here is from genome assembly GCA_007922815.1 of Macrotus californicus. Lineage (NCBI taxonomy): Eukaryota > Metazoa > Chordata > Mammalia > Chiroptera > Phyllostomidae > Macrotus > Macrotus californicus. Next base: position 306,089 of record VMDR010000156.1, read on the forward strand.
GAAGAACTGGGAAGTAGGCCGTTCTGTGCGCTGGGCACCTTTACCGGACATTAGGCTCCAAGATCCCGTCCCCACGGGGACTGGCCCCTCTGACCCTCCCTGACCTGCTGGTGTCCCACCTGGGGATGCTGGCCAGGGAAAGGAGCATCACCCTGTGTGGGGCAGAGAGGGGCCATGCAGTCTGCCGTGCAGCCCGGATGGCTTTGTCACTATCACAGATGGTGCCAGATGGGCCTGGCAGCTGGCAGGTGTCCCAGCCAGGAGCTGGCCCAGGAAGCCGACTGCCAGGAAGTTAAGGCTCGTATCCATTCATCCAGCAAATAGGCATGCAGGAGCCACCTATGTCTACGGACTGGGTGCTGGGGGTACAGACGGGAAGGATACAGACACTGCCCTACAGAGAGCTCATGGTGGGGCAGGGGGCGGGAGAGAGTGGGAGAGGCAGAACTAATTCAAGGAGATCTGTGATCACATACTGATCACTTGCCCCCAGTGCCTAGTGCCACACTGATAGGGAAGCCACTTCATAGCTGGTAAAACTGAAGTTCGCAGATGCTAAGCCCCTTGTCTGAGGTCCCAGGGTCCATACACAGAGGCCAAGATCTGCACCCTGGCCTGCACACTCCAGAGCCTTCCCCAGCACCAGCAGGCAGGAGAGGGCTGGGAGCGCCTTCCAGGGAAAGGGGCCAAACTCGAGCAAAGCCCCAGGGGCTGCTCTGTCCCTTGTCCAGAGCCTGCTCTGCGTGCTGCTCATCCCTGTCCCATTGCACCCACTTTGCTAACAAGGCCCTGCAGCATTCTGAAGGCCTTGCCAAGGATCCCAGAGCTCTGTCTTCCCCAGTCCTGGCAAAATCCGAAGAGGTGACAGTCCGCAGAACAGCACTGCTCCCCGGCTATAGAGCTAAAAAGCAGAGGAGGGTTGGGGGAAGGGGTACCTGAGGAAAAGATGGCCTGCTCTGCTTTGTTATCATCCCCCCACCTTACCGAAGCTCCCCAGGTAGAAGGAGGCTGCAGGAGTTTAGGGACTCCCACCACTTCTACAGCTCAGCACTCCTGTCCCAACAAGTGACAGCCCCTCCCTCTCACCACTGAGGGACCCAAGTGGGACAAGATCAACGCCTGCTTCAGGAGCCGCTCCTTCGAGCATCTGGGAACGAGAACCATTCAGGACTGCCGAGTCTTCTTTATGAGGGCCTTGTCGCTCGGCCCCCAAGCTGCCTTAATAGTGACAGTGAACTTGCCGCTGCTTCCGTAGCAATGGCCAGAGTTCCTTGGTCATCCCTCTTGGTTTGCTGTAACAGTGGCCCCAGGTGAACAAGCTGGGTGGCTTGTCCCCATGTTCACACTGACACTGGAAGGTTGGAAACTGCCCACCTCCCACCGCCGTCAGCTAGGGTTCCTGAGCTGTAAGCCGCCCAAGCCAGCTCTGCCTCCGGTGGACAGGAAAGGAATTTAATAGCAGGGACTGAGCACCAGAGGACCAGGCCTGAGGCAGAACTGGAGAACGAACGCCAGCATCCTTGAAGCCTGAGAAGGGCTGGGGTGATGGAAGCCAAGTGTCCACGTTTAGGCTGCCCAGGGACAGCACTCGCCACAGCCGGCGGTCTCCAGCAGAACCAGCATACCGCCTGCTTCTGGGCTTCCGGTGGGCCTGAGGCTTTGGCTGTGGGAGGGCACCCTCCTCTTGGCCCCACACATCCCAAGGGAGGCAGATGATTTATTGCAGACAGGGAAGGCACTTGTCAGTTTCCTCTCCCTGTTTTACTGATATTTATCACACAATAAGCCTTTGTCAAATCCAACCCAAACTTACTGTTTTTAAAAAAAAATGGAAACTACAAACAAAAAATGAAAATTAAAACACCCCTAACCATGACTTAGAGATAAGGATCGTTAACATGTGGAACGGCCCTGTGCATTTTTTCTGTGGTACATACGTGTGCACATGTGTCTCTTTTACAGGATTTGGGTCCATTATAGACCATTTAAAAAAAATTTTTATTGTCCAATTACAGTTGTCTCCGTTTCCCCCCAATACTCTCCCCTGCCCTGCCCACCCCCCACCTCCTACATTCTCTGCACCCCGTTGTCTTTTTATAACTTGGTTTTTCTTTTTTTTAAGATTTTACTTCTTTTTAGAGAGAGGGGAAGGGGGGGAGAAAGAGAGGGAGAGAAACACCTACGTGTGAAAAGAGACATTGATTGGCTGCTCCTCCCCCATCTCCAGTGGGGGTCCAGGCCTGCAACCCAGGTATGTGCCCCAACCAGGAATCAAACCTGTGACCTGCTGGTGTGCAGGGCTACACCAGTCCACTGAGCCACACCAGTCAGAGCTAACTTGGTGTTTCTTTTTTTACTTAATAGATTGTGAATAATTTTCCATAGTAATAAATCGTTTTCCGTAGCTTTATGACATTTCTTATAGTCCCTTATTGTTAAATATTTACTTATTTAATAATTAGCTCTGTATTGTAAGACAATTGTTTGCAAATTTTCACTGTAATGAGCAGCTCTGTACTGAAAAAAAATCTTAATAGCTCCGCCAATATATTGCCTTTGAAGAACTTCTCAGCCGTGGAAATGCTGGGCCGTTAAGGATGCACATTTCCAGGGCCTGCGTCTGCATTGCCAAATTGCCCTCCTGAAAGGTCGTACCTACCTCCAGTCCCCCCAGCAGCCGAGAGCCGACGTTTCTCTCTCCCCGCTGAAGTCTGCAGGTGGAGAGCCATAAGCTTGGAACTCTCTCCAGCTCCCGCGTCCTGTGGCAGGACCCCCGGGGGCCATCGGCATCAAGTTCTTCCTCTCCCAGTCCCCAGCCCAAAGTCCCCTGACAGAGTCCATTGCCAGGTGGGGGCAGCATCCCAGTGCCACCTGGCGTGGCCACGGGCAGACCCTAACCTCGGTTCCCACGAAGGCACCTGGATGTCTTTTTTCGGGGCCTGCCGGCCACACCTGTGACGAGACGGTGAGCTTTTGAGTTATCACCAGCCTTATTTCCCTCTGCAGCTCCTACGGAGTTAACAGATGTACGCACGTCTGAGGCAGTCATGCGGCAAGAGACTTTGGGGCCAATCCTTCCCGTGTTGACAGTGTGTAATCGAGGTGAAGCCATAAATTTTATAAACAAGAATAAACGACCCTTAGCAACATATGTCTGTTCGACCCTTCCAAGGTGATCGTAAATAACGGCACCTGCTCGTTGGGGAGGGGTGTGGGCCGAAGGATTCGTGCCTTGGGAGCATCCGGTGGCGGGGGAGAGGTCCCCCAGCCACCCCGAGGTCCTGGATGCTTTTCTGCCATTTATTTAATCAGTTCTCCTGGCTGCCTCCACCCATGACCCCCGAACTGACACCTGCTTCTCACCCCCCTCTCAGAGAGGTAGCTTGTAGTGGGGTCAGGAGGGCCCTACTGGGTTTATGGTACCCTCTTCTCCCTTGCCACACCTACTTGTCAATTACATCCCCATCGCCACTGTCCCAAGACAGCCACCCCCATGGGACTTGGAAGACCAGCATCCTTGTCCTGGCTCTGCTGCTGCCCACAGGGTGACGTCGAGAAGTCTGCATTACTGCGAAGAGGTAAGTGCTGGAGGTAGACAGGCTCAAGTTCAAATCCAAGTCTGGCCTCTTTCTCACTGTGTTTGCTGAGTCTCCTTGAGGGAATAGTTTAACCCCTCAGAGCCTCAACCCTCACCTTTTATAACTGATGATGCTGGCAGCTCCCAAGGGTTGAGGGAACACACCCATGGGCCTGGCACGTGGTAGCAGCTCAGAAAAAATGGAGCTATTGTCGAATTGCATTTTATCCTTTTCGAAGCACTTTGAATGGCTCACGTCTCTCTGCGCCTCCGTTTCTGTATCGGAAACAGACTCTGATGTCCATCCCATGGGGCTGCTGTGCGAGTCCATGCCGAGTGCCCATGGAGGTTGCCCCTGTGTTGCCATGGTGATGTGGTTTGAAAAGCTCCGCACGTATTAAGAGTTCATGGAATGTCAGCGGGTTATTACATCATCATAACCATCATCATCATCCCAGTGGACACGGTGTGATTCTGAGCACGTGACCCTGCCCCTCTGAACCTCGGTTTCCTCACCTGTGAAATGGGGAGAGTAACTGTGTGTACCTCGTAGGGTTCTGTGAATGAAGGAGACATAAAAAACCCGGCGTTGGGGAGCAGTTGAGCGTGTAGCTTAGTGTTGAGTAAACGCCAGTCATGGGGTTGGAGGCACAGGGCCCAGATTTAAGGCCTCGCTTCACCTCTTAGAGACTCGTGACCTTGAGCTAGTTTTTTCTCCCCTCTGGGCCTCAGTTTCCTCATCTGTAAGTCAGGGATGATGATAATACCACCTTCGTGGGCTGCTGGAAGAATAAAATGAGCTACACGACATGTGAGGCACTATCGGGGTGCCCGGACACAGCTGGTGGTCAGACTGTGGCCGTCACCAATATTTACTTCCCAATTCCTTGGCCTCAGTTCCATCATCTGTGAAGTCGGGCGATGATCTCTGAGATCCTGCCAGCACCCATACTCGGTGACCGTCGCCTCTCCCTTTTCTTTGGCATGGAGTTCCTAGAGCCATGTCCCCCTGTCTGAGTGGGACCGGACCCTCTGGAGGCCACTTGCCTTCCCTGCCCTCAGCAAGTCCGAACAAACCAGAGGCGCTCTTTGAGGGCCTCTGGGATTCTCCTGGGCCTGAGCCTTTACAACGGCCTTGCTGAGCTCCCCCCGTGGCCCCACTGGGTAGCATTATAGCAGTCCCCCTTGTCCATGGTTCTGCTTTCCGTGGTTTCACTCGCCCACGGTCAACCATGATCCAAACGTATTGAATGGAATGTTCCAGATTTAACTTATAAATTTTAAATTGTGTGTCATTCTGAGTAGCGTGATGAAATCGTGTGCCATCTCGCTGTTCCACCCAGGGTGACATCTACACTGTAGATACTCACGGCCCATCAGTCACTCAGTGGGCATCCCCATTATCAGAGGGAGAGAGACCGCATTCACATGCCTTTTATTACAGTGCATTATTATAACTCTTGTTAGTTATTGTTAATCTCTAAGTGTACCTAATTTATAAATTAACCTTTGTCACAGACATGTATGCGTTGGGAAAAAAACAGGTGCATGTAGGGCTCGGTACACCCATGGCTTTAGGCACCCCCTGGGGCCTTGGAACCACCTTCCATGGATAAAGGGGACGACTGTATTACTGTCCCCACTTCAAAGGTGAAGAAGCAGCTCTGAGGGAGGCGGGATGACTTGGCCAGAGTCCAAAGCTAGGAAGGGACAGAGCTGGGCTTGAACTGCCTGAGGCTGTTCCCCATTGCCTTACAAGCACCAAAGGTCACCGATAGCCTCCTCCGCCAGTCCCAAAAGCTCCTCACACTTCAAGTCTGAGCAGGCAGCCTTGTGAGTCCCATCTGCTCCTGAAGAGGGGGCCGCCCTGGTTCTTCTAGAACATGGATTTTTACCTAGGGCTTCCACAGACTTCCTCATATTGTGTGTGAAGTGTGGACATGTGTGTGCATCTCTCCAGGGAGATTGTAACCTTCATCAGAAGTTTCAGATTCTCTGGAGTGGGAGGACACAAGGGACATCCCCAAAGTTCCTGGGTGTCCCCAACCTGCCTCTGCTTGGGCTCGACCGCTGTCTTCCCTGAGGGACTCCCAGGGAAGACAAGCAACAGGCCAAGGCAAGGGAAAGCTGCACCCCAGCTGGGCTGCAAAGGGGAATTTGGTTCCCTCAATAAGGAAGACTGGGCCAGCCTGGGTCCTGTCTTGCCAGTGAGGTCCCTGGGCCTGGTCTGAAGGGGGAGGTCAACCACAAACCCTCCCAGGCACTGACTTATGTGGCAGAATTCACGCAGAATTTATTATATGAAGAATTTTATTCAATTAAACTTGAAATGCGTCTGGGTGCTTAAAGGTTCAGTAGTGATAACTGGGACAGGGCGATCATAAAACTGGATGGGCTGTCGGAGGAAGGTGTTGGGGAGGAGGCGAGGGTGACATTGTACCTGGTGGGGGATTCGGGACCAGAGACGTTTGTCATTGGGATGTGCTACAAGTTCAGGCTGTGAAAATTACTCAGTGATAAATGCGCATTAACAACAGCCATGAAAAATATCAGTTAAGGGAAACTAGGTTGAAAAATGAGACAGCAGAATCTATTAGTGCCTGACATTGTTCTTGGCAGCCCATGATTAAAGCGACCATCACGTGGCGGTAGGAGGGAGGCCAGGAGCACTGGGCCAGGAGTCACAAGGCCACGTCCTGGGCCCACATCTTGGCGCCGACTCCCCGAGACAAGTGGGTTCCTCTCCCCTAAGCTTCAGTCTCCTCACCTGCAAAGCAAGAGTAGGTAGATGGGGCCCCCTCCTGGGTGGTGGTGATGCTTGGGGCCGGCCTGATTCTGGCAGGGTTCTCTCTGATGAGAGGTCCTACCACCAGCTTGCCTCTGAGGATGGTACTAAATGCCTTCCCGGAAGCTGGGCCTGTGAGGCAGGGAGGCACTTTCTTGGGGGCAAAATGTACAGGAGTGCCCAGAACCCCAGTAAGCAAGATTAAGTAATATTTTCACGCAGTGCTTTAAAAATTTATGCAAAAAAAAAATCATGATCAACAAGGTACCGGTTTTAAATAAAAGCCTGCGTTCTGCTCCCAACCCTGCTTTACTGGGCAATGGGGACAATCGTTCGTGAGGGCTGACAGTGGCGTGCGAACAGCCTGGGCCACATGGGGCTTTCTCGAGTCACGTGTTTAACTGTGGCGCTCTCATGGACTCCTCCGACCGGGTGCAAGACCCGGGAGGACATCTTGGTAAGTGTACGAGGGGTGCACATTTGCCTTTTGCCTTAGGCTCCAATGTGGCTTCGTAAGGCACTCGGGGCGAGTAAAGCTTTCACGCCACCCCATCGTCCGGGTCCCCAAGGCAGAATTCCTGTTTTTCCTGGGTTGGTGGCGCAGGGCACACCTCGAGAGATGCCAAGTCTGCCCTGCACCTGGGCCGTCTCTCGGGGAACATTTGCTGGTGGAGGGCAGATGCAGAGGGTGGCCTGGGAACCTGGGTTAACATGGGGCCTGTGACAGCCCCTCCCAGTAAGGGCTGGTGGGGTCGGGATTCGGCGAAAAAGGCAAGCTGCCTTGTTTCAGAGTGCTGCTTTAGGACACGGTATTATTCACGCCGAGAGCTTCTCTCGTCCTTTGTGGGGTGTGTCTCACTGTGGCTTGGAATGCGTTGTGGGACAGTTGTTTCACTCTGTCCGCCCTGCTCCTTCCTGGAAGATCCTGAGGAGCGGGCAGGGCTGTGCAAGGAGTCATTTGCGGCCAGCTCTTGGGACAGAATCCTCCGCGGCGCAGCCTGAGTGCCGGCCCGGTGGGACAGTCTACCCCCGTAGGCCTTGCCGGGAATGTCTGTGCTTTTACTGTTCCCAGTTCTGCTCTCGGACACCGCGCCCCTGCTGCACTCTAGAGCTGGTGCTCACCACAGCCCAGGAGCAGCCAGAGGGGGCTGTGTCCAGGAGGGCTTTCGCTTTCACTCACAGTCTGGCCCCTGCAGCCTTCGGGGAACAAGAGGACCCAGAAGGGACAGTGTGTGCCTGTCCCTCCAGCAAAATTAGCAGGCGAGGTGGGGAGAAGGAAAGCCACTGAAAGCAGAAATGTGCACGTGACTGACGGTTCCCACACTGGCTGATTTGCCAGCCCAAAGGACCGCGGGGTGACCAGCCTCACTGAGCCTCGCATTGACCCGGCAGTCAGCACCAGGACAGCTGCCTGGAGTTCACCGGGCATTTCCGCAGACAGTGAGCCAGAGCCTGCCCTTCTGAAGTCATTTCCTACAATTAGCAGTGTGGGACCTTCGGGGTCTCAGGGCCGCCTCCTCGTGCTTTATAAATATCCCCCTTCCCAAGGACACAGCTGGCACTGGCGGCGGCGTTTCCTAGCAGGAGGGAGCAGTGGTGACAAGTGAGATAAAATACAGCTGTGGCATGGATCCCAGGCATAAACCAGCCACGTGCAGCATCAGGGAAGGAAGGCTCATCTGCGTTGGCCTCGCTGGAAACTCAAGATCTCGCTGTCTCAAGATGACAACGTCCCACCTCAGCCTGTTGCCCCCATCTGCCTGGGCAGGACATGCCCTCCTTTGAGCGGCGGTACTTCTCTGTCCCGGGCCTTCATTCCTGGGCACAGGAACACACCCCTTTGAGAAGGGTCTCCAGGCTCCACGTGGAGTGTTTGAGGTCGCACCTGTCAATCTGCAGCTGTCCTTCTGCACATTTAGGCGGTGATGGGTGGCTCAGAAGTGACTCAACTTCCAGATCCTGTCGGTCTTCCCCTTTATAAATGTGACATTTAAAGACCCTTTGGCACGGGTAAATCGCAATTACATTTCCAAGGTCCTCAGGTCCCACTCCAAATCCTTGGACAAGCCGAGCTGGCAGTGGAAGAGCCCCCACCCCCACTGCCGCACTCTCTCTTACACACACACTCAGCACAAACCTTCCCCACTTTTATTCTTTTTTCTGGGGAGCACTTTACCTCTCTTTCCTGAAAAACTGAATTCAACCCCACCCCCTCTGAGACCAAGGAGAGCCTGGGGGTGGGGGGGGTGCAGATTCTCCAGCAGCCACAGCTCCTGGAGGGAACTGGCAGCGGGTCTGAAAGGCAGCTGAGTCTGGATGCGAGACCAGCTTCCAGCCCCTCTGGGAGAGATCTTTCGGAACCAGGACACAAAGGGCAGACTCTCCTTTCCCTGAGAGTCACCACCAAAGGGTTTGCAAGGCTCCCCCTTTCCATCATTTCCAATGCCTCAGATTCAGTCCGACGGGTCGTTTTTCTTGTATATTTTTTCTTGGTTCCCCTCCTTCATGGCTGCATATCTGGCTAAGGTGAAGAGGTAGTCGCTGAGTCTGGAGGGGCAGAGACAAGCAGATGGAATGATCTGAAAGCAGCAATCAATGCTAACTGGGTCCTTCCCCTATTAGCCTTCAAGGAGGAAATATAAATCACGTGCCCCCGGGAGCATCGAGTGGGACATGAGCAGTGGCCAGCTTGGACTTGATGGATGGCACTCGGGGCCAGCTTCCGTGAGCGCTGGGCGCCCGACTCTGGCGCCAGGGCTGGGGGGCTCCTATAGGACAAGGCCACTGCCTCTGCCCAACCTCATAGGGCTGGTGACTTTGGTCCACTCCCTGGGCTGCTTTCTGCACCTTCCAGTGACCAGGACCTGTGCCTCCCAAACTGGAGCATGCACACAGGTCCCTACGATGTGCAGACTCCGACTCGGGGCAGCTGGACCAGGCCTGGGACTCTGCCAGTCAAACCCATGCCAAGGGATGCTGGCGCTGCTGGTCTGAGGACCTGTTCTGAGTAGAGGCATCTGGGGCAGGGTTCTCAGGTGCAACTGATGTTCTGAATTACTCTGTGGTGGGGAGAGGGGGCTGTCCTGTGCGCTGTGGGACGCTGGGCAGCATCCCTGGCCTCCACCCAGTTGTGCCAAGCAAACATGACCCCAGACACTGCCAGGTGTCCCATCTGGGAAGCACTGGCCCCCAGTACTCTAGTGGCTGGAGCCTAGTCCCTCTCCCCCTTCTTTCTTTGAACCCCCAGGGATGGGGCCTCAGCGGAGGAGTTGGGGTGGAGAAAGCCACAAGAGGAGACCCCTTTAGAGTGCTCGCAGTGAGTCCAGCAGCTCCCCACCTCTGAGCCTCCTGCACTTCTTGTTTTCATGCAGGGTACTGCATGAGCTGACTCAGCCCTCAAAACACTAGGGCTGTCTGGGGAGGCAGGAGCGTAAGAAGCTAGGAAAATTCCTTGGCCAGTGGAATGAGGAAAACTGAAACAAATACTTAAACAAGGCCAGGAAAAAAGGTAAATAAATAGACAAGACCGCACAATTGCATGGCAGGATCTTATCTTCCCTCACCAAGGCCGCGTCGGAGCAGATGGCTTACACCTCTCCACCCCAGCCAGACAGTGAGTAGCCTAGACCACCCTGGTCAAGAAGACAGATAATAGAGGGCCAGGAGGTGCCATGAGTGCTGGCCAAACCCCAGAACAGATGAAGTCAGGGGAATGAATAACAAAAAAGCCCAGTTGCAACCAGACAAATCCAAGACACAAGCAAAGCTGACCAGAGAACAATCTGAAACTCCCCAATAGGCCCATTTGGACACATCAGCATATGGAAGGACATACCTGGAAGGCTGTTGAATACTCTGTTGAGACCCTCCCCTGAGACCTCCCCTAAAATGCCTGCCTTTAGAAAAGCGATAAAAACCGTTAAAGACAAAGGCTGCCAGCCCCTTTCCTCAGGCGTGTGCTTTTGCTTTCCGTCTTCTAAGCTGTAAGGGGCCCCCCAACACTTGCAACCAGGGGAGCAGTGCGTAGTGGCAGCTCCTGCCAGGCTCACCCCCTGCACCTGTCTCCAGGGGCTCTCCTCTGCCTCTGTAACTTGTTTCTTGAGTCCACACAGCCCAGTGTGGCTCACCTCTGTTACTGTGCTGTCCTTTGCCAAGTCCACGCAGCCCCACCTGGCCTCACTGCTGCTGCTGTGATCTTGCCTCCTCTATCCTAAGGCTTTCCCTTGTTTCACTGTCCCCAGCTTTAATAAATGCACTCTCAAAATCACCTGAAAAATCTTCCCTCCATGAAGTCCAGAGCCCACACATTCTAGACGGTGCTGGGGCAGACCCGCCTTGGTCCGGGTCCCTTTCCAGTGACACGGGCTCCCCCACGGAGTCGCTGCTGTGCCCAGGAATGCAACATGCCTTACCCCACTGAGGCCTACCCCCTCACAAGAGGAAAAGAGTGGGTCCAGACCCATCAAAGTCCAGGCCATGTGCCTATGGGAAGAGTGACCACAATAAGGGGCCAGATCCTGGCTGTGAGGCCACTTTCTGGACACCCAGGCAAGCTCCCAGGGGTCCCCAGCTCTTGGGCTGCCCCTGGGCACTGGCCTTGCCCACGCTAACATTGCACAAGCATAGGCTGGAGCGGAACCCAGTGGAAGAGGCCTTGGGCCAGCTGCAGCCCTGGCTGTAGAGGCCAAGCATAGACCTGCAGGGGCCCTCCCTGGGCCAGCCCGCATACCAGGTCCTGTGCCAGAGCCCTGAGCCTGGATGGCCCTGAGCTCGCTGTGCCTGGCTGTCTCCTATCAGCTCACACTGCCTGGGAGCCTTGTGGAAAGGGGACTGGCTGTGAGAGGGTCTGACTCCTGCCCGGGCCACGCCATGACACCTCTCAAGGCCTCCCTGGTCACTCAGCCTCAAAGAAGTCCCCTTGCTCCTGCACTGTCCCTTTGTTCTGAGGTTTCTCTTTGCTGGTTTTTATAACAGCCTCTCCCAATGAAATCTTCACCTCACTGGGGATGGGGATGGTACCCTTGTTCTCAGCTGCATCCATGTGCCTAACACAGTGTCTGGCACACAGCACGTCCTGTTTTTCAGGGAGAAAGACATCTCCAAATTCCATCGAAGTACCTGTTTAAGAATTTGGCCACGTTTGCATCTGTCTCCCCCATCTGGACAAGAGGCACCACCCTGGAAAGTGAGAATACACAGCATCACACGGGATCAGCACCCTGCAGGACTCAAGGCTACGTCCCAAGCCAGCATGTCACAGCCGCGGCAGCTTGACCGGCTGCCCTTACCCATCTACATGGACATTCTGGACAGTGCATTGCTGTCTGCTGAGCACCAACTAAGGGGCAGGCCCTTTGTGCACGTCACATCTGCTGCATAACCCTTGCCGGGAGACGCTGTCCCCAAATCTGAGGTTTGTATCCCCTGCCCGGGGGGCTTTTTCACCTGGTGGTGTCCCATGTGCACGTCTCCTGCCTGGTGGACTGGGGACCCCTCTTCTGTTTGGTTATTCCCCACACTGGAGCTTGGGGTTATCTCCACCTGTTTGCTATTATAAGCATGGCTGAAGTGGGGCTTCGTACAAATGACCGCATTTTCCTTTGGAAGCCAAAGCTCTTTCTGTTACCTGGGATCCCTTTCAGAGCAATGTGGGCCCAAGAGCCTTTCATGATGGAGGGATGAAACCTCCATGATGGAGAGATATGACCTTCATGATGGAGGGATGTGGACAGAGCTTAGGTTTGGACCAGACACATCTGGGCTCCACCCCGCATTCCTGCCATGAACCACTTAAGGGCCCTGGGCCCTAATGTCACCTCTCTGAGCCCCGATTTCCTGGCCCCTGTAAAGTGGGGGCTGCCACCACCCCTCTCCCAGGGTCATCACAAGGAACCAGTGAAAGAATGACTATTAAGTGTCCAGCACAGCCCTGACTGTTGTCCCAAAGTAGAGCTTTTCTCCAGTTCTCTGTGAGGCTGAGTGGTAGCCTGGTCCATGAGTGGTGTCATGGAGATTTTGTAATAACCTTCAGTTTCATTGAAAAGGCTGTCTATAGCTCTGGGGGTCCTTCCACTCCCAGGCTCTGAGTTCAGGGGTTGGGGTGGCAGGTGGCTAGTCTGTTCAGAGCTTCCACCTGCACCCCCCACAGCCATGTGGGTCCCCCTGGGCCCTTCTCTACCCAGCAAGGTCCTTTCATGTCACCCCACGGCCTAAATAAAACCCACCAGTGGCTTCCTGTTGCTCCCAGGACAAGGCAGACCCCTGTGAGCCTACAAGGCCCCGCCTGGCCCGGCTTCAGCTCAGCCTCTGGCCTCCCTGAGCCCCGTGCCCCTCACTTAGGTTCGGACATCTGGCCACCTTTCTGTGCTTCCTGTGTGGACTGCTGCCTCTGCCCTTGCTGTCCCCTTGCCCTGGACTCTCTGACTCCCCTGCCAACGCTTCCACTCTTGGCTCCCTCAGCATGACTGAGAGAGACCTTCCCTGTGCCCAGGCTGGATCACCCTAGTGCCCCACAGACTCCTGCACAGCCTGTGTGGGCCTGGCAGTCATTTCTGCTCAGCTCAGACTGCCCCCCTTAAAGTAACCCCGAGGAATGGGGCAGCTGGGGCACAGGAGGGAATTTTCACTGAATGTCCTTTCGAATTTCATACCATGTGAGTATTATAATAAATGACCAACTATACCCACGAAGACCGCGCCCCTCCCTGACCCCATAACTGCTTATTTATCTACAAGCCCTGATCTGGATGTGCAGGTACCTCATGTGTCATTTGTCCGGTCATAGACCCTCCTCTGCCCTCCACAACGTGGGCTCTGAGAGCAGGGACTTGGTCTGGCCTGCTGTCCACCTGTCACCGTGAAGGAGCCAGGAGGTCTGCTGATGGGTGGCTGGATGGCATGGAGGTCACAGCGCCTCCCTGCCTCCCGCTCCCTCTCCCCAGGGCCCTTACCGTCTCTCAGCTCGGCGACACACAGCCCGGCAGAGATGCAGTGCGGCGCTGCTCTTGCCCCCTGACTGAAAGGAGAAGGGGAGCATTGGCTGGAACAGAGGGCGAGTGGGAGTGCCCGCTGCTGACAGCGAGCTCCTCTGGTGGGGAGGTGGCTCTGCCCCCTAGCAGGCAGTGATCTGCATGCAGGGTGCCCTGCCAGGGCCAGCCACTGGCCACCTCCCCCCCAGAGTGGACAGGGCTGGGAAGGAACCAGAGAGGGTCTGCAGGGGGCCTGGGGAAGAGCTGTCACTGCAAAAACTTAAAGAGGGGGACTTATTCAATGCCCACGTGTTTCTGTCAGGCCCCTCCCCGGGGCTGAGGTGAGGCTGCCCTATACCTACAGGCAGAATGAAAGCCGTGAGAGGGGGCAGCTGGCTGGAGTATCTGTCGATCCACTGCTCCAGCTCCAGGATGGGGCCCGTCGCAAACGTGGTGTGTTCTGGGGAGTCAAGGAGCAGGACACGGCCTGAGGCCCACAGCCCACAGGATGTCAAAGAACACCCCACCACCACCACCCCGTCAGTTGGCCCAGTGTCCTCCAAGCCACTCCCACTATCTTGAAAGGCTCCTTCCCTCTCAGGGGTTGCGGGCCAAGCCGACGGGGGGTCCCAGGTGACACCCAGGAGAGCCCTCGCCCTCTGTCCCAGCCCCCACAGGGCCCTCTGAGCGCACACACGAGGGGTCCAGAGAGAATTACTTAAGTGGGCCTCCCTGGCCGAGGAGCGCGGGGTCGCCAGGGCAGAGCCGACGTCCTGCAGGGAACACTGGATCTGGGGGGGCAACAGAGGACGTGAATGAAGTCTGATATTTAGGGGCCAAGCGGAGACCACGTGGTTCTCTGTGCAAAGGTGCCACCTGACTGAGCAAGGCGTGCGGGGGCTGGTCTGCTGGGGGCTGTCGGAACCTTGAATTAGCTGGCATTTAAAGGCATTAGCAAACTATCTGGACACCAGCCCTGCTGAGAGGGGACCTGGTTCCCTTGGGGACAGCTGGGTAATGCTGGGTCGCAAAGACAATGAGCGCCAAGGGCCCAGTGATGGTCAACAGGGATCTTCTCACCCCGGCCCTCATGTCTCCCAGGAGCCTGGGCCCTGTGAGGTTTGTTTTTCTTTTCTCTAAAGTGACAGCCTTGTTTTCTACAAATAGCTGAGCCAAGAGACCGCACCTGACAGTGCTTTCTCAGTTATGAAGGACAGGGCCACCAAGAACATGGTCCGCAGATGCATGTGGGGAGTTTAAGTAAGGGTCAAGAAGCATAGCTGGGCAAGGCCTGTGCTCTGAGGACTGACGGGGGTGGGATGTGTACAGCAGAGGGGATGTGTACAGCAGAGGTGGCCCATTGAGCTCTGCTGAAGGGACTCCAGGCCCCTGCGTGACAAACAGCTCACAGGTTCCTGTGCTGGTGAGACCCGCATGCGCCCCCTCTGACTGTGCCTGGCCAGGGTCCCCTGGAGCTGGGTGATGGGCTGTGGGGAGCAGAGCTCTGTGACCTCTGGTAAGATGGCCACTGTGACAGTGTGACAGGAGCAGGATGCAGCTAATTAGCACAGACCCTCCCACCCAGCAGGGGACCGGACACTCCCTGGGCCGCTGACCAGCAGACTCTAGGTGAGTCATGGGCTGCCCGCTGTCTATGGCTATGGTGGGCGGGAGCAACAGGACTGCCCACTGGCTGGTGACAGGCAGTGGTCACCCCAGGAAATGCTGGGGAGAGCCGGCCCTGGCGTGGGGGTCGGGTCCTCGCTTCACTGATTTCTGGCTGAGGGGTCTTGGGCAAGTCGCCCTTTCTGGGCTTCTGCGAGGATCAAGTGGGATCCAGGCTGCCTGGCCATCTCCCCCAGGCCCAGTCGGCAGCCCCTGGGGGACAGACTGGGCCTGCAGGTGAAGGAGTCGCAGGTGCCCCAGCTGGGAGCAGGCGGTTTGACACTCCTGGTGATGTCTGCCGTTAGAGGGGAGGCATGGGGGCTGTGGAGACCCGGGAGAGGCGCCCAGCCCAGCCAGAGGCAGAGGGGCCAGGGGAGGCACTGGGGGAGGTGATGTTGCAGCTGTGACTCAAAGGACAGGAGCCTGAGGCCTGGGGCCACTCATCCTGTCACAGCCCCAGCTGTCCCTCTGCCAACCCGGCTCAGAGATGCACGCAGCAGGCAGAAATACCACTGGGGATGTGAACAATTCCCCACCACAAGGCTGAATATGCTCCTCCATCACATAGGAGGTGCCTCGTTCACAGAATGTTCTAGCAGTTGAGGCCTCCCATCCTTCTGCAGTCCCCTCACTGCCCCCCGTCTGCTCTAGCCTGGCCCGGAGGACTGACATGGGCTGAGGGCTGACCGTCCCAGCAGCAGTTTCTAAAGGTGCAGGTCAGCATGTGGTTGAAACCTTGGACATGTCCTGTGTGTTCCAGGGAAGGCATCCCTGTCTCCATTTCTGAATTCCTCTCTGGAGCGGAGCCTCTGGTGCCCGTGCCCGAGGAGCAGAACGGTTATGCCAATGGCCATAAGCTGCCCTGGCGGAGGGCTCCCTGCAGCCTGCCTCTGCCTCTCTCGACCTTGGAGCTACTGACATTCGGGCCGTGTTATCTGTGGTGGGGACTGTCCTGTGCACTGTAGGATGTCTAGCAGCATCCCTGGCCTCTACCCACCAGAACCTCCACCTCCAGTTGTGACAACCAAACATGTCCCCAGACATGCCCAAGTGTCCCCTGGTAGGGGGGCAGAGACCGCTAGCCTTTACATTGTCTTCTCTTGTCCGGGAGGGAGGAGCCTCCCTGTGTCCCCATTTTACAGATGGGGAAACTGAGGCTCAGAGGAAGAGTGCCTCGTCCCAGTGACACAGAGAGCAGGCGATAATCGAATGGCAAATCCAGTTACGGTCACCAGGCCTCAGGGATAAAAAAATAAAAATAAAACAAAAATCCCACCTTGGGGCAAGACAGTGTACTCACTTTCTCAAGCTCTTCAGCAAATGGGTGGCCTTTTTCCGCAATTAATTCCATTGCAAAGCTATGAGGAAAAAGGAAAAAGATTTGCCTCTACTATAATGTGCCCAGGCTCTGTCTTGCCTGTCGAGGGTCAGCAGCCTGGGAGGCCAGCGAGCAATCTCAAGGTGGCGTGACAATTGCATTCACTGCTGCCCAGGTCAAACTTGGCCTCAAGACCAATCCCACCTGCCTTACCCAATAGCCGAGCTTAATTCATCTGTAGTTCCCAGAGCTTCAAACACCTGGTCGTCTTTGGATCTCCTTTCTCCAGTGAAGGTGCTAGAAAATCCTGTGGAAAAAAAAGGTTTCGCTGCCTTAAAATAAGACATTTTTTTCCCCCCGATAGGCACTTTTCGGAAAACTTCCCATTTCCAGTATAACATATACACAGAAAAGTGCCCGGATGTTAAATGAACAAGCTGATGGACTGCTGCTAACTGAATATACCTCTGTGATGGGCACTCATGTCAGGAAAGAGAACACGACCAGCACCCTAGAAGCCCACATGCACTCCCTTTCAGGGGTGATTACCACTCAAGGGTAACCACCATCCTCACTTCTTTCTTGATATGCTTTTAAACTTAACAGTCATGTACTAACCATCCTGCTAAAGAAATGGGACATGCATATGCATGTTACATATACATTACAATTAGATTTCACAAAAAATCAAAGGGCTCTGTATCCTTGCCTAGGTCACATTTCCCACCTTTCTCCCCCAGCCACCAGCGAAAACAAAACCCGCTCCTGACAGTCAGGAGCTGGACGGGCAGCATCAGATAGGCTTTGGCACTGCCAGGTGCTGGCCTGGCACTCAGGGGTAGGCTGTGGTGTTCTCTTGTTGTTGGACAGAACACGGTCAGATGGGCCACTCTACCATTAGACAGATCAAGACCAAAACAGGATGACGGCTATCACGTATGAGCAGGGAGCGCTGTCTGAACTGCCAAGATGACCAAGCATCCCCCCCACTCCTGGCTAACGTGACTGCTGCTGCTTTATCAGCTACCGCCTTAGCCCCTCTTTGCCCCTCTCCCCTTCTAGATAGAAATGATTAAGATACCTAATTACAGAATTATCCTTGCTTCTGACATCATCCAATCCAGAGCATAGCCCTACTTGCTCAAACTCTCCCCAGATCACCGAACACAGCCCCATCCTAAAGTCCTTTCTAGCCTCCTCTTGCCTTGCTGGCCACAGCGCCCATGGTGTGACCTCTCTCTGGTGGCAGTGAGCTAACTGATCGACTTTATTTGGCCAGATTATCCCTGCAGGTCTTTGGCTGGAGGGCATCAACACTAACTACCTTCTTTGTCATTCCTATGCATGTTTTCTTTGTTTTAATTGTGGTAAGATAAGCATAATATAAAATTTGCCATTTTATCCATTTTTAAGGGTACAGTTAGTTGGCATTAAGTACAGCCTGTGCTTCGTTTTATACCTTTACTTTGTAACTACACAGTAAGTTCTCATTTCACATAGAGGGTAGGTTCTTGACACCGCGGAAGCGATGTCCAACGAAACCCATCTCGCCACAGGCTAATTAATATATACGAGAGTGAAGGTCCACTGCGTCTCATCAACCTGATTAATGACGCCGAACGAAACAACGGTATTGGAGGACCTGCTGTGTACACCCAAAACAACGTATACTAGTGATCTGCATGGTTTTAGCTTTAGAAAATGGTATTATACTGATATATTCTTTTTTCCTACACAGCAACCTGTTCTGGTACTTCTTACATCACCACAACGATACGTGCTCATTAGAAAAAAATAATTGGAATAAAAGTAGGTCCAGTAAACAATTAAAGCCCTTCTGCCCATCCCCCTCTCCCACAACTCGGTCTCTCTCCCAATAGTCCAAGGTGTAACCTTTCAGGCTGTTTTATACATACCCACACACACACACACACACACACACACACCCTTTTATCCAAATGATTCTGAGTATTTGGATAAAAGCAACTGGCTTTTATCGCTGAATGGATTTTGGGCCTCTTTTGTATCACATCACATTGTGGTGTTTTATACTGAGATCTGCCACATACTTCTTAATGGCTGCAAAGGATTTGGAAGAACTTTACAATGGAGTCTTCCATGTCTGTTTGCACTTTTCACCTGTCCCTACCGTACCTTTATCTCCTGTTTTGGTGTAAATCTTGGGGATCTTGGGTGTCTTCGAGGAAGGTGGTGGCCTAATGAGAAAACACACATCAAGTGGTGGTGAGTGGGGATGGTTTACACAGTGGGGCACCTCCCTCTGTGGGTCCCAGCTTGCTGCTCATAGCCTCAGAGGCAATGCTCCTGCCCCCTCACCCCCATGCTTAATTCTCCTGTTGATCTCTCTCCCCCTCCCCATCCCTCTTACTTGTAAGCCCTTTGTGGGCAAGTTCTGTGTCTTGCCCACATTCGTATCTGCAGAGTAGCTGATGTAGTGCATTGTTCAAAGCAGAAGCTCAATATTCACTGAAAGAATTTATCAATCAGTTTTCCCCAGTCCCTGCACGGTGCTAAGCAGATTACTGGCATTATCTCCTGAAATTATCCCGGGTGTCTTCTCTCAACCCAAAAGTAGGCACTACCTGTGACCTTCATTTCACCATCAAGAAAACCGCAGTTCACAAGCCACCACCCACCTTCCTAGGTCACCCAGGGAAGAGGAGGGAGGGCTGGGACTCATGCGTAAGGCCATCTTGCTTCTACTCTACCCAAAGTCTTACCCTCTGTTCCACCAAGTCAGGGCCTCTTGGAGGGAAAGAAACATAGGCCACTTCCGTTCTATGAAACTTCAAGATACTCAGAAATAAAGAATTGCCAAAACAAGGTTCAAAATCTGGCATTTTCAAGTAGGAGATATTCAGAGTTCAACATTATAATAGGCCATTACAAGGTTATTCAAAGGTTAAATCAGTGGATCTATGAATAATATATGAATCCTTTATTAATTCATGGTCCTCTACAGGTTCTGAAGTCCGGGAACGGGGTGCAAGTTTCAAGGTGTATGATGACAGCCATGTTTAGATCACGTGGTGTATCTCTGTCTGAAAGTATAAACTGCTTTGGGGAAAGATGTAAATAGGAATCCAGGCACCTTTTGACTGTGAAGCCAGGCAAGACAGCCCTCCTGGCCCACATGGGATATGCTCTGTCCTGAGCTTCGATCGGACTTTTCTTGTGCACTGAAATCTTGTTCTCTGGCTCCTACGTGACTACATTGCCACAGTGACGTCAGGACCGAGGCCGTCACCTGGCAGGTGCCCGGTGACCTCACATTGATGTGATGTAACTATGATGACATAATTCCAGGTGTTCAAGTTACCTTCCCAGCCAGGCACTTACCTGTCCCCGTCTTCCACGCCCGGGGAACCGCGGCTCTGGAAACGGGGACAAAGTAGCCTGCCGGCCCCAAGGCACCCGCGAAGGCCAAGGCGGCCTCCCAGGACCCACGCCGCCATGTGTCAAGCCCCTTGTCGAGGTTGACCCCGCCAGGCCCCCGTCCACGTCCCGGTGTGACTCCACCTACCGCCAGGCACGCCACCTCTCAATCGCTATTTTCCATTGGTCCGTGGCTCTCGGCCCAGGGAGGGACACTCCCAGGGTCTCGTTTCCCATTGGTTCACGGAAGGAGCTGGGCGGGGAAACTCGTGACGCTCTGATTGGCTGGGCGGAAGGAAGAGGTTTGTACGCTCGGGGATGGAGTCCCGGAGTGGCTCGGACTTGGAAACCGAGCGGTTGCGGCGGCGGCAGGTGAGAGGCCGGGGTTGCGGGGCCGGGATGTGCGAGCTCCTAGCCGACACTTGGGACGACCGTAGGCCGGGCTCCCGGCTTCTCTGGCTGTTCCCCCAACTCTGAGAACCCGTCCTGAGCGGTCGGGACCTCGAATCTGACAGACGTGATTTTGAGCTTCGGAAAAGCAATAGATTGCCCTGCTCAGCCTCAGTTTCCCCTGCAAAGAAACGGAAATTACGGTAGTACGTAGCTCATAGAGAGGTTCAGGTCTTATGCCGAGGTAATTAATGCACGTAAAGCCTTGAATAGAAGGTAATTTTGCATTATTTATAAAAGTCTAAAATGCGTACACCTGTAGACCCAGTAAGTCATTTTCTAGGACTCTGCTGTAAAGATCCTTGCTTCCGAGTGCAAAAAGGGGCGTCGTAGCTGTTTTCTGCAGCCTATTTATAGTTGCAATACATTGGAAACAGCCTGAATGTCCAGGAAAGTTCCTTCTGGTCCATGACTTCACTTAAATCTCCGCCTTTAATAGCAGTAGTAATAAAACCTGAGACCAAGAACAGAGCCAGTAATAAGCAGCTGTCAGTAATCAAGTTATTACAAATTACCAGACATTGCTAAGTGTTTCCTCTGCATTATTTACTTTAACCTTCCCCAAACTTACTGGGATAAATACATTTATTGTCCCCATGTAGCATGTGAGGAAACTGAGGTTCAAAGTCATTTCAGTGAGTTAGCTATGAAGACGTCCCTGGGGAGTAGAAGAGCTGGGGTTTGAACCCAGATCTTTCTGAGGTGTCCAGTTAATAGTTCACTGCCGCACTACAGCTGCCTTTATTGTTGTTAGTATTATTATAATGGTAAGATTGAACTAGGCATTTTTTAAGATCTCTACAATATGGGAACCATCCATCCTCTGGCTTGCCCTTTCAGGATTCCCAGGAGCCATGTTGTCAGAAACCCTGCTGGTGTCCGCTCCAGGGAAGATCATCCTTCACGGAGAGCATGCCGTGGTCCATGGAAAGGTAAAAGGCCCCCAGAGCCTCCGAGGATTGGGCACCATTTCTCCCTGATGCTAATCTTAAAAGAAGCTGAAAGGAAGCCTTCAGGCTCAGCCTGATAGGAGATCAGAGCAGAGGTCAGTTTCTCCCCAGCCAGGCAAGGACGAGACAGGTCTCGTGCCCAGCGAAGGCTTCTCTGGCTCACTCAGCGAGAGAGCAAAGAGATAGCGTGTACAGCCCTGCGCATGGGGTAAGATCACATAAGCAGTGAGCTTAAGAAGAAAAAGAGGAAAAGAGGTTTGAGGATTGAATTCTGGGGCACTTCAATGTGTAGACGTCGGGAAGATGACTAGGGTCCAGCAAAGGGATCTGAAAGATGCGCTATCTCATTGAACTCTTACAGTTACCCTCTGGGGTCAAACTTTTATTATCCTGTTTTGCCAGTGTGGAAACTGAGGCTCAGGAGGGGATTGGTAACTTGACCAAGGTTCCATATATCCTGGTAGAATGGGGTGTGAACCTAAGTCTGTCTGAACCCAAAGCTCATGCTTTTTCCATCCCTCTTTGTCATTTTTTATGTTTTTGACTTATCTTTGAAAGCATGGTGCTTATGGGAAAGCTGTTCCTTGGTATAGCAAACCTCCGAAGTTTTGCGTGGAAGGCAAATATAAGTAGATATTAACTCCTAATTGATTGGTAGTGGTTGTGCCTGGGCTGAGCAGGAGGGCGTGCCAGGGTTGATTAGCAGTGTCTGCTAAGGGCCTGGGTGGGTGTGGCCTTTGTGCCTGTATTTGCTCTGTCTTCTCAGCTCGATGACATCGACCTGAGCCGTGGTTGTGGCCACCCACCCTCAGGCTAATTGCCTTTGTCCTTTGTTCTATAGGTAGCCCTGGCTGTGGCCTTGAACTTGAGAACATTTCTCCGGCTTCAACCCCACAGCAATGGGAGAGTGGGCCTCAATTTACCAAACATCAGTATCAAGAGGGTCTGGGATGTGGCCAGACTTCAGCTGCTGGACACGAGCTTTCTGGGTAAGTGCAGGGAGGAGGGACCAGGGGTGGGTGGGGCCTGGGGGAGGAAAGAAGAGGCGGGGCAGTTATTCTAAGCTGTTGGGAGGGTGCCAGAGGCCAGCCACTCCGGGGGCGTTTTTTCTCCAGACCTCATAACATTAGCGTCACTCGTTAATTTTTTTTAAATTCAAAAGTGTAAAATGATGCACTAGCTAGATCTGTATGGACTGTTGTGGACAGATCATCAGGACCTGCCGTTGGGTGTAAAAGCACAAGTGACACAGCAGCAGGTACAGTGTGAGGAGGATGACACGGATTAGGTGTTGGCATGTCTGGAGACGCACAGGCAAAGGCTAGGAGCTGACAGCGGCGATGAGTTACCTCTCGGAGGGTCCCAAGGTCCAGGAGTGGACAGTGCTGTTTTAACAAGGAGAAGGTATTGGCATTTTGTATAGTTAAAAATCATTTAGACAAAAAACAGGCTGATTATTGGAAAATACAGTCAACACTGCGAGTAACATTGCGAGTAAAAAAGAAATCCACCTCCTATCACTCCCCCTCCCCCCCACCCATGACAATGCTGAAGCATTTTGATGTTGGTCCCTCTGGCTTATTTTCTGGCGACAGTTGAGTTGACTGAGGTAGGGAGATGTCTTGTTTTTTTTAGCTAAAATTGGATCAGGCCATATCAACTCCTCGGAAACGTGTAGGTCTTTTTTTCTTCAGTGTATGGGGACTGTCTCCCGGTCCACATGGGCCTCCGTGCGGACTTCTGTGAGCTGTGGGAATGTCATGTCTGCTCACACGCAGGTGGGGTGTTTTTATCTGCAGTGTCACCACTTGCGTCGGCGCCGGGGCGTGTGTTCTGTCCTCAGTTTGCTGTCTCCTCTCTGGACTGATGCTTGTTGTTTGGGAGAGTTTCTCAGCCAGAGTGGGGCAGCTGAGAATCCTCCGGGAGTTCATCCCAAACTGGTTCTGTCCCCTGTCGGAATCAGTCCCCAGCAAGCCTCTCAGCCACTCTCAAACACTGGAGGGAGATGGAGTAAGAAATGAAAACCCCTAGTTTCGAGTAACTATTTTCAATCTCAGTCCTGCCTCGAGATCCCCTGGGGATGTTTCTTGTCTGTAACAATACAGATTCCTGGCTCTGCCCTCTTCTACTGAGAATCAGTAGTGTCAGGTAGTGGTGGTAAGGGACCAGGCATGTGCATTTTCAAACGGTTTCCCAGGGGTGGTCTCAGGGACACCTCAGTGAAGGGCCACTGTTGGGAGCATGCCTCAGAAACCAGCCATCCAGAGCAACTGGGACCTTACTCTTCATGGTGCACAGCGCCACCCAGTCAGGCTGGAAATGTCCCCTGAAAACTGGCTGTTCCCTCTCTGTGTCTGCAGCACAGACAGAAGCAGCCAGGTGTGATGGGACCTGTCTCAGACCACTTCTGACTCCCTGCGCGGTCACTGAACGCTCTGAGCGGAGCTCTGGTGTCTGGGAGGGCTGCTGTGAGGATCCAGTGGGATCAGAGGTGGGCCTGAGGCTGTGACGCAGGTAGAGTGCAGTGGACACGTGAGGGCTTGTTAGTTAAATCTCCAAGGAGACAAAGGGAATATGAGCCTTTCTATTTGGCTGCAAGGATCTACCACTGTTTTTCTTTCAACATTCTTTAGTTCCCTCCTAATAGTAATAAACACAGTGAGCATGTATCGGGCCTGTATGGGTGCCAGGCATGAAACGCGGTATGCTAGCGCCCTGAGAATTCCAGCCTTCCCTGGAAGTGTGTATGGTTATTCCCCCCCATTTTATGGATGAGAACACTGAGGTTCAGAGGTCAAGTGGCTCAGGTCACACAGCTTGTCGGTGATACAGAAAGGATTCAGACCTACATCTTCCTACAGTCCACAGCCCGGGCTCTTAATGAACATTTCTTCTCCATTCCAGAGCTCTGAAGGGCCTGGGCTCTCAGTAACTGGCCTGGCTGCCTTTAATGTGTAATGAATTCAGAGTAGCACTTAATATGTGCCCTGCCCTGAGGTTTCCTGACACAGGCACACCCAGCTCAGTTTCAGGCCCCCTTAGAGGCTGCCTTGGCACTCAGGGAGTGATTTGTCAAGGCAAGCCCGTCTGACTTGCTCTGCACTCTCAGCCTCCCCGACCCAAGTGCCCCAGCCCCTTGCAGGCGTGGGAGGGGAAACTGCCACATGGCCTTTCCCTCCTGCCCAGGCAGACTAGGTTCTGGGAGAGGGGAGTGTTTGGGGAACATGTGACACTGCCTCCGGTGCTGGTTTGGCAGTGGGGCTGAGGCTCAGGCCTCTGCGTGAATGGGCTTTCACTTTCCGTGTGTCTGTGTGGTTAAAACCGCTATTAACCAGGCACTTACTATGTTAAGGGTTGTGTGGACCTGTGTTACTTTACCTCATGGCACTCTCGTGCGGGGGTTCTGCCGTTTTCCCTGTTTACCAAGGAGGGAAACCGAGGTGCAGGGAGGTGAAGTCACAGAAAGCCAGCCAGCATCGCGGTCACGACCCAAGCCCACAACCCAGTCTCCCTGCCTCCAAGCCTGAAGTCCGCCGACAGGCTCCCCGCGGTGCTCAGTGGAGAACCCCTGACTGCGCAGTTCTCTGTGTTCTGTGATCTCTGAAAGTGGCTGGGGCTCTCTGACGTGTCTGTGTATGCTGGTTTGCTCCTGCCACAGAGCAAGGGGACATCGCAGCGCCCACCCCAGAGACACTGGAGAAGCTGAGGGAGGTGGCAGACTTCCCTGCGGACTGTGCCAGCCACGAGCGTCCGGCCGTGCTGGCCTTCCTTTTCCTGTACCTGTCCATCTGCCGGAAGCAGAGGTGTGTGCATGGCCTGGGGAAGAAGTCCTAATTCAGCTTCCCCCGGAAAATGGGAGAGGGTTTCTCCAGTTTTGGCTGCTGGAGCATGCACGTGCGCCTTTCCAGGTTTCTAATCACAGCAGCCACCAGCTGCCCCCCACCACGTGCCAGGCACCGTGCTGGACACTTTGTATATGGTCTGCTTTTAATATTCACAGCAACCTTGCGAGAGAGGCACTGTCATCATTTTGCACAGGAGAAACTGAGGCTCAGAGAGATAAGTCACTTAAGGCCATGCAGCTAGTCAGTAAGTGGTAGAGCTGGGGTTCAACTCAGTTCACTTTTATCCTAATGCTGAACTAAAACGCAAAAAGAAGAGCCCTGGCCAGTGTGGCTTAGTGGATTGAGCGCCAGCCTGGGAAACCAAAGGATGCCGGTTCGATTCCTGGTCAGGGCACACCTGTGGGTTGCGGGCCAGGTCCCCAGTTGGGGGCGTGTGAGAGGGAGCCAAATGATGTTTCTCTACCTCTCTCCCTTTCCCTTCTCTCTAAAAATAATAAATAAAATCTTTTTTAGAGAAAATTTTATTTATTTATTTTTAAAGAGAAGGGAAAGGGAGGGAGAAGGAGAGAAGCACAGATGTGATCGATCAGTTGCCTTTCACACGCCCCCAACTGGGGACCTGGCCGGCAACCCAGACATGTGCCCTGACCGGAAGTCAAACCCGCGCCCTTTCAGTTCACAGGCCGAGCTCAGTCCACTGAGTCACACCAGCCAGACCGCTCATGCCGACATCATTAACCCCATACTACCTTCTCTGCCCTCCTGAATTCAGTAGAACACAACCCAGATTCCATTCCTGGGTCCACTGCGTGGCTCCTCCCATGCCACATCTGCAGGGGCACCCGTGTTCCACAGCCCGCAGGCTCCAGGGAAACACTGTGATTAGCAGAGTGAAGCCTTGTGTCCGCAATGCACCTTATGATGAGATCTGGGTTATCTGCCCTTGGGGAAGCCAGCTCCTAGAGGGTGACAGTGTTGTTGAGGTGTCACATCGTGATAGCACAGACTGAGAGTCAGACTGCATGGGTTCAAGTCCCAGCATGGCCACCTAGGGGCTCTTACCCCCCCGAGTCTCAGTTTTTTCATCTGTAAAATGGGGCAGTAATAATATCTACCTCGTAGGGTTCTTGGGAGGTTAAATGAGTTAATGTATCTAAAGGGCTTGACATAGAGCCTGGCACATTGCTAGGTAACTATTGGCCATTACAATAGTAATTACTATTGTTATTTTCTTCAGAAAACTATTGGAGGATTAGAAATACTATATAGTTGACCCTTGAACAACCTGGATTTGAACAACACGGGTCCACTTGTACATGGATTTTTTTTTCAATAAATATACAGTTGGCTCTCAGGTTTTACATCCATGGATGCGGAGGGCAAACTTAATTTATATGCAGATTTTCAACTGCACAGGGGTCAGAGCCCCGAACCCTCTCATCGTCAAATGGGCAACTGCAGTGAAAGGGGCCTGGTGTGGGATCTGGTGCACAGTGAGCCGTCATGATGATTTTTTGGTCAGAACCACCCTTCACCCGTGCAGCAGACGCAGCTTCAGTGGGCAGTGGGTGACCCTGGGTGCCAGGCCCGCACTGAGGACACATTTATAGATGTCTCAGCACGAGCTGTCCATTGCTGGGATTTTCAACCTGCAGGGGGCGTGTCCCCTTCCGGAGAGACAGGGCTCCTTTTAGAGGATCCTGGTGGGGTAGGGCGGCCCTGTGTAGTTTGAAAAGGCAGATGGAGGCTGATCCCTGGGTGTCCTCCCGGGGGAGCTTCCCAGTGGGAATGTCATCTGAGAAGGACCTTGCGGGATGGGTAGGAATCTCCCTGGGAGGGAGAGGTGCAAAGCTTCCCGGGGCTGGGGTGGGGGTCGGGGGCAGCCTGTGCTGCGAGCAGGGCTACGGAAGAGCCTCGCTCGTGTGGGGAGCAGGAAGGAGCTCAGAGGGATGGTTGGTGGTCCGTGAGGCACTTTTAGGAAGAGCCCCAGGAGGACAATGTAGCAGTTTAAATGAACCTTGTGCCCGCCCTTTGGGAGAGTCACGTGGGACACCCTGCCGTGTGTTTCAGGGCCCTGCCCAGCCTGGACATCACGGTGTGGTCGGAGCTGCCCACTGGGGCCGGCTTGGGCTCCAGTGCTGCCTATTCCGTGTGCCTGGCAGCTGCCCTCCTGACCTTGTGCGAGGAGATTCCAAACCCGCTGAAGGACGGGGAGGCCACCAACAGGTATGCATGGCCCTCTCCCTGCTCATTGTGTTTCTTGTGGTGCCTGTCCTGAGCATGGGTTCTCCTGCCAAGAACATGCTGCCACCCTGTGAGGTAAGAGGTGTCACATGGCATTTTACAGAAGCTGAGGGACAGAGAAGCCAAACAGAGGTTGGCCCAGGCCACATCGCTAGTGACAGCAGAGTGAGATTTGAACCCAGGCATTCTGCGTCCAGAGCCTGAGCTCTTCGCCCTAACCCCTACCCCTCACCCAACTTGCCTCTTTTGGGTTCGAGTGCCCAGAAAGAACCAGAGCCCAGATGTGGAGGGCTCTGGGTTAGATGAGGCATTAGGCCGCCCCTGCCATGGACTCAAGGTGGGGCCTTGGCCAGGCCCTGGTATCCCTTGCCACCTCTGCGTCCTCCTCTGTGAATGGTAATACCGATGCCGAGGCGGGCAGTGCCAGGCCACATCCAATGGGTATGGAAAATGTGACAACGTGTCAAGAAATAAGCACAGGAGGCGTGTCTATCAGATGAGGGCCCCTCTCCTCCTGCAGGTCCTTGACCTTGTCTCTGCAGAGGGTGCATCGTCTCTCACTGTGTGTCCTGGAGTCTTGTCAGGACAGGGCTGCCGGTAGACGCTTCTGTGCTTGGGGACTTTGCCCTGGGAAATCGCCTCAGCACAGGGTCATGCAGTTTGCCCTGGGCCTTGCCCTGGGAGTTGGAGACAAGACCACAGAAGCCAGCTCGGCAGCTTCTCGTCGAGGCTCATCCCTGGACCTGCGGGGCTTGAGGGAGCCGTCCTACCAGGGGGCCTCCAGTCCCAGCCCTGGGGGCCCAGCTGTGCTGTGCTGGGCGGCCTGCTGGCCGCGTCCGTCTCTCGGGGCAGCCAGCAGCAGAGAAGGCTGCTCAGGCAGGGCTGGCTGCCCGGGTGGACACAGCTGGCTTTCCACCCAGAGCCGTGCTTGCGTGCCCTCCGTGCCAGCCGCGGTGTGCTGGCCTGTGGCCGAGGAACTGCCCCCCTTCCTGAGTCTGGCTTCGAATTGAGGTTTTCTTCCTCTGCCCTGAAAACGCTGTGCCTGGTTGAGTTCTGTCACGGCCAGTAATTCCTTTTCTGAGACAGGGAGGTTAAAGTGTGGGTGAATTCGGAACGAGCCAAGATTGTTTCGGTCCTTGCGGCCACAGTGGAGCTGGGGGCTGCTGCTGTCGCACCTCTGCCAGCATCTCCCAGAGTCACATCGAATGGTTCCCACGAGTGGGGAGAAAGTGGGGGGGCTGGGTAGCAGCAGCTGTCTGTCGGGGAAGAATCCAGCAGGAAATGAGGCGTAGCACCTGTAGGTACCAGGAAGTGGTTTTTGGAAATGTCAGTAAGGTTTGCCTGCTAACTTGCCGTTGGCCTAGGGCAACCCCTTTTCCTCTCCGGGGTACTGTTTCCTTATCTGAAAGTGTGGGGCTGCACCGGAAGATCCCCTGGGGGACCTTCCAGCCTTGACATCTGGTGGTCCTTTGGTAGACAGCGATTCAGGACAGAGGCTTTGAGAAAGCTGCTCACGACCGTGTGTTAACTGCTGATTATAGCCCAGATCAGTGAAGGCCTGGTTGCCCTGACCCCCTACGTAGACACCTGCCCATAGGCCACAGACTGGAAGGTGGCTGTGTGTATCGTGTGTCTGTGTATGTGTTGGGAGCTGCAGATGAGGAGAGGGAGGCCCAGAGTCGCTTGGCTAGTAGCAGACAAAGTAAGACTGTGTGAACCCAATGCTGAGGCTCTCTGCCATGCCGGGCAGGAGGGTTTCAGAGGAAAGGGAAGGAAGGGCGTGTGCTTTAGCCAGAGAGGTTCTGATCGGTTTTTCTTTTTTCTGAGTTCGAGAGGCCAAGCCCCTTGGCCTTTTGGTCTGCACCAAGCCCAGCCTGTAGCCCCTGCCTCTGCTGCCCATGGGGACCCCTGGCCCCCACTCATCACTATGTTAAAGATGAACTTCTGTGTCTTCTTTAGGTGGACAGCGGAGGATTTGGAATTAATTAACAAGTGGGCCTTCCAGGGGGAGAGGGTGATCCACGGGAACCCGTCCGGAGTGGACAACGCTGTCAGCACCTGGGGTAGGTGCTGCCTTGGGCTTGTTTTCTTTACTTTTATCCTTTTTGAGATTCCAGTGACAACTGTAGATGCCCAGAGTCTGTTGGTTTGAGATGAAAACAGTCAGTGGGTTGTGGGGAAAATAGCATTTTTCTGTTTTGAAGGGACTGGGTTTCAGCCTTGTGCCTCCTGGATGCAGATCTTGGGGCGGGGGGGCTGGGAGGCTCCCAGTGGAGTCCCCAGGGGTGTCCTGAGCTGGAGCCACAGAGCCGTGCAATGGAGTTTGCAGGCCTCGCGAATTGAGCTCCCCGCTAGGAGGGTGCTTGCTTATGGGACCTGACACGGTCCTGGGCCTCGCCTTCACTTTGTCACCTCGCGCTGTCAGAGTGGAGCTGGGCACCCTGAGGGCAAGGGAGTGACCCTGCCACCCTGGGGCCTGGCAGGGCCTGGGGCACCTTTGTGCCCTCCTGGGCCTCTGTGGCTGAGCTGAGACAATTGTTACAGTAACCAGTCTATTCCCTGGAGGGGGCAAAACTGAAACCCACCCCCCAAATCTGACATCTTTCCCAAGAGGCAAAGATCTGCTTTTCTGACCTGCTGGTTTTTCTCTTTAGGAGGAGCGCTCCAGTACCAACAAGGAAAGATTTCATCCTTGAAGAGGTAATTCTGGGATGGAACAGCAAGCACCTTGGGGCCTGGTTATCCAGTGGGGGAGCCCTGTTTCTTTGTTATGTGGTGTGTGTCGCAGGTGGCCCTGGGCTGTCCCTCCCCCGAGTGGCCCTTGCAGGCCATCACCACGAGAAAGCCCTCCTCTTTCGAGTCAGCTGTTAAACTGCCAAGAGATCAAGGGGAAGTCATGCATGGCCGTGCCACTCACCTGCCAGCACGGGCTGCTCATTCAGTTATTCATTCACTCAGCAAACAAGGATCGATATCTTCTGTGTCCCTGATGACACTGTCCTGGGAACGAGGATATAAAGATGAATCTGGGGCGCAGTTTTGGGCTGGCGGGGACAGGCATACACACAAAAGCCCCTGAGAGATGGCCTGAGAGTCGCTGTAGTGAAGGCATGCAGGGGCAGAGCCAGGACGGGCGAGAGGGAAGCTCAGGAGAGGCTTAGCGCGGAGGTGACATCTGGCAGCTTTCATCCTGTTTCATATGTCTGTCTGTACCCTTCTTCCGGAGTAACTGAAACTACAAACATATCGTTACATTTTAACATCCTCTGTCTGCTTGTGCTTAGTGGAAATGTCAGGCGCCGGCAATATAGTGCGGGGCAAGCCAGAGCCTGTGCTCTGTGGCTGTTCCCTGAGCCCTCGAAATTCGGGTGGAGTGTGTGCCCCAAGGGACCTTTTCATGGCTGTGAGGGTCCCAGGGCTGGCTCTCACCTCCTGTACCCAGAGCTGTCTTCTCTGTAGACGGGCAGCAGGTCTTGGACCCCTGCCCTCGCCCGCTGGGGCTCTCTGTTAGTGACACAATGACCTGGGGTGACATGGGGCTGCTCTCCTGCACCTCTCAAGTCGTGTTGGCTTCCAGGAGCCAAGCCTGCCTTTCTGAGAGTCTTCACTGGGTTTCTTAACCTCACACCGTGGACACTGGGGGCTGGATAGTTCTGTTTTGATATTCACCGAAGGACATGCTTATTGGCCTTGGAAAGAGGAGGGAAGGAAGGGAGAGAGAAACATCGATTGGATGCATCTTGTACACGCCCTGACCAGGGACCAAACCTGCCGCCCAGGCATGTGCCCTGACCGACAATCGAACCTGTGACTTTTCAGTTCACGGGATGATGCTCCAACCAACTGAGCCACACCAGCCAGGGCTGGATATTGCTTTATAGTGCAGCTGCCCTGTGCAGTGTAGGATGTTGAGCAGCACCCACTAGATGCCAGGAGCACCGCCCCCATCTCCCAGTGGTGACAACCGAAAACATTTCCTGACATTGCCACATGTCCCCTGGAGGGCAAAGTCCCCCTGGGTGACTGCCTGTGCTCTACACCGAGGAGAAAGCACAGCCCTTCAGGAGCGGGGAACAGCTTACACTGGCTGCTCGCGGGATCGTGACAGTGGGGTCCCTGGGCCCTGCGGGCCAGCTCTGCCAGGTCTGCTGAGCCTGCGTGCAGTGAGAGCAGGACCAAGTGGTGATGCAGAGGTGTCTGGGCCCCGCTGCCCCCTTCAGGGCTCGCCATCCATCGGAGGAGGCAGTCTCATCCGTAACTTTTAGGACGAAGGCATCCAGAGGGTTCTTCGTCTCCTGGGGGTGACAGTGAGGGATGTGATAAGTCAGGCTGCAGGCTTGGGGTCCTTCATGGAGGCAGTGACGTTGCATTTCCTCAATGTTTCTGCCCCAGGGATAGAAAACCAATTAAGAGTGGGCCTGCACTGCACAGCCTCCTGGGGGGACACAGGAGGTGAGGGATGGGGTGTTTCTAAGGCAGGGGGCGGGGGGCAGGGGAGAAGCCCCGGCATGCTCAGGGCCAGTTGGTGGTGGTGAGGTGGACGGAGGCTCGGGGGTCCAAAGGCCCAGGTTGGAGCCCCCCCCCACCACAGATGTCCTTGGCTAAGTCATGTCTCTCGAGGCCTTCATCTCCTCATTTACAGGGGGCGTCCTGAGTGTGACATCAGAAACAGTAGCTATAAAGTTCTTAGCTCTTTGTTGACCGAAGTTATTCATTCGCTCCAGAAATTATTGGCCACTATTGGTGCTGGGTGCTGGGGCCTCAGCAGGAACAAAAGGTCTTGCCTTCAGGGAACTCACAGTTTGTGGGAGGAGACAACCTACAAACAGACGGCTCTTTAAGAGCACGTCAGGCAGTCCTAGGTGCCTTTGGGAAACAGAAAGCAGGGCGCGGGGCTCGCGGCAAAGGAGGGAGCTAGTGGACGGGATGCTCGGGGAGGCCTCTGATGAGATGGCCCCTGAGCAGATACCTGCATGAAGTGAATACAAGCGGGAGTCATGGGGCTCTTGAGGACGGGGCGGGTCTCTGGCAGAGGAATCGCAAGTACAAAGGCCCTGCAGCAGGATGAAGTGTGCCTGGGGTGTTGAGCAGCAGCCAGGGGACGGGTGGCTGAGTGGAGTGAGCAGCCAGGGAGGGCAGAGATGAGGCCGGGGAGGTAGCCAGGCCAAGGACGCAGAAGTACGAAAGGGCATAGTGCCGGGTGTGGTCACAGATTCCATAGGAGCCCTGAGTTTTGGGGGGCTGGCAGGGGACCGTTTATAGAGGACTTAGACAGATGAAAAGGCAGTGCCCGAACTCCCCCCTCCCCGATGGATGGGGCCTCAGAGCAAACTGACCTTCGCCGCCGGCTGGAGAACGCCGTGGTGAGCAGATGGCTGGCTCTCCGAGAAGCAGAGGGGCCAGACCACATTAATCCCGCCGATGGCTTACAGACAGCCCTTTGCACCAAACCACGCATGGCACTTCTCCACTTAAAAAAAAATGCATTGTTTGTGAAGTGGATCGCGATGTGGCCTCCCAGGATGCTGCCCCTGTGAGGAACGGCTTGTCTTTAAAGGGAAGAGAAAAGCCAACTAGAATGTTCATCTTTTGTAAAGTTTAAAAAAAAAAGCCAGCCTCCAAGGCTGAGAATCGATATTAATTTCATGGGCTTATGGGGGGTGAGATCCAGCAGGTTTCTGGCAGCCTTTTCCAGCCCTATTGGATTTTACCGTCCTGAGCTCTGAAAGAAAAGTGAGTAAAGGTATCAAGGGGTCTGCCCATCCCCAGCTGTCTCGGCCGGAGCTCATCCAGATTCTCCGCCCGCCGTCCCTGGGCAGCAGCGCTCCAAAAGGCAGCTTAGGATGACAAGAAGTGGGGGCTTGGGTCCCCACAGACAGCTAACCACAAGGACAATTGGGATTGTGGCTTTAGGAGGGATTAGAAAACTCAGAGGCCAGGTGAGGACAGCAGGGTCACGCTGGAGAGCCAGCTTCCTGGGGCCTCCCTTACCCAGGGCAGTCAGGCAGGGGCAGCTGCTGCCCCCTCAGCTCATCTGGTTTCAGAGCAGGGCAAGAGTGGGCTCCGCAGGCTGGGAGCCGACTCCCCCATGAGCCTGCGCACTCTTACGCTCCCATGTTGACTGAACCAACTGACGGGGCTCCTTCCCTCCCTGCCCGCCCTCCGTGCAGTCCGTCCCAGGACCTGGTGCTTTTTCTTTCTAAATCTCCAGCGTCCTCCACCCCAGCTCCCGGGAATGGCTCACATGACAGAACCGTGGCCCCTTCTTGTACTCTCCGCTGTAGAGGCTTTGAACTTCTGACTCCATGACTGTGCCACGCTCTGCCACCTCCAGGCTGGGCTGGGCCCTCACGTGTACCTACACAGGTGCCCAGTCGAAGTTGAGTGAACGAGCGAGCGATGAGCCGAGGGAAGTGTCTGTCCCCCACAGGCTGAAGCGAAGATGCAGCGCGGTCGGCTGCAAGCACGTGGGGCCGGGCGTTGGGAGCTTGTGCTCCCCCTGCAGCTGTCACCTCCCTGGGCCTCTGCTTCCTCTCCTGTATGGGGTGACGGGGAACCCAGGGTTGCCCCCAGCCCCGGCCTAGCTCCTCCATCCAGAGCTCACTGAGGACCCTCTTTACCACAGGCCGCCAGCGCTGAAGATCCTGCTAACCAACACCAAGGTCCCTCGCAGCACCAAGGCTCTTGTGCTCGGCGTCAGGAACAGACTGCTCAAGGTGCTTCTTGTTCCACCCATGGGCAGGTGTCCAGCGGGGCCACGACAGTCGCACTTGTGTTGGAGCTCTCCCTCTGCCTCCTGGGTTACTGGAGGGGTGGGATGGGGCAACAGGGACTCGGGAAGGCAGTTGCGGCGGAAAGGAAGCGCTGTCTAGTCACACTGCAGCTGGGAGGTGGGACAGCGATCGTCTGTCAGGCTGGCTTCGCCACGAGAATCCCCCACATGTGCCGGGCACCTGGGCAGGGCCGAGACCAGGTCGGAAGGACGGGGGTTCTTTAGAGGGCGGGTGTGGCTGTGGGGCACCTCCTCCCTCTACCCTGTTGCCGGGGCAGCCGTCCAGTGCCTGCTGGCCCACACGCCTCACAGGCTGTTGCTTCGTTTGTCTCCAGTTCCCAGAGATCGTGGCCCCCCTCCTGACCTCCATAGACGCCATTTCCCTGGAGTGCGAGCGGGTGCTGGGAGAGATGGCGGCAGCAGCCCCGGCCCCAGAGCACTACCTCGTGCTGGAAGTAAGAGCCCATCTGCGGGATCCGGGGCCACTCACCCCCACCACTGTCTTAAGGCAGGGGCTCCCCACTCTGACTGCGCTCAGCAGCCCCAGGGGCCGGGCCTGGGCCCCAGGTCCCGTGTGCACACACCAGCAAGCGTGCCCTTGTGTTTTAACCCTCCTCCCCAGGGGCTGGGATAGTGAAGCGAGAGGGTTCAAAGAAAACACTGAGGGCAGGGCCTGGTGCGGGCTAAACGCAGCAGGCCAGATCTACGTAGGGGCAGCGGAATTTTTCTGACCAGTCCGTGGGTCCAGGAGACAGTTCTTCCCTGGCTGCCTCTTTCCTGCTAATTTTGTAACTGCCTCGATTCATTTAGTCACTGTTTTATCACCTGTGTGCTTTGGGTCAGACGTAGTTCTTTGGTCGTCGTTACCCCAGCCCACCACCTTCTGCATAATTCTAGTGCAGAGGTTAAGACCTCACGCTTTGGATTTAATCAGGCTCCGCTCTGAAGCCCAGCCCCACCCCCTGGAGTGTCTGAAGAATGCAGTGAGTTTTCATGGATGATGCACAAGGACAATGCCTGATGAGCCACCAGCTCAGTAAGCCAGAGGGCCGGGGCTCATCCACAGACACGGTCCATCTGGCCTGGTGTATGCAGGCTGGCATTAAAAACCCATCTGGCTTCCCTTGAAGCATCACAGGATCTGGCAGCCCCAGCGGATGTGGTTAGAGGTGCAGAAGGGGCCCCCTGTGGTGCCCGTTTCTCTGCAGTCCCCACTACTCTAAGTTTGCCCGCAGCCACTAGTCTTTGCCTGGTGCCTGCCTGTCCTACTCTAAGCACTAGAGTCTATAGCCCCTGTGATGAATGGAAGCTCTGCTCCCTAAGTCTTTTCACAAGTGATTTCTCATCTGATCCCTACAACACCCTCCCTGGGAAGTAGGTACGTTGCCCCATTTTGCAGATATAAAAACTGAGGCCTAAAGGGAGCAACTCCCTCCAAGGTTTTCCAGCTAGCGAGTAGCTGAGCCAGGGCTCACACCGACTTATTTCTTTAGTCAACAGATCTTTAGTGAGCACCTACTCTGTGCCAGGCACAAGGACTCCGCCTGCTTACTGTGATTTTGCCCTCATTTTCTGAGCCTTTGCCTGGCTGGCTCTCAATTCCGTTCACGTGGAAGGAAGGGAACACAATCCCCCGAGTGGGAAATTAATAATGATAGAGGACTGCCTGAAATACACCCCCCGGGCCCCTGGAGAGTGCCCCGAACAGCACAGCACGTTGATTATACATCGTGTGTATTTTTGGCTGTGGCAGCCACTGAAATGTGTAGCTCGGCTCCCGGACAGCTTTGCGCTCAAACCAGTGAGCTGTTCTCCTGTGTCACAACCTGTCATCTAGTCCTTGACAGATTTTGGATCAGAATGTGACAGGTGCCTGGAACCTGCCTCGGCAACATGACGCCTGGAGCTCAGACGCAGAGAGGGGCCCCCCGAAGTTTTCCCCTCACATCCAGCCCTCAAGCCCGGTGAAAGGCACCGGGGGCTGCCACCCAGCCATCATGTCCGCCTGCTGCTTTGTCAGAAGTGCTGGGGCCTGGGAGGGGGGCTGCCGGGGAGGGCTGACCCCACCCTGCCAGATAGCCCTGGGCGGGAGAACCAGGTGGGTCTCCACAGACAGCCCCTGGTACCCTGGAGCAGGACCACGAGGGCAGTCACTGAGGCAGGGTGGGCACGAGCTTTGTGTCAGGCAGACCCGGCTTCTGGGGCCAGCTCAGTGCCTTCCTAACTCAGTGACCTCCGGCAAGTCATTTTTCTCTCTGGGCCTCAGTTTGCCCCTTCGGAAAATGGGGGTGATAATGCTGTAACCATAAAAGTGCTAATGGCTGCTGATGTTTGCTGAGCGCTGACCTCGGGCCAGGTGTGGTCTGGAAGTCTCACCTCATTTCTTCCTCGTGGCAATGAGGCAGCCCCTCTTCCCGCCCTGTTTCAGAAGGGAAACGGGCTCAGAGTGAAAGACCCCACCCATGTGCACACGACCATGAAGTGGCAGAGCTGACACTCAGACCCAGGCCCGCCTGACTCCAGCTGCCACATTGTAACTCCCAACGGCAGGGAACGAGCTGGTGCTCATTCGGAGAGCCCAGCACCCAGCACGGAGCCTGCTGTGTGTCTGTCAAACACTCATGGAGAGAATGGGACGTAATAGGGCTGCCTGGGCAGTGGGAGCTGGGGGTTTTGTTGTTTCCTCAACCTGCATCTCTTCTGATCCTCATGAGAGAAGGAATTTTAGCATAATCCACGAAAGCAGAACAGTTTCCCCCACTGGGGTGAGGCCTGCTGGAACTACAAACCAGGTTTTATTCCGAATGTCGGTACCTGAGGCAGCTGTAGAGTGGCATCCTACTGAGACTTCTGTAAATGACAGAAATCCTTCTCAGCCAGGCTTTAGCAGAAGAGGAGTTTTCATTGGCTCATGACCGAGAGCACCAGGGTGAGCAGCTTCTGGCGTAGCTGGATCCAGGGGCCAAAACCTGGTCGGAAATCTCTCTTCCACGTAGTCTCTGACCATGTGCGGGGTGGGAAACTCTGGTGGCCTACCTCTGAAATCAGCCAGTTTTAGCAGTTCTGGTGGAAAGAGGCAGAGGAAACCTTGGGAAGGCCGAGGCGTCCGTGGCCAGACCTGGGACGTGCTCCCTACCAGCTCTGTCCCAGCCCCAGGGGACGTCCTGTAGGAAGGAGAGTCTCCTTTACCAGCAGAGGGGGACTGTGTGCTGCTCAGTCAAAGCCGTTTGGCCAGATGGGAACAGACTGAATCTGCTCTTCCAGGAACTCATCGATATGAACCAGCACCATCTGAATGCCCTTGGGGTGGGCCACACCTCACTGGACCAGCTCTGCCAGGTGACCATGGCCCACGGACTGCACAGCAAACTCACTGGCGCTGGCGGCGGTGGCTGTGGCATCACGCTGCTCAGGCCAGGTACCGTGGGCGGGCAGGGTTGCCAGCTGAGCTCACTCACAGGTTCTACCTGGGCATTTCCCTTGGGAGGAGGAAGAGGTCTAAACAAATCTCAGCTCTGCTGTGTGGCCTTGGGCAAGTTAATTAACCTCTCTGGGCCTTTGTTTTCACATTGGTCAACTAAGGATGCTAATATCTAGTTTGTAAGATTCCAGGAAAGAATGCATTTAGAGCCTGGCACAGGGCCGGGCTCACGTTGTGATGGCTGTTTCTCCCACCTTCTAACCTGTCAAGCCTCCCACAAGCTTGAGAAATAACCAGGACATTGTCACCGCCCATGTCAGCCTTACACCCCCGCCCGTCACCTCTTAAGGTGACTAGTATGGCCATGACCTTGCTCCAAACAAAGGGGTTTCCTTCCCCTTAGTCTCTGGGGAAAGAGCAAGGCAAGTAATGGGCTTATGGAAACCCTCGTGCGGGTGACCACAGCCGGCAAGGGGCTCCTGGTGCTGCTCAGTCACCCACACACCGCAGTGCCTCAGGACCCAGAACCAAATGCTCCCACCCACCTCTGTTCCCTTCTGTGCTCTTTGCCAGCTCCTGTTGGTCTCCCCCTCAGAGTCTCCTCCTGTCTTTCTTTTTATCCTTGTCTTGCCCCCTTTACTTTGTAGTAAGCCTGCAGTCACCCTCGGTGGGACTCCCATGCCTCAGGAGGCCACCATGTCCTAACCAGCAGACCTTGACTGTGGTTCAGGGTCGATGGTGATGGTGAGAGAGAATATTTCCTGAGCTTGTATGGTACCAGATGCTGTGCCAGGCACTTTGCCTGCATTATCCCACGGAACCCTCATGGTGACCCTTTGAGGACTAGGTATTAGCACCATTAGCAGATGAGGAGACAGAAGCTCAGGGGGAGTCACATCCGACACATGACAAGGCCAGGCCCATGGGGTGCGAGAGCCCACCCTTCCCTCGGATGGGGCAGACTTTGGCGGACAGTTGTCTCAGAGGTGACCTGCTGCTTTCCCTCCCCTCAGATCTGGAGGAGCCGGAGGTGCAGGCCACGAAGCAGGCGCTGACCGGCTGTGGGTTTGACTGCTGGGAAACCAGCATCGGAGCCCCTGGCATCTCCATCCACTCGGCTGCCTCCCTGGACACCCCCGTCCGGCGAGCCCTGGGTAGCCTCTGAGAGGAGGCCATGCTGCCGCAGCCCCGCCAAGAAGCCCCTTCCTGGACTATTCTGGGGGCTGGAGTTGGCCTCTGTGCCGGCCAGTGGGCGCCCAGCTCCTGGCACTGACAGAGAGGCTCCAGCCCCTATGGCATCCCTTCTACTGGCTATGCCTCTGCAGTCCCGCCAGGGGCACCTGAGACCTGCATCGGGCTGGGCTGCCCAGAAGACATGGTCTGCGTCTGCGTTCCTGCGAGCCGGCTGGTCAGTGGGGCTGTGCACGGCCCTCGGAGACTGCCGGCCTGCGACGTGAGGTGCTCTTTCTGGTCCTCCCTGAGACTCCCCCAGACCCATCTGCTTTGGGCTTCTGCCTTCACCTCACGCTCCCCGGCTGACCTGGCAGAATGCTCAGGTGCAGAGGTCTGGTTCCTGGAGCAGCGAGCCTTCCCCTCCTCCACCTCTGCACACCTACCTGTCCCTCAGGGCCAGGCCCCACCTGCCTTCTCCAGGAAGCTGTCCCTGACCCCTGGCAGGGTGACCCTCGTCTCCTCCCTCCTTTCACACCCTCAGTCTTTTTAGACCTTCAGTACATCTGAGGGCTGCTCCTCCCTCCAGCTAGACTGCTGCGGGTTCCCCCAGGGGGTACCCGGGCGGTAGTCTTGGCCTTCTGCCCTGCAGCCCAAGGGTTGACCAAAGCCAGGGTCAGTGTGCAATTTCCTCCTGTCTGTACCCGAGGGGTTTGCAGAAAAGGTGGCAAAGGTGGAATAAAAAGATTTTCAGTAAACTGCTTCACTCTGTGTCCGGAAGAAAGGTGGTCCCCAACCCACCCACACTTGCCTCCTCTGTCCCTGCCCCTTCTCCAGGCGCTTCCTCAGGGGTGCTCTTCAGGAACTAAAGAAAGAAGGGCTCTGGGTCACCTGGTTGGGTGTCTAGGAGGGCATGGTGGTCGGACAGGGGATGGATACCAGGACACCGGGCTCTCTGTCACTGGCATACCTCCGGTCTGCTTTTCCAAAACAAGGAAGTTTAAGCTTCCTAGCTCCCAGAATCACGAGCACCCACTAATTCACAGACTCTTGTAAGCATTGGAAACAAACCTGCTGTAGGTCCTGGAATACTCCTTTCTTTCTGAAATTAACTGTCTGGGTAGGGAAAACAGACTGAAGGGCTTACAGCCCGCTCGGTGCCTGGCACCTACCTGGCCAGATTTGAAATTTATAGTACCAAGTGAAGGCTCTCTGTGAAATGGCAGAATCCATCAAAACCCCATGTAGCTAGCACATTGCCACCAGAGAAGGTCCAGGAGTCCCAGACCTGAGAAAGGGACTCTTGGCAGGAAAGGGGCCTAGGGCAAGAAGGGGGAGTCTATCACAGGGGTTTCAGGATGTGAATAAAATGGCTGTGTGCTTCTGCCCTCAGCCACTAGGGGGCAGCTGGCGCCTTTCCCCAGCGTTTGCACAGAGGGTGAGTGGGAGCTGGCCTGAAGAGCAGAATCAGCTTCCCTTCCCCAGCCCCCACTCCAGGCTCCTGTGGGCTCTCCAGGAACATGAGGGTGATAGAAAGGAAACCTGTCCCAGTTTAACTTGTAAAAATGGCCTGAGCTTCACTGATGGGGAGTTCCCTGCCCCCACCCTTTAAAACAATACATAAAATGATAATACTGAGCACTTACCATGCTCCGGGCACTGTTATGAGCACAGTACATACATCATCTCTTTTGATCTACCCCAGCCTTGGATTGTAGTTTCTAGTCTCAGCCCCATTTTACAGATGAGGAAACTGAAGCTCAGAGAAGTTGAGTAACTCATCCAAGGCCACACAGCACCAATCAGCATCAAAGACAGGACTCCAACTCAGACGCCCAACTCCAGCACCTGCCCTCAGCCCCTGCGTGCTTCTGCCTGGACACAGGTTTGTTGTGATTCTTGCTGCTTTCCACACTCGGGCTCGTTATTTCCTCTGGCTTCTGATATACTTGTTTAGAATGGGTCTTGGGCCTGGGTGTTTTTTTTTTTTAAAGTTCCCCACATGATTTGAACGAGCACCCAGGGCTGAAAGGTGCTTTCTTGGGGACGATGCTGGTTCACAGTGTTTCCAGCCTGTGGGAGATGGGCCTGGGAGCCTCTTGGGGCTCCCACAGGCACCCATGGCAGGTGTAGAATCCAGGGCGGAGGGTGTCCAGAGGCTCAGGCCCCCAGAACCTATCTGCTCACCAAGATCCTCTTCCTGACCCCCTGGGGACTGGGTGTCACTGCTGGAGCAGAGGCCAACCCATTACCTTGTCCCATAAAGCAGCCACCTGCACGCCTTGGCCAGCAGAGCCACTCAGGCTAGCCACTGCCACCGGCCCCCTGTCTGTGACAGTACATTTGCAGACAATTTGCCTTTGCAGCACCACCCCTTCTCATTGGCTGCCGTGGTGGTCCCCACCCCCAGCTACACATCAGAACCACCCACAGACGCCTGGCCCCACCTGAGACTGTCTGATTTACCTGATCTCAGCAGGACTCCTGGCGCCCAGGTGATTCTAGTGTGCAGCCAGGGCTGAGGACACTGAGCTGAGTGAGCCCGAGGGTCCTTTCTACATGTCGTTATGGTGCTTGAGCACTCACCTCTGCCTGGGCTCTCATTCAGTTCTGCTACCCAGTATGCATGTGACCTCGGGCAAGCCAGTCCACCCCTAGAGGCTGAAGTCTCTACATCTGAAGATGGAAATCATGCTACTACTCACCTTATGGAGGTTTCATGAAGATTGAGTGAGAAAAGGCACGTAAAGCCCTTGGCACAGTGCCTGGCATATAATAAGTACTCAATAGATGCTTAGTTTTATACCTGCCCCGTGCTGAAAAATTACATGTCTGAGAGCCCAGAAATTTCAGGATGGTGCACAAAGCCGGTGAGAAGCGCCCAGCCTAGTTTGTCTAAAGCCCCTGGGTTGGGATCCCGAGGGACAATCAATACTCAAGAAACACAGCCAACCCCGACTGCCTCTCCAGCCTCCCGGCTTCCTCTCCGAAGAGGTGTCCGCATGGCTCCGGTGCCCTCTTGGCCAGCCGGAGGACAGCAGTTCCTCAGGTCGGCATTCGGAGCCGCTCCCGGCCCCCGTAGCAAGGGTGGATTGAACAGCCACGCTCACAGCCTAAAGTCCATAGGAACTGTCCTCAGTCTGGCAGAGGTCTCATGGTAGGCAGCGGAAAGTGTGATTCCCACCAAGCAGAGTGGTCACACTGATGATCTTCCTGTGGGTGAGGACCTTCTCTCTCCGAGAATGTCTCCCGTGGAGTGCCGGCTGCAGGTCAGCAGGCCTGGCCAGGTCCCAGCCCTGCCAGGCTTCCAGCTGATTTTGACCGGCTCCTTGGTTGTCTTAGCACCTACTGTATACCAGGCCCAGCCATTGTCTTAGAGGAGGAGACTGAGGCCCAGAGAGGTCAAGCAACGTGCCTGTAATGGGGTTTCATGTGTAACACCCAGGATGTCATCACTTCCCACCTCAGTTGTCCCCACAATGTCCAGAATCCCGTTCAGGACCTTATATCTGGCTTTCACAGCCCTAAGTCCCTTTTAAACTCGCACAGCTGCCCTGTACCTATACACACACTGACACACCTTTTCCCCTCCATTACATGGCTTACTCAAGGGACCTGGCCAGCCGCCCCGCAGAACGAGCCATCTTCTGTGCTGGTCGTTCAGTCAGACCCTCCCTGTGGCTCTGCCAGCCCTTGAGTTGCTAACAGCCCGCCTTCCTGAGCACCTGCTCACATGCCCAGCACGGCACCGAGTGTTGTCTCCCTGTGAAGGCGCTCAGCTCAGTGTGATGAGAGTCGTTCCAATGCCTATTCTGTTGATGAGTAAACTGAGACCCAGGGAAGGGACTTGCCTAAGGTCACAAGGCAAGTAAGTGGCAGAGTGGAATTTGAACCCAGGCCCGTGTGACTGCAGAGCCCTGGTCCCAGTCACTATTTTGTACTGTTTGGGGGATGGCTGCTGACCTCCCAAAGCCCCCTCTCCGATCCCTGCCTACTCGTCGTAATTGAGTTATTACATCCATCCCAGTGGTGCCTGCCCAGCCCACCCCGCCAGCCCCCTCTGTCCTCACTGCTGCCTACACCTTGCACCCCCGAGGCCCTGCCAACACAACAGACAGGCAAGCCAATTGAACTGCAAAGACCACAGCCTGCCTGAGCCCTTGCCTCCCCACTTCAAAGGAAAACCCCAGTGCTGGGTTGGACAAGCCCCACACCCCATGTCTCCTCACAACTGAAACGGACAGGGGCAAATGTCTCCAGACTCAACCAGGCAGATATTTCAGTTGCTTATAATTAGAACACAACAGGGTCAGGGTCAGGAGGACCCTTGGAGAGATCACACAGTCCAACATCTCATTTGCTGCTAATGGGGAAACTGAGGCCTGGAGAGGTCACACAGCCTAAGGACATGTAACAGGCCAACTCTGGGTTTTCTCACAGCCACGGTGTCACGGAAAGAGCATTGTACTCAGTCCAGAGACCCATCTCAGAGCTCGGCGTCTGCATCTGCCGACTGCAGGCCTGGAGCCAGGAATTCCCTCTGGGCCGCAGTCTCCTCAAAAGCACAATGCCGGGCAGGGCGCTAAACACCTCAGGTGTCACATTTAATTCCCATAGCAACTGTGGTGCAGGTAGGACAGAAGCATAGTCCCTCATCTGAAACTTGGGGGCCAGCTGCGATTTGGAATTCAGAAGTTCGCAGTTTTAGGGATAGAGACCCTGTATTCGGGGGCAGCACCACCCCAGGCTCTGCAGTGACAGATAAAAAGATTGTACACAGTTTGCCGGCCTGTGTTGCATTTGCTGCCAAATGTATTTTGCTGCCAAGCCCCGGGGTTTCAGAGTGTCCTGGACTGTGGGCCTGAATGGTTCTCCCATTTTGCAGAGAAGCAGATGGATGCTGCTCAGAGAAGTTCAGGGACTCGTCCAAGACTACAGAGCTAAGAGAGGGTAAAGCCCAGGCTTGAACCCCAGCCATCAGGCTGGACACGAT
This sequence comes from Macrotus californicus, assembly GCA_007922815.1. Lineage (NCBI taxonomy): Eukaryota > Metazoa > Chordata > Mammalia > Chiroptera > Phyllostomidae > Macrotus > Macrotus californicus. The sequence continues at coordinate 349,643 of VMDR010000156.1, forward strand.
CTCCCGTGTTGCCGGGACTGACCAGGGCCTGCCTTTGCCCACTGGGGTGGGAAGGCTCTGCATCCACACTTGGGCCCAGGTTCTTGTCCTCCATGGTGCAGGCTGAAGGTGAGGGGCACCAGAGCCTGCATACCCTGGCTCAGACTGGTAAGTCAAACCAGAATCATCCGTCTTGCTTATTTATTTTCCAGCCATGAAACTTATAATGTGGCAAGACTGTAGGAAAATGGCCCAGTGATTCCCCCACACCTCCAGCTAACTGGGCCCTCTTGGGGGTGTTCAGCTTCTTTCTGAAAACTGGGCCAGGAATGGGGAGCCTCAGCCTGAGGGAGAGAGAAGGGGCCTCCCTCTTCTGCCTGTCCCCACTCCCTGCAAGCAGCCAGAAGGGGTGGTGAGCCCTAACGCATCAATTTTCACCACATCCGTGGGCTAACAGAAGGGGCAGTCGCCTAATTACACACACACATAGAAGAGACGGAATGGGCCTCTTTCACAGCCTGCTCTACCAAACCCCCCTGTTCTCACACAATGTTTGAATCTGATAAGGAAAACATCCATTTCCAGGCATTTGCATAATGTACTGGCTGAGGCCAAGGTATCCCCCTGAATGCTGACAGGTACGGAGGCTGTGCTGCGATGCATGTGGCCCCCTGGGGCCTTCTGGGCGTCCTGTCTGCCCAGAGAGGAAGGATCTGCTGTCCTGCCCCCCCACGATCGCCAAGGGCTGCAGGCGGATCCTGGCCCCTCAGCTCATGGTCACTATTCGTTCAGCAAACATTTAACGTACGATGACTATATATACCAGGAGCTGGGCTGGGCTCTGCGGGGGTGAGCTGAGCGGTGCGGCTACTTTTGCCTTTGTGGGCTCACCAGCCTGTGCTCGGGATGCTTCCACATCCCTTTTCTCTCCCCACACCCCAGCAACCCGTAGGAATGTGCGGCCAGCCCCATTTGACAGATGAGGAAACCAAAGCCCAGAAGGAAGTCCCTGCCCTGGGCCACACAACCAGCAGGTGCGGACGCTGGGTCCTGTGATAGGTCTTTGGACCCCAAGTGCAGTGCTGTCCACGTGGCACCCCAACTGCGAGGAGAAAACCAAAAGGCAGCTTCCTGTGTGGCCTCAGGCAGGTCTCCTGCCCTCTCTGAGCGTTGGTTTACCCATCCGAAGAAATGCTGGTGCCACTCACTGTGCCGGAAGCTTGCCCTTGTGCCCTTGTTTCATCTTCCCAGTGATCGCTGTCTTGTGTGTTGTGGGGTCCCAGCTGGGATGGGAACCCAGCAGCGTCTGACCCCAAAGCCTGGGCTCCCTCCCCTCTCAGCAGGCAGGGCTGGGTTTTGCAGACACGTCCGTCCCGCCCAGGAGGGAGAAGTCAGGGCAAGGCTTGGGGTCATGAGATGGATGTGGCTGGCTGCCTCAGACCCTGGTCCTCAAGTGCTAGCCCATGATTATCATGGGTCTGGGAGTTGGGGGATGTGCCCCTGGAGGAAGAAGCGCCCTTGGAACTGAGCACCAGCCTTCTGTTGCCAAGCTGGCCGTATCCGCAAGGGAGCTCTGCCACAGCTGGCAGGGGGTGGTAAGGAGTGTGTGCCATGGCCCTGGTGCAGGCCTGCGTCGGCACCCGTCAGGGCATGTGCCAGGCTGGTCCTTGCAGGCACGGGAGGGCTCTCACTCACCCCCAGGTCCCCATGCCCTGCCATCTGCCTCACAGAGGCCAGTCCTCCATTTAAGAAGGGATGTCCTTCCATCAAGAGTATTCCCTGACAGTGCCATAAGACCTATGTTCTGTAGATGGGGAAACTGAGGCACAGAGAAGGGAAGTGGCCTGCCAGTGGTCACACAACCTGTTTGCGGCAGAGCTGGGGTTCAGGCTCAGTCCTCGTGAGCGGCTGAGGAGGCCGGGTGCAGCCGGCACATTCCAAGGCCAAGGAGAGAGGCAGGGCGCCACCGACCTGGAGATGCCAGTGTGTCTGCGGTGCCTCAGGGAGCTCTGACCGCAGCCTGCTCCCAGGAGGGTGAGGGCATGTCAATGCTTGATGTAGGAGCAGAGGGGAGGACCTGGTGGAGCCACAGTCAGGCTGGGGGTGGGAGAAGGCAGTGCCACACCTTCCTCCAAAAGCTCAGGCCAGTTGTTGCCCTGTGGGGCGATAGACCCCACAGCACCCAACCTTTTTCTATCTAGTTTTTAAAGAGAATTCAGAAAGCTGGGGATTTTGTTAAAATACTGTGGATTCTAAATACTGTCAACCAATTTTTAAAAATTCAATTAAAAAAAAAGGCCAAATCAGGCTCTTCTGCAGACAGAAAATTGCCCAGACCTGAAGCCTCTTTGAGAGCCTGCTCCCTGGCTCCCCAGCTCTGCAGACTGAATGCGGGAAGTGGGGGCGCCACCTGTGGGAGGGCACCCCGCCCCCGGGAATCTGATTACCCCTGGGCGCCCTGCCCCGTGCAGTGGCAGTGGAGGCTGGCGGGGGTGGCGCCAGAGGTTGGGGTGAGAGCTCTTCCCGGTGAGGCACAGATGGTATTTTTTTATCAGTGTCAGCATTGGCTTCTTTCTGCTCTGATGAATAGATTCTAAAGAGGCAGTGACATTATTCGAGATAACAGAGAACAGAGAAAGGGTCAGCGAGGGAGAGAAAATGGCAGAGCCAGCACTGAAGGGGAGGCCAAAGAGGGTGAAGTGCCCTGGCTCAGGTGTGCCCCAAGCCCGGCTCCCTGTGGCGGGGGCTGGGGTGCTCCCGGGGCCAGGGCAGGGGAGGCCCAGACAGCTGCCCGCAGCACCTGCTCGCTCCAGCCTCCTGCCTCCTCGTCCAGGCTGCCCATTCCGCCTTTTCAATTCGATTCAATTAGGCCTCCTGCTCTCGGAAGCTTGTCTCCTCTGATATCCAGTTTAACTGACAGGGGATTAGAGCTGTTTGTATTACACGCACACTCTCAGGCTACTAACCCGCCAGCAGGGCCCAGGGGCCCATGTTATTTATGGAGCCCGCAGTACTGTCCCTCCTGACCTTCCTTTGGGCGGTGCCGGGGGCCCTGCTGTCTGCTGCACCCCCACCCACCTCCCAACCCCACTTCGGCCCTGGGCAGTGGAACAAAAGAGCCCAGAGTGCCCTGAGTTTGAATCCTGATCTGCCGCTGGCTGGCTGGCTGTGTGGCCTTGGGCCAGTGACTTCACCTCTCTGAGCCTCAGTCTCTCCGTCTGGAACATGGAGACAACTAACTTGTAAGGTGACTGTGAGGGTTACGTGAGGAAACAAACGCAGGGCCCTTCGCACAGTGCCTGGGACTCATTCCGCCTATTCACTCGCCAGATAGGTCTGGGTGACCACCCTGCGCCAGGCGCTGGTCTGAGTCGCCCAGGAAGTGAGGGGGGGGCCAGCAGACTTGGTGGCCGCCTCCAGTCAGGAGGCTTACATTCCAGGGCAGGGACAGAGAACAAGCACGGGCCCACTCCTGGTGCCGCACGAGTAGGGAGTGCAAGGCAGGTGAGGGCGAAGATGATGATGATGACGGCGATGACACCGGGCACCTTTAGGTACCATCGAAGCGCCTTTGTCCCTGCTGTCCCCTCGGCCTGAAACAGCCTCCCCACCCCACCTTCCCTTTGTTTTATTCCCAACTGTGCAGTCTCTTTTGTTGCATTGCCTGTCTCCGCAGGAAACCGTCAGCTCCCCGAGGGCAGGCACCGAAGCTGTCTTCTCCCCTGTGGCCTCCTGGGCCTGGCACAGTGCGTGGCACACAAGAGCTTGAGGTTTGCTGAATGAGTGAGTGAAGAGATGAATGAGAAAGAAAGCAGATGGAAAGGGGCCCCTCTTGCCTGCACTGTGGCCACCCTGCTCAGCTCAGGAATCCCAGCTGCCCCGAGCCCACCTTGCTGGGTTTAGGAATGGCTGGGGGTGGGGTTCTTAGAGGACTGACCAAGAAGGTGAGTCTTTCCCTCCTTCACTTAGAGAAGGAAAGGCCCCCACAGACCCTCCCTGTCCCAGCAACCAGTGGACAAGACAAAGAGTGTGGCCGACATCCTCTGAAGTGATGGCTGGAAGGCCCCAGGCAGAGGAACCGTCCTCCTTGTTGGCAGAGGGAGTGGTGCTGCCAATACCCATCTGCACCCCCTCCTCCCTCCATTTACCAGACCCTGGGAGCCCCTCGGCCTGTGAGAGTGCAGGTCTGGATGTCTATAAAATTCAGTGCAATAAACTAACAACCACCACTTAGCTCAGGGCATGCCTGACATTACCCAACCCAGGAGGAGTGGAGCTGGGCCAGAGCCCTGAGGTTAAATACTCCTCATGCATCTCACACCCACTGTGTGCCAGGCACCTGTATGTATATTGCCCCTGACATCCTGAAAGTGGATACTCTGTCCCCCATTTTGCAGAAGGGGAAGCTGACTCAGAGAGGTGGAGTGGCTAGCCCTCAGTCTCAGCCTGTTAGAGGCTGAGCCGCATGGAAACACAGATCTGCCTGACCCCAGATCCAGTGGGCGCTCTCTGCCCTGAAGCTTGCTCCTCCTCACAAGTGCCCGGGTTGTCGCAGATTTGTATTAGGCCCTGGGTGGGTGGTGAGGGGTCAGATCACTCAACTGGCACTTGTGAGGTCCCTCAAGGGCCCCTGAAGTATGACAGGGTCCCTACTGGTAATGGAGATGTCAGTCAGGTGGGAGCCTGATAGATTAACAGGTAAAGACTTGCAAGAATTAAACAACAAATGGAAACCTCGAGCACTGTCACAAGGTGCTGGTGTGATCCCCAGTTCTGAGGAGTTGGCCAGAGAAGCTGGCCTTGAAAGACACATGGGTTTTGGAAACAGAAATCCACATGATAATCATCACAATGAATCGATCAGCATTATAATGACAAAAACTGTTAATAGTGACTACAATTAGACCCCATGTTGTAGGTTTTGCTGTTCCCATTTCACAAATGAGGATGCTGAGGCCCAGAGAGATGAAGTGATATCCTGAGAACAGCCAGCTGGTAAGTGGGGCTGAAGTCCAGATCCTTGGCCCCCACCAAAACCAGTTTCTCTTCCCCGACCCCCAGGCAATCTCACAGAGTGTCATGAGCAGAAGACTGGCCCAGGTCTAGATGGCTGAGGTGGCATTTTTTTTCAGAGCCAGCTTCGAGGCCACGGCCTGAGATTGGCTGGGGCCAAGGTAGCAAGTGAACATACTGCCTGAGTTTGAACTCTGCAGTGGGGTCGCGAGTAAACAAAATCTGGCTGTGCCCTCCAGGGCTTGCAGGGCAGAGCTGGCTAAGCAAACTGACAATGGCAGTATAGAAGTGCTGGTTCTGAATTTCCATGGGAGCCCAGGGAGGGGGTGGTGCATATCCCTGCCTGGAGTGTAGGAAGGTAATCAGGGAAGGCTTCCTGGAGGAGGAAGTGCCTGGGTAGAATTTTGGCTGAGCCAGGAGGTAAATGAGGGCATGCTAGGCAGCAAAGGCACTGCTGAGCAGTGCTGCAGCAGGTATAGGGAAGCCACAGATGGCACCTATTATTTGGGGTGGAGCCTGGGCTGACGTGAAACAAGGTTTATCCTGAGGGCCCTGGGGAGCCAGAGCGGGTGTTATGCACGTGAGGGCAGGTCACAGTTGTACTTGAGAAAGTCCTCGGGCTGTGGCACAGCAGATAAGGGGGAGGTGAGAGGCAGCAAGCGCTGGAATGGGACAGTGGCATTAGGGAAGATGGAGAGAAGGCAACAGGTGAGAGCATTATGCAGGTGCCTGGAGGGACCTTTCGGTTTTGGAGTCCAGCTTGTCTCCCCTGCTCAGGGGCCAGGTGTGCACCTGTCTCAGTAGCCCCTGTCAGGGGCGGGACTTCTCAGTGGACTCCCTGGTTGGTGTGGAAGCCCTTGTGTTAGTTCCTTGGACTGCTGTGACATCACACACAAGCCAGGAGGCTCAAAACAACAGGAGCGTCCCCTCACAGTCCTGGGGGCTGGAGGTCTGCAATCAAAATAGCAGTACCATCCTGCTTCTGAGACTCTGGGTGGAATCCTCCCTGGTCCCTTCCAGCCTCTAGTGGTGGCTGGCAGTCCTTGACGTTTCTTGGTTCGCAGCTGCATCCCTCCCATCTTGCCTGTCATTACATGGCCACCTTCTCCTCCTGTGTCTCTGTCTTCACGTTTTCTGTTCGTATAAGTCACGTTCGATTGGGGCCCACCCTCATGAGCTCATCTTAACTTGCTGATGTCCGCAAAGACCCTATTTCCAAATAAGGAAAGGAAAGGTCCCATTCCCAGGTACTGGGGGTTAGAACTTCTACATCTCTTTTGTGGGGACACAGCAGAACTCATAATGCTCTTAAGGGCATAAGTTTTCCTGGTGTGCTTCTGCCTCTGCAGCCCCAGCTCAGAGCCTGGCGTGCACCAGTGCTCGGAGGGGAGCCGTGGGATGGATGAACAAGGGAGCAGATTGAGTCCGGGCATCCTGCCTCTCCTCCACGCCTCTCCTCCACGGCTGACCCCAGCTCCCCTGACGCCCAACCACAGCAACTCCAGGCCCAAATGGCATCCGGGCGAGGCGAGTCTCTGGGGCCACCTCCCCCGAGGGTTCTTCTCTGAAAGAAGTGGTGTTGATGTCAGCAGATGCCTGTCACTTTCCTTCCCCAGCAAAATCTCAACTGTCAGAGTAAGTGAAACAGTCATTGCCTATCCTTGCGTTTGAGATTTTATTGACGGGTTCATTGTCACCCAAAAAAACCTCCTTTTCTCCGTTGGTGTTTTCATCAGGCGAGTCTGGGGGCAGAATGAGGATGCAGGGCTGGCTTCTGAAAACAGGTTTTGGCAGGCGGTGGGCGCTGGTTCCCCTGGCTTGGGGCTGGCAGAGGTGGAGACCCCGAGGTGAGCTCCACCAGGCCTTGGGTCCTGCCCTGCTCAGCACTCTCTCTGGCGGGCAGGCGGGAAGTGAGAGACAGGCGCGGATGATAGAATGGTGGCCACGTGGGGTGGCCCAGGTCCCGCCCTGGATGCTCAGGCCCTTCTCCCACCCTCCCTCGTGGCCATTGGGGAGGCTTTGTTCGGGGTGCCGGGATGAGAGCAAGAAGCTGTGGAATCGTACCACCCGGGGGCAGTTCGCAGCCCAGCAATATGCGTCTTAGGGCAGGTGCTTCACCCTGCAGAGCCTCAGTGGCCCCGTCTGTCAAATGGGATGGTAGCAGGTAGCTTTCACTGGTCAAGGCTGCCTCTGGGTTGAGCACCCATTTTCCTGGTCGGTCCTCATCAGACCCCGGGGACCTGGGTGCTATCAGGCTCCTCACAGTAATGATGTGGAAGCCGAAGCTCAGAGAGGTGAGGCAGCCTGGCCAAGGCCACTGTGGCCCCTGGAAGGGGCAGAAGTGGTTTGAGCCCAGGCTTACTGCTCCAAGCCTGGCTGAGCACCTCCCTTGTAAGGTTTGTGGGAGAGCACCGGGACAAAGCGTCACACAGCCCTAGGGCAGAGGGAAGCTGTCTGCTGCTGTTGTCCTCGTTGTTGTTGGGACAGAGCCCCCTGGGCACCCCTGTCCCTGTCCCACACACTCCCTAGGCAGCACAGAGTTCCCCGAGGGACAGGGAGTGGGCTAGTGCTGCACAGGGGCCGAGGGCCTGTTCGGGAGTCCTGTCCTGCTCCACGCCACAGCTTCCCCTGCGCATCCCTTCCTGGCCCCCAGCAGGGCCACCAGTAGGGTGCCATGTTACCAAATGGGCAGGGGCAAGGTCCTACGGTTACAGCATCAGACTGAGGCCTGGCCAAGCTGCACCAACAGGAAGCGGGGCCCCAAGAGCCGCCCCTGCTCAGAGCTGCCGAGCCGGGCCACTGAGTACCGGAGTTCAGACCAGGGATTCTGGAGTCAACAAGATTGCCGTTTGGGTTTTGGTGTGACCACCAGCTGGCCGGTCGAACTTTACTGAGTCTCAGTTTCAGCCTCTGTTCAATGAGATAGTAAAAGAAGATCCCCCCTCAGAGGGTCAAGGGGCTAAATGTGGAAGGCTGTAGAGCAAGATCAAAAAGAATGTTCGCACATAAAGCTCCTTAAAGGCCTCGACTCTACACCCCTCCAGATGCCCTGGAGGAAACTGAGGCCCGGGGAGGGGGAGGCTTTGCTCACTCCCCAGCCTCTGGACTCCTGGGGCCGTGCTCCGGCTACCTCCCGAGGCTGGTCTGATGAGCTCCCCTGGGTGCCTCGTCTGGCCTCTCCCTGTGTCTCTGGCCCTGGCAGCTCCGAGAGCCTGAGCCCCCGGGCCCCCAGCAAGGGGTGCCGTTCTCCCTCTCCCTGGCACACAGGAGGTTTTGAAAGTTAAAGTGTTACCGTCGGCTTTGTTGTTGCCTAACTACGACAGACAAATTGAGAGCCAGTTGTCAAAATGTCAGCATACAACAAATCAACATGCAGAACGAGTCGCAGTGCTGCGCAGCGCGCAATTAAACAAAAAATCCCTTTTAGAAATTTCAGCGAGCGCTGGTTCCACTTTATATTTGTCTGTGTGATTAATAAAGGCAGCTAATTTTCAGACTTTAAAAACAGCTAGAAAATAGCTCCTAATTACATATTAGGTTCCTCGCGGCCCCCGCTGAGCTCCGCTGGCATTGGTGGGCCGAAGAGTTTGGCAGAGCCTTAATTGCATTCTGAGCATCATCTAATTTTAGTTAAATGTAATGTAATCAGCAGCAGATGTCTGAAATAAAATATGAATTATGAATATGATGAAATTTCATTCTTGAATAAAAAAGTAATTTGCTATTTAGTTCATTAAAGTCTTAGAGGTTTATTAGGAGCAGGTATATACAGCCCGGCGAGGTGATACATTAAATGATACCTGGGAGAGGAGGAGAAACCCCAAAGGGATGGAAACTTCATCCAGGGGTGCCCGGTTTTGATTCATTGCGATGGGGCCTGGGGGAAGGCCCTGGGAGCACCAAGTCCGCCCCAGCCCAAGTCCTCCCTTGGGCCCTTCGAGGTGGGCCCAGCATTTGGGGTGAGGGTGCTTGCAGGGGGAAGCCACAGTGCCACCGGGACCTGTGCCATCCCTAGCTTTGTACCCCTACCTCCTTCCCACCCTGTGCTAGTGTCCCCTGGCTTCTGAAATGAGCATGTGAAGGGCTTGTTCCTGGTGACAGGGCTCTGTGCTGGGCAGTGTGCGAGGCTTGGTGGCACCCCATGAAGTGGAGGTTGGCATCCAGGGTGCTGAGCAGGGACTCAGTCACCACCTCTCACTGTCTGCGCACCTTCGGTTCAGCATCTCGGTCTCCCTTCCTGTAGAACGGGGATAATGATAGCACCGATCAGGCATGCCGAGCACTACCCGGCACATGGCGACACCCTCGTTCAGTGCTGACCGTTGTTGTCGGGTTGTTCCCAACAGGCAAAGAGGTCACAGTCAATCAGTATTTCAGTGCCTTCTTTTGTTTTGTTTGCAGAAGCAGCCAGTGGTGCAGAGATTGTAAACTATTTTGTCTTTTATCTGAGGCACAGAGAAGTTAAACAACTCATTCGAGGTTGTACAGCTAGTCATTGCCAGAGCTGGGGTTGGAACCAGGGACCAATGTTTCCCCCTGCATCCCAGAGCAGCACGAGAACTGGCCTGGTGGGAGCCCTGGACTGAAGACACTGGAAGGGGGCGTGGCAGGGGACAGGAGGAGGCAGGGCTCCTCTGCCCTGGATTCCAGGAGAAAGGAGGCGGATGAGGGGTAGGAGGCCGGGCAGAGGCTCTGCCAGAAGCTTCTCTGGGCAGGCAGGGGGACAGAGGCCGCCTCTCCACCCCCACTTCACACCAAGCAATAATTTCCTGCAATTATCTGGAAAAGATTAATTAGCAAAGTGCACCATATTGACTTGAAGCTGCCCTGGCGATCGATAAACTTGGGAGAGTCTCCCAGGTGCCTGTGGAGAGGGCCAGATCTTGAAAGTGGGGGAGGAAGCCCAGCTTTGGCTGGTCTGAGCCTTGTTTTCCAGCCCTGAGGAAGGCTGGCCAGCTTCCTGGGTCGGGACAGCTCTGCATGACATTCCTGTTGGCGTTGAGCACATCCCTTTGCCTCGCTGAGCCTCAGTTTCCCCATATGTAAAATGGGGGCTGGGCTGCTACGGGCCAGGGATCTTCCTTCTGCTCCCATAAGTTCCGGGAGGAGAGCAGCCTCCCTGGGGGTTGTGGGCCAGCGGGGCAGCTGCTGAGAAGGGAGCCCTCTTCTCTTGGGTTTGACTGCCCTTTGCCAATGTGTAGCCTGCTGGGGGCCAAGAAAGCATAAAGAATTCACCCTGGCTGCCTTTCAAGGGCAGAGAAGAACATCTGCCCTTCCTAAAGCATCATCAGCACACAGCCCCAAGTTGACCTCCACTGGTTCTGGTTTCTGGTCGGGGCAAAGAGTTGAGTGTGTGCAGTGTGAGGGTTCAGATGACAGGCCTGGGGGTCAGGCGAACAAAGGTTCAAATCCCGACACAGCCCTCCTCCCCAGTGGGTGCCCCAGCTAGTCCCCCGGCCTCTCTGAGCCTCACTGCTCTCCTCTGCAGATTGTACACCCCACTGAGTGGTCAGGAGTTTCCAGTGGGCCTGTGGCCCAGCCCAGGGCAGGCACAGAGTGGTGGGGGGTGGGGGGAGCGGAAGCTTCTGCCACAGTGAGCTCCTAGATTCCCACTCCACCCGCATCCATCAGCATCCTGCAGGACACAGCATTCCGCTGGAATGGTACAAGTGAAGAGAGTACAGGTAAGGGAGGTATAGAGAGGGGTAAGCCAGCCAGGGACATTGAGACCCTGGACTGGAAGGGGCAGAAATGGTGCCAGGAAAGGCCAGTAATAGGGAGCCCGGGAAGGAGCACTTCCAGGTGGGAGCCATGGACTTGAAGGGACACTGGCTGCTGCCAACAGTGCCACGTGGAGGCAGGCAGAGCCGGGCAGAGGTACCGCAGCCTCTCCCTCTCCTGCTCCAGCCTCCTATCAGACGGCCCCTTTGGAAGCCAGGGGCTGGGGCGGCTTGTGGAGGTCAGCTTCCCAGGGCACAGAGCCAGGCTGGAAGGTGACGGGATAGGTGGTAGTAAAAGGGACAGACCCACCACAGCCCCTCTTTTCAGGGCTTTGGATGAGTATGAGGACGAGGGGAGACTTCTGTGTGGGAGTGGGGAAAAGGGGGTCTTAAGCAGGCTTGGACCTCACCCCATGTTGCCAATCCCACATAAGCTCTCCCCAAGCTTCTCCTCTCTCTTCACGGGACTCACTCTGCCCATAAGAATCTCATTTTGCATCCGGTGCTCCCCAGAGTTGCAGAGGATGGCCAGACAGGCCTGGATTCGCCAGTCCCCAACTCGCTTTTGTCTGGGACTTAGTGGCTTCATCCTGAGATTAGATGAAGCCAGAACTGCAAAGCCCCTAGCACAGTGCTTGGCACATAGTAGGTGCTCTGTAAAGCACTTGCTTCCTCTCCTCTCCACCCTCTTTCTAATAAGCCACCCCCGGCTTCACCCATTCATCTAATAGCAATTGGGCTCCTGCCACGTGCCAGGCCCGTGCCAGGCCCCGACCCAAGCTGCAGTGAAACTGAGAATCATTTGTCCTACAGCAAAAACTGATAGAGCGTCCCCTCTGAGCCGGGCTCTGGGGACACAGCAGTGACACGACAGTGCTGGACTCTGCTCTCGTGAAGTCCACAGTGTCAGGGAGGGAGACTCGAAGCTGGAGTTTCCAGAGGTCTGGGTGCCACGGGGAGGGGGGACCCAGCGGCTGCAGGTTGAAAAAGCACCCCCTCCTGTATTCTCAGCTCAGGACCTGGGAAGCTGGCCCCTCCGTAAGGGGGTTCAGTGTGCAAAGCCCCGGGGGGTGGGGCCAAGCAGCCCTAAGTCCTGGACACAGGGAGCTGGGAAGGCTGGATCTCTCGGTGCCTCCCTGTCCACTCACCTCCTGGTCTCCCCGCCACTCCCCTCACTGCCTCACCTCCTGCCAGGCCCAAGGCTACCTGCCTGTCACCCCCTGGCCACTCCCCTGGCTCAGGTCAGCTGCCTGTCCCTGCTCTATTCATCAAGGGCATGACAGCTAAAATTCATTTGAAGATGAAGAAAGTGCCCGCTAATCCGTTCTGCAAGACATTGATAGACTAGCGGCTCCAGGGAGAGCCGCACAGCAGTAATGAAATTAGGCTAAAACTGCTGGCGGATTGCAGATAATTGCCCTTGTCTGTCACTAGGAATAACATCTCCCAAATCCAACACAAGGATTGTTCAACTTGCAGGAATTTCTTTTCTTTCTTTCCTTTTTTTTTTTTTTAAGAGAGGCAAAGCCAATCTGGGGCTTGGAATCTTTGGGCAGTGGCCTGGGGTGGGGTGAGCAGGTGTCACCATGGTGACTGCCTCTCCTGCTCCTGGAGGCCCCCGTGGAGCCACAGGCACAGACAGAGAGATCAGGGGACAGGAGGAGGGGCTGGGCCACAGTCCCAGGACTTTCCTCCCATGGCACTTTGCGGGTCCTGCCCAGAGCCTTGGCTTTTCCTTGGTGTCCTTCTGCTCCACCAGCATGTTCCAGCTGGCAAGGCCCTGGATGGAGAGCGGGGAGCAGGGAAATCTTAGTGAATCAGGGCAACAGCAACAATGCTCTGGACTTCTGGGGGGAAGAATCTGGCTGGACAAGGATCATAGGACTGTGCTGACCCTGCACTTGCCTCTTGCTGAGGCCACATCAGTCCTTCATGTGAGAGACTCTGGGGGAGAGGGACAGACAGGTAAGGCCCCCCAAGCCACTCTGTAGTGCCACCCTGGGAGTCTAGATTCCTAGAAAGGAGAGTTCGGAGAAGGGACAGTGATGGACTCATAGGTTTCTCGGGCTTTGGCGCGTGACCCAGCACACAGCTGGCACTCAATTAACACCGATGTCATAGAGTGTTCCGTGTCAGCAGCAGCACATTTGAACGTCACATAATGGGTCGCTTCACATGTTAGCACTAGACTATTTGATATCAGTAGCATTGGATGATGTCAGAGAGCCTCTGAATGTCAACATCGTGCTGTGTCAAACGTCAGTGGACTGGAAAGCTTGAATGCTCCTCTTTGTAGGAAGCCAGAGTGTCAGCACCGTGGACTGTTAGCTGTGACTGGCACTGATTCTTAGAATTTGGGAGCTGTAAGGAGTCTGAGAGATTGGTCCAATCCCTTCCGCTGATGGATGAGGAAACTGAGGCCCACAGTGGTTAAGTGATTTGCCAAAGGTAACACAGCAAGAAGGACCCTGAATGTAAGTTTCATCAAGGTCACAGCTTATCTAGATCAGTCTTCAGAGAACTTGTAGCCCCCTCCTCTCTGCAGGCCCCGCCTGTCCCAGTTCCCCGGGGGCTCTGGTCCCTGGTGCTCAGATCTTGGGGTTATGCCCATGTTCTGGGATCCACAGCAGGGTCTCCCAGAATCCTCTGTCCTGCTAACCAGTTAGCCAGTGTCACCAATCAGCCACAACCATTGGCCGAGTCACACTTACCATCTCATTCGTTGGGATTCACCTAGCCCTGTTGAGGGCTGACTATGTCTGAGTCAGGGCGCTGGGCAGGAAGTGAGGCTGGAGGGCGTCAGTGAGGGGTCAGGGCCTCCGAGGAAGGAGGAGGGTCTGAGCTTCCGTTCAGGAAAGCCTCAGGAAGAAGCTGACTTGGAGCAGGGTTTCAAAGGAGCCAGAAAGTGTTCATTACACCTTCAGGTGCAGTTGAGATTAGGGGAGGAGCCAAGCCTCGGGATAGGGACATGTGTCCCCAAATGGGGAGGAGGCCCTAGATGATGGGGGTAGGCATGGCAACCCCCCGATGGTGTAGAGCAGTTTATTAGGGTCCTTACACCCATCAGATTTCGTCCGTGTCTTCCAGCACCCCTGGGACGATCGTGCTAGGCGGTGGCTTTCAAACTGTGTTCCCCAGACCTCTGGGGTTCCCAGGACCCTTTCAGGGTGCCAGGGAGATTAGCACCATTTCCACAGTGACAATGAGACATGACCGGCCTCCCTCACTGTGACACCGAGGGGTGAGAGAACTGCTGGTCTCTGGATAGCATGAGCACGGCGGTGGCACCGAACTGTCACTGCGATGGCTGCATTCTTTGCCTTAAACACTCTCAGGGAAAAATGTAAAAGCCAGTTTCACTTCAGCGAGTTCTTGATAAAAAGTAAAAATTATTAATTATTTTTTAAAATCTCAACCTATGGGTAGACACCTTTTAAATATTCTGGGTAACCAAATAGGAACTGTGGGGAACCCGTTCATGCGTAATACAATCTGTGACTCAGCTCCGGTCTGAACACAGTCCGGATTGCATGCGGTGTGCAAATTGTATTAGTGGATAGGTTTCCCGTGGGTAATCAGGCCTGCATTGTACCTAGGCCGCTTTGAAACTTGCTCTGGCAAAAATTCCCTCACCTGGGATGGAGACAGCAGAAGTTTACTTTGACTTGGGCCAGACTTCCAAAGTATATGTGTAACTAGCTGATCCTCCTCTCCACTTTGTATCCTATCTTGGAAGTGATCAGCAACCTTCTTTTCTTTGCTATCTGTAATAGTTAACCACCTAAAACAAACCTATGCGTAGTAAATGAGGACTACCCTGAATGTAATGGACCTGGAGTTTCAATAAAAGCCTGTCGAGGCAAGGGTCGGGGCCCTCTTTCTGTTTGGGAGAACGGCCACACAGGCCCTCTCTCTTGGTCTTTGAGAGATCAGCCACACGTCCCTTTTCTCCACCGGATTTCTTTAGTCCGTGTGAATTTGTTCGTCACTTATCCGGGGATATAGGACAAGCATTCCACAACAACACGCAGTCCTGCTGGACGGGACCACGACAAGGAACCACACACCTAGAGACCCTCAGCCTGTACCATTCATTGTGTCAGAAAAGCGCCATGTGGCCCTGGCCGGGGAGTCTGGTTGGTTAGAGCGTTGTCCTGATACTCCAAGGTCGGGGGTTCGATCCCCAGTCAGGGCATGAGCAAGCAGTGAATCCATAAATAATAATTGGAACAACAAATTGATGTTTCTCTCTCTCTCTCTTTCTCTCTCTCTTTTTCAAATACATTGTTTAAGAATTTTTTTTAAAAAAAGAAAGAGCAGCGCTGTGTGACTGAACTGCGAGCCGCACCAGCCACTCTTCACGAAACACCATTTTTACTCGAAATAACAGCTGACAGGCTGGCCGCAGCCTTTCAGCCTTGGCGACTGGCAGATCTTCTCTGGAAAATGAACAAAGTTGCCTGTCAGCCGACAGGAAGTGTTGCTGATGATCACATTTGACTTGAGCAAAAGTTTGAATTTTGGAGAACTCGAATCTGCCGCTGTGGGTTTGACAGCTTCCCACTGCGAGGCTGTCCTGGAGAGATGGGGGGTAAGGTTAGTGAATGTGACTCTTTTTTTGATGGGGTAGAATGAAATGCATCGACATTGGGAAGGGCTGCATAACTCAGGAAACCGATGTTTTCCCAGTGACCAGTGCATTATACTGCAAAATGAGTAAAAGACCCTTTCGAAGTGCAGAGTAGACTGGTGGGTTTTAAATGAACGGAGTATGAAAGCTAACTGACGTGGTTTCAGGTGCCATAGCGTAGCTGTTAGCTGGCTACCCAGTGGATTTGGGTTTGGTAGCAAAGAAGCATATCTACCGTGATGTGAGAACTAGACTGCTCTTCCCTTTTCTAGGGACATGATCGTGGGGTCTTATGTTCTTCATCTCCTTCAACCAAAACGTGTCACAGCAGGCTGAACGTAGAAGCAGGTATGAGAATCCAGATGTCTTCTCCTGAGCCAGACATCAGAGAGATTTGCAAAAATGGAAAGCAGTGAATGAACCCGCATTTTACAGGTGCAGAAACTGAGGCTCAGAGGCCTTGGACCAAATCCCGTTTCCTGTCTAGGCCTCGATCTCCCCATCATCCGGTCGCCCACCTCCATGAATCCACTGGGCGAGGGTCTTGTCATGGCTCTTGCCCAGGCACCTGGGAAGCTGGGTAGGAACAAAGCCAGACCCCGCCTCCTCAGTCCGCTTCTCAGTCGGCTGCACGGAGTGGGCGGGGCCAGGCCCCGGGTGGCTGGCAGCTGGCCTCGCATCCCTAGGGCTGCTGAGGAGGTGACCAGGACTGTTTGCCATTATGGATTGCGGCCGGGTGGCGGCCCGGTGAAGGAGTGCGCTGGCCACGGCCTGCAATGCCTCACGAGCCAGCTCTGGCACGGGTAATTTACTGCCGCTGACAATAACATATTTCACTTCCCGTCGCCCCGATGAAGATTAGTTGTGTTTGAAAGTGGCTGAGTACACAGTCAATTCCGCTTAAACGTTTACAGCCAACTGAGCACAGATAATGCCCCCTCAGAACATGTGTCTGGGCCTCCTGCGGCTTGGGGCGGGGCTCGGAGCAGGATCCCAGGCCAGGGAGGGGCTGCAGCTGTGAGGAGGGAGGGATACCGGAGCTAGGAGCTGGGCAGGGATATCTGGCTTCCTTCGGTCCCTCTTTTTAGATTTTGAAACATCATTCATTCAACGAATGCTTCCCCAGGACTGGCTAAAGATGTCAATGTAGCCTTCGGGGACAGGGAGAAGTCAAAGCCACGATTAGATTTGATCCCAGCAACATCCCAGGAAGCAGGTCTTATCTCCAGTTTTTTTCAAAAGAAGGGAAACTAAGGCTCTGAGAGTCTCAGTAGCTTTCCAGATGTCCCACAGCTGGTGTCAGAGTCAGGGTTTGAACCCAGGCCAGACAGAGCCTCTGAGTCGCCAGTTGTTCCTGGTGACCCTGACTGGACGAGCTTGAGCCAGTGGCTGGATCGTCGGCTCAGTCCAGAGCTCAGCTTGTAATGCCTGGGTCCTGTAGGCAGCCCTGTGGGAGGGTTGGGGGTGCCTCGAGCCTGGTGGGATTTGAGGCTGGAGAGAGTCCCAGAGCCCAGATCAGGGGACAAATGGAAGCCCTAGTGCCAGACCACCAGGGCTTCTGTTCCCAGCGCAGGCCAACGGGAAAGGCCCCCCACCCCACACACATCAGACACCAGCCTGCCTGGCCAAGCTCAGTCCACACCAACGCCCTGCATGGCTACCCCTTGACCCCTGGGGCCTGGGGATGCTCACAGGGGCAGCAGGTTTCTCCTGGGAGGATGGACCTCAGATGGACTCTGGAAAGGGATCCCCCAGGCCTTGGAGTCAACTCAAGGCTGTTGGAGGAGAGGATATGGGATTCTGGCTTCCAGAGTGTGGACAGGACAGGCTCAAGCTCCCAGAGGGCACGTCCCCCTGGCTTGGGTAGATTCCGCCTCGGCTACACTCTTCCCTCTCTGGGAAGGGTTGTGATGTGCCAGCTGGTGCCGTGGTCACTGTGTCAGCAGGGGCAGCACGACCCTAGTTACACCATGTTTGTCCACGACCCTAGGACACAGCTGCATGACTCCAAGTTGTGTGTGTGGCACCATCTATCTGTGTCTCGTGACACAGTCTGGGTGACCTAGGCATGTCATGTGACGCTGTCCACGTCCTATGTCACCGAATGACCTGTGCATGTCTGTGTGACACTATGTCTCTGTTTCGTACAACCTGTCGGGTGACCTTGTAGTGCGCAGGTGGTGCATCCCCTGAGGGGGCTGTCCTGGAGGAGAAGGAGCTCGGGACGGGATCTGTGAGCCTGACAGTGACCCCTGGCTCTGTGACTGCAGAGCTGTTGTTAAATTCTCTGGGCCGAGGCCTGAGATGACCTGAGAAAGGGCCAGATGAGTTGGGAGGACAGCGGAAACAGCGGCTTGCCTGCATGGCACCAAGCTCTGCTGTGTTCTGAGGGCGGCCGCTGCCACCACGGGCGATGAGGGAAAGGGCAACTCTGTCTCAGCACAGGCCCTGGGTCAGCACTTCCATGCTCCATCTCCTTGGAGGCAGGCTTTTATATTTTCTTTTACTCTGACTTTGCAGATGTTCAAACAGGTTCAGAGAGGGCAAATGACTTGCTCAAGGCCACACAGCATGAGATTGAGTTAGGACCAGATATGTACCCAGGACAACCCCTGCATCCCCTGCCATTGTCTCCAGTATAGATGAGGCACGGCAGGAGTGATTTTCCCGTTTATGGGGCGGGGGGAAACTGAGCCTCAAAGAGGCTATGTGATGTTCTGGGGTCTCCGGACTCACTAGCCAGAGCTCTATGCCAGCCCTCCCTGATCTCTCTACCATCCTGAGTGCCAATCATGAGGCTGGGGCTGGGCGGGGCTGGGCAGGCAAAGAGAAAGAGCCTGTCCGAGACAAAGGGCTGCTGTGGCCACACAATGGTGACAGCCCAAGCCCGATGCTGGGCGCTGGGCTTCAGGAGCAGCTTGGAGCCCACCTGCAGCCTCCTGCAGACAATGGGCAGCCTGTGCCGTAGGGAGGGGCACAATAGGCACCCTGTGTTTGGGGGCCTGCCCCTCCCTGCACCGCTCTGGGGACAAGAGATGGCCCTGGGAGCCAGTGCCCCACTTAGGAGCCAGGGGAGAGGGGCTGGGTGAGGGGAGATGAGGAGCCCACCCACATGGTAGGATTTGGAGGGTCTCTCTTTCCTGGCCCCAATACTCCACCATAAGTGGCCTGTCGCCATCCCTAAAAGTGTGTAACTAGCTTTCTATTCCCTTGCCTTTGGGCAAGCAACTTAAACACCTCAGGGCCTCCGTTTCCCCATCTGTAAAATGGAGATGATGGGTCTTGCTTGGCAGACGTGCTGTGAGAACTCCACGAGGGAGACACACAGACCGACACAGAGTAATGGCTGGAGACGCATTAGTTTGTTTTTCTCTGGGTGGTTGGATGGATGGTGGATGGATGGATCAGCAGATGAGTGGAAGGATGGGGGGCAGGTGGATGAGTATGAGATGAGAGTCTGGGTAGCAGGTGGAAAGAGGACTGAAGGTAGGGGGAGTGGTGGCTGGTGTAGGCAGGGAAGGCCTCCAGAGGGAGGCAAGCCACAGATGAGCAGAGAGAAGGATGCCACGTGCCCCTTGAGGGCAGGCTGTGTGCATCTCTCAGCTCTGAACCCCCAGCTCCTGGCCCGGGTTCCTACACAGAGCAGGTGCTCAGGGATCCCTCTCCCCGGACCCACACCTGTGCTGATCCAGGCCCCAGGGTGTTCTGTCCCTCACCAGAATCTTCCAGTGGACGGGATGAGGACTCCAGGCCTTCTCCATTCTTGGTGGAGGGGCCAAAGGCTTGGAGTCAGCCGGCCCTGGGTCTGAGTTCCAGCTTTGTCACATACCAGCTGTGTGACATCAGGCCTGGCCCTTTCCCTCTCTGAGACTCGGCTTCTCCTACTCTGCAAACTAAGCATTCCCATCCTGACCTCTTGCTGGTATTGAGGGTGGTGTGAGAGATGATGGAGCTGGAAGCCCCGGCACACAGTAGGTGCACAGTAACAGGTCTGGCTGAAGTGTAGGGCAGGAGAGAAACAGGATGGCAGTGAGGGGCTTGGGGCCCAGAGACCCCTCCAGGCCTGACCTGTGGCCTCCTGAATTCCTGTATAACCTGACTCCCACCCTCGGCCGCTGAATCCTGAAGGGGCTGATGGAACAGTTCATAATTTAAAGAGAACGAGCAAGAGACTCACAAACCACAGCCGCCTCTTAATGGAATTACTGAAAAGGGCTTTTTAATTAAAAGCAAGAAGTTGAGGACAGGTTCATATCCATAACTCAGGGCCCCAGCACTGCAGCCGCCCATGGTTTCCTTTCCCTCTGTTTATGCCTCTCTTGGTGTGATCTATATTGTTAAAACCCTGCGTGAAAAATGGGCCTGGCTCTTCAGGTGGAGAGCTGTAAATATTTACCTGGCCTGACGCGGGTCCCCCTGTCAGGGGACGCTTAGGGGCTTTTAAATGCAGCTTAAGACATCCCTGAGACGATTCAGTAAAATTTAGTCTTGTCTTTCTGTCCGCTATGATGAAGGCTCACGGGGCATGGGAGAGGGGGTGGGGGGTGCCTGAGCTATATGGGGGCCTGGACACCCTCCCTTGTGGGGAATCAGGCACCCCAGCCTGAGAAAGGCCAACAGGGCAGGGCAGGTGGCCTGGAGCTGGCTGTGCCTCTGGGAAGCAGATACTGAGAGGCCAGGCCTGGCCCCGTGGGCCTGTGGGCCACTTTCTGTCTCTCTGTCTCTGTCTCTCTCTCTCATCCCTTCCCAGCCCCCTCTTCACAGAGCCAGGGGGTCATCCTGAATCCCTTCCTCCCTCCATCCTCTGAATATACCATACTCTCTTGAGCCTCTAGGCCTTCCCATCTGCTGCTCCCTCTGCCTGAAATACTTTTGGGCCCCGAGATGCTTTATTTCTTCTCCTGAGCTGGGTTAGGGGCCCTGCCGCTCTGTTTGCCCCGATTACAGCTGTGTCACACTGGGCTGTCATTTCTGCCTACTTGTCAGCCCTCCTCCCACCACCCATTGGTGGCTTCCTGGAGTTGGGGCACGTTTCTGGCTCCCCATAGAGACCCCAGCTCCATCAAAGGGCCTGGAACATTGAATGAATTTTGATTGGCAGATGAGGTTCGGGGTTGATCTCCAGAGCAGTTCTGTGTTACTTCCTAGGCTGGGCCGTGTGGCTTTCATGGGGCTTCTGAAGGCCTGGGGCCCCCCCAGCTGGGCTGTCCCTTCAGCACAGGGCCTGAGGGTCGGTCACAGAGACTTACCCACCAGTGTACACTGGTTTTTGTTTTCTGTAACAACTTTAGTGAGATATAATTCACAGTCCATATAATTCACACATTTGGAATGGATCATTCAGTGGTTTTCAGTATATTCACAGAGTTTTGCAACCAGCACCACAATTTTAGAACATTTTCATTATTTTCCTCCAAAAGGAAACTCCCTTCTCGTTAGCATACACACACACACACACACATACACAGCCCCCGGCAACCACTAATCTTTCTGTCTCGTGGATTTGTCTATTCTGAGCATTTTATATGAGTGGAATCACACTCTGTGGGCTTTTGTGTCTGGCTTCTTTCATTTAGCGTGATGTTTTCAAAGTTCATGCAGCATGTTATCACTGCTTGACCCCTTTTTAAGGCTGAGTGATATTCCGGCGAATGGATAGACCGACCACATTTTGTTTATTTGTTCCTCCGGCAACGTGCATGAGCTGTCCACTCCAGAGGCTGTTAGGAATGACACTGTGATGAGCGTTCATATACAAGGCTTGGAGTGGACGACTGTTTTTGTTTCTTGGGGTAGATACTGAGGAGGGGAATTGCTGGGTCATATGCTCAGGTTTCACGATGGCATTTTGGCAGTTTTCCTGGTTGGCAAGGGCGAAGCCTGTGCTGAGAGATGGTACAGGGGTGGGGGTTAGTAGAGGAAACAGCATTTCTGGGCTGCCTGGCACCTGGGCAAGTTGCCCCATCTCTGAGCCTTGGCCTCAGTATCTGCCAAACAGGGACAACCTCCCAGAACTGCTGGGGGCCCGCGTGAAATGATGAGGCCAGAGGGAGGAGAGGCACTAGGAGTCATCCTCCTGCACTGGCAATGCTGTGTCAGCTGTCAGACCTGCCGTTCCTGCCTGCAGTGGTTGGAGTGGGAAGAGTCAGGCTATCTGGGCACTGACTCTGTAGCCCCGGGAAGGAGCAGTTGTCAGGCACCCATTTTGCAGATGAGGAAACTGAGGCCTTGGGAAGCGAAGTTTCTTGCGGAGGTCACAGAGCCAACCTGCAGTTTGTCAGATTAAGTCCCCTCCCTCAACCTGCTCCCAGCCTGGTCCTGCCTCCTCCTGGCTGCGTCTGAGGGTGAGCAAGAAGCCAGATTCTGTCTGTGGGTGCCCATCCTCCAAGGGCTGGGAATTTGTCCCTTTTGTCCTTCGATGTGGCCCCAGTTGAGAAATCAGCTGACAGTCTTATGGGAGCTCCCTGCTAGGTAGCTAACTGCTTTTTCTCTTGCTGCTCTTAAGAGTCTCCCTTTGTCTTTAACCTTTGGCATTTTGATTAGGCCCTGGCACAGAGCAGGCGCTTGTAATTTTGCCTAAAGGGTGCATGACATGGTGACTTAGTTTCCTCATCTGTGAGATGGTGGCAACATCTGGTCCCTGGTGTTTCTGAAAGCCCAGGGTGCGTGGCCTGAGCTGCTCAGATGGAGTTCCCGCTTCTCTCTTATTCCCCATGGGGATAGTTTTGGGGGGAAGACCAGCACCCCCAAGGTCTGGGTCTCCTGGGAAGACTCAGAGGTGACAGTCACAGTCAGTGGCAGGTCCTGTCCTAGCAGAGTTTGTGAGGGCGCCTGGCCCTCTCCTACTGCCCTGTCCATCTTTCCAGCCTTGGCACTGTCAATCAGCCCCTGCACACCTAACTGGGGGCCTTGGCCCCATAGCCCCACCCATCCAGGGGTCCCACATGAGTGTCTTCTCTGCACAGAGATGCCCCTACTCATTTTCCACCTGACAGGGCCAATTAATGGTGTCAGGAGGTCCTCTCACCTGTGACTTTATGATGACAGCTAGATTTTAAAAGTCCAGGTATTAGGTGCTCAGTGCCCCCTTGCTCTCCCAGAAATGGTAACAGAGGGAAGGGTGTCCACAAGGTGGGGGTGCTCAGAGACCTGTCTTGGAGGGAGCCATGGCTTCTCCCCTCCATCCCCAGGGACAGTTCCACCAGGGACTGACCCCCACCCTCTGTGGGCTGTGGGCTAGTGAGGAGGGTGGAGCGTGAGGCCTCCCCATCCCCAACCCTGGCCTTTCCCTTCACCAACTCACACAGTCCTCGCAAGGCAGCGCAGTTGATTGTGGCACTGAAATTCTTCTGGGGCTGCAAGACCCAGAGCCCATGCTTTGTCAGCCTCAGTGACAGGTCACGGCTGTTACTGTGTCATTATTATTGTCAACATCCCCACACAGGCACTGTGCAGATTGCTGCCCTGGTCTAGGAGGGGGAGGAGAGGGTCTGGGTCCCAGCCCTTATCTGCTGCAGGTGACCTGGTGACCTCGGCAAACCCCACCCCTCTGGGCTTTGAATTGCCAACTGTAGAGTGGCCCAGGCCCAGGCTGGGAGCTGGTTACCTGCTGTGTCCGTCACAGGGAGAAGACCCGGGCAGGTGACATAAACTCTCAGAGCCTCCATTCCCTTGTCTGAGAAACAGGAGCAAAATAATTGTCCCCGGCTGGGTCACAAGGAGACTCTGTCAGGGTCACATGTGCAGGGCTGGACTCAGAGCAGGGCTCAGAAAATATGAGCAAATGTTTCCTTCAGCCTCGAGTCCCCTCGTGGGAGCCCAGGGAGTGAAGGGGGAGCAGGGAACGAAACCACAGGAGTCCCCGGGCACAGAGGCTGGGGAAGGCTGGTGCTCCTCCCCCATGGCCCCCTTGCCTGCGACAACCGCACAGGTGTGTATGTGTATGTGTGAGGAGGTGGTCCACACATGTCACCCACCAAGCGCTGCGGTGGAGCCACCGTTTGTGTCATTTTCTAATCTGCCAGGAGGAGTCAAAGGCTCTGACGGGCCCGTTAGCGCCCATTCTCCCGGGATCACTCCGACAATTTCCCCAGCGCTGCGTGACAATGGGCCCTAATTAAGGTGTCAGCATATCATTTAGCCTTTTCAGTGCACAGCCCAGAGACAGGCTGGGCGATCCTCAGCCTCTTTAATGAGAGATGCGCAGAGGGAGTGGGAGGGTGGGGTGGGAGCAGAGAGGTGTGCCCAGGCTGCAGGAACTATGGCTGGCCCGAGGGGCCGGACCCACCCCGCGGGCAGGTGGGTGAGTGAGTAGTGCAGGTGGGCAGGAAACGAGGTGCCCTGGGTGGTGGAGGGGGCACAGAGGAGCAAGGACACGCTGTGAGCCCCAGCCAAGCCCTCATGAGGTTGCTCGGCCAGTGACCTGCACAGCCTCACTCTCCTTTCTAGATGGTGAGCTCCTTGAAGACAGGGGCTATGCCTGTCACCTTTGTGTCTCCAGTTCCCCAGGACAGAGCTTGGCAGAGAATAAAGCTTAATAAATGCTTTAAAGATGCAAGAAAGAAAGAATGCAGAGAGACAAAGTAAGAGGTAACCGGAGGCCAACATTTCATAGTACAAGGGGCATGAGAGTGACATAAGCCTGAGAGCCAGGCGCCGAGAAAAAGACGTGTGTGCACTACAGGTTGAATTGTGTCTCCCTCCCACCAACCCAGAAAAGGAAATGTGAAGTCCTAACCCTGGCTCCCTGTTCCTGAGACCTTACCTGGAATAGTCTTTGCAGATGCAGCCAAGTTCAGATGAGGTCATTGGGCCCTCATCCACCCTAGGAGTCATTCTAACAAAAGGAGAAACACGGGGAAAGGCCATGTGGTAACAGAGGCAGAAACGGGAGGGTTGCAGCTGTAGGCCAAGGAACGCCATGGCCTGCCACCACCTCTGGAAGCTAGAAGTGAGGAAGGACTGCACCCCATGTCTCCGAAGGAGGGTGGCTCTGCCGATATATTGACTTTGGACTTCTGACCTCCAGGACTGTAAGAGAACACATTTCTCTTATTTTACGTCCCCAAGTTTGTGGTCCTTTGTATGGAAGACCTAGAAAACGGAGATAGTGAGTATACACAGGTGTGTGTGTGTGTGTGTGTGTGTGTGTGTGTGTGTGAAAGAACGATGAGAGAAGAGAAATGGAAACACAGAAGCACAGTGCTGAGAAACCTGAGGCTTCAGCTTAGTCTGGCCCAGCGCACTTCCTGTGTTCGAGAGTCTCTTCACAGCAAAACATCTCCACCGCCATCATCACCATCATCACCACCATCACCACCACCATCACCATCATCACCACCATCACCACCACCACCATCACCACCATCACCACCACCACCATCACCATCATCACCACCATCACCACCATCATCACCATCATCACTATCATCACCACCATCATCATCATCACCACCATCATCACTATCATCACCATCACCACCACCACCACCATCACCACCATCACCATCATCACCACCATCATCACTATCCTCACCATCACCATCATCTCCACCAGCATCACCAGCATCACCACCACCATGTGTGGAAAGAGAAGCAAAGGCAGAGAAGAGCAGGGCCCTGAGGAACACCTGCCTGCAAGGGGCCAGCAGAAAAGGAGGCTGCACGTGCAGGAAACCAACCAGCATGTCTAGGGAGGCAGGAGGAGAAGGGAAGCACCCCAATCCCAGCCCCAAGGGGAGGAGAGAGCTGCCATGAGGAAGTCAGAACAGCAGCTGATGCCCCAGAGCAGTGGGGCTGTGGTGCGTCCAGGGCTGGGGAGGTCGTTCTCAGGGCTGGTGGGCCACAGCGGGTTGCGGTGGGCTGAGGAGTGAATGGGAGGTGAGAATGGAGTGAAGGCACCAGGTTGGGAGTTGGAAAGATTCTCCTGCTTGCTTAGTGGAGAACAGATGGAGGGGACAAGCCTGAGCCAAGGAGACTGCGGAGGGGCTGGTGCAGTCCTCTGGGTAGGGGATAGTGACAGGCCCACCTGGGGCAGAGCCTGGGGGAAGAAGACTTTGGGGTCTCAAAGG